>CAWUDS030000443.1:0-424128 GCA_963859935.3 Lathyrus sativus | reverse complement strand
CCGTTTGGACGCTATCAAGACTATGTGCCACAAGGTAATACCTGAGAGATGTTCCTCCTCAGGTATTACCTTTCGTATTAACGCACATAAATTAACATAGTTAACCAATAAAAAGATGCAATAAAACCTGAGAGATCAAAAACAACAAATGCTCCACACACGATCAAAGAAAGAAATACATTCAAATATTAATTTTAAAGATGTATTTCTAATCCACCCAGGCCAGACCAAAAATTGAAATATGTGGGTTAAGATGGTTCCCATTGAGTAAGCACAACACAAGGAGATTCACTCAAAACATGTGACTTATTTGAATGTATTTCTTTGTTGATGTCCGCAATTGGAAGTTTTCCGTGCCCGGATCAATTTTGAAAAGCATTTCATAAGTCACATGTGAAAGCATTTCTTTGATCTGGCCTGAGAGCTCACTTATACAGAAACACTCTTAGAAGGCGGTTAAAGTCACAATACTCAACATGTGACTGAATCGTGTTTTGAAAGTGTAAATTGTAGGTTTTTTTTTGTTTATAAGCTGATTATCATGTTTTGACTAGACCGTGTAGGCTTCTATAAGCCCTTTATCTTGGCTTGATTTCACCGTCTTTTTTTATTGTACCTGTGCTTTTTTTTTAACGTGAGTGTGTAACGAGCTTTGTAGCCCATGGTGAGTAATATGAACGATCGAACAAGATGCATAGACAATACAATAGTCTTTCAATTAACCTTTTGGTGACAACTTATATATGGTGAGATGTCCAATCAATTCATTTTATGATGGAATATATATAAACTCGCCTAGACTCGGATAGTTCTTAATTCTCAAGATAAAGATCAGTTCTTAATCTATAACTATATATAAAGGGGATACAAGTTTTTGGTGTGGCTTATTTTTGTTCCAAAATTACCCTTCATCTTTTTTATCAACAAGAAAATAGTTTAATTTAAAATCTTGAGTGGTTAATAACTTTTGTTGGTTACCAATTGAAAAAGTAACTTCCATCTCTCACAAAGAATATCTCACACCTATAACTTTCATTAACTACTAAATGGTGACAGAAGTTAAAAATTCTCTTCTATTTTTTTATATAAATTTCATCTCTTTATCAATGAATATACTTTTTTTTTTCATTCTATAATATTTTCATTTATTCAATTTTAATTAGTGATCTTTTTATTTTTGAAAAATAGATGAAACTTATTTTCAGTCAAGATCGCGTCATTACCCCCAATAGAAGAAGTCGTTCTCATTATGACTGAAAATTGATTGTTGTATGTAGATTTTTTTTGTAATTGCTTTTATAGTAATAGTTTTTGTATGGCTTTTGTAATTGAGTCTTTTTTAGAATTTTACCATTTACGAAACTTTCCTTTTTTTCAAAGCAGAGTTATTAACTATTGAGTAAAAAAAGATAATGTGATACTTGAAAAAATTTCATACTCTAAAATACAATAAAATTCAAGTATTTAATGCAACCACAATGGGTATGAGTGGTTTTCTACTGCACTATTATTTTCTTACAAAAATTATATCTTACTTTTGTTGCAAAACATTATTCATTAATACTATAGTTTTAACTTTTTGTTTTTGTTGTTATTATGTTTTGTTTCTTAATGATACTTATTTGTATTTTGTGAGTATAAACACATCATAAAATATGTAATTTAGATTTTCATAATACAGACAATTATTTCATCAGTATTATTTTTTGAAATGGCGTGATTTTTAATGGTGTTAGTTCTTTTGTTTTAAATTTTATTTCTATCTTACTTTTGATTTGGTATTTGTTATTGTAACTATCTATTTGTGTGGTAATTTAATTATGATTTGGAGATGGTTTGTGTTTTTTCATATTAAAAAATCATTAATTTGGTTAGCATTATTTGACATATAGAATAAAAGGAGAGATGAGAAGAGGATATAAGAGTGTTACATATCAATTTCTCATATTAACATTTTTTTGTTGAATTTTTTAATGAGCACACACATAAAAATATAAATGAATAAAAAATTCAACAAATTATTATCATCTCATTTTTAGATCTACATTTCATTTTTTAGATCCATCATCTCATTTCTCTTCTCTTTTCTTTTTGAAATATTATGGATGACTTTAACGGAAGGTTGTAATATAACGGTATAAAATGAAATCTTTTTGAAAATCTTTCACAAAATTAATTGGTACACACAATTTTAATATTTCTTACATTGTTAACTTTCATATGTACTATAGAAATAAAAACCATTTCCTCAAAAAATTATGTATCTTGATAAAAACAGTTTTAAAAATATTGTCACATTTATTAATACTTAATATACGGTTCAAATATACAATGACAGTTGTAAAAATATATAACTTCCATTATTTTATCTTTTATGTCTATATGTGTGCCCTTGCTATTGAACAAAACTTTAAGTATGAAAAAATAAAACAAAAATATTAACAAAAAAATTTATTGTGAATTATTGAAAATTTGAAACACTGACCATTCACTTTCTTAAATTAGTTGAATTTTGTTGTTAATTTTCTATTTACGATTTTCTATTTTTGATGTTAAAGAGAGATGTGCAATAAATGTCATATTACTTACAAATTTAATTTGAAAAATAATTTAACTTTTAATTAATTAAATAAATGACGTTTTAAAATTTCTTACAAACATAAGGATGCATATCAGAAAATTTGGTATTCAAATAATTTAAATTTAAATCATACTTAAATAAAAAAATATTCATTTATATTTTGACGTGTATGCTCATTAAAAAAAAAGACAAGCACGAGAAGAGTCGTGTGTGGAGCATACATGTTCGCAGGGGATGTACGTGTTGTTCAGTTTACTCTACAAACTCCTCTCTAAACACTTTCATCAAATTTATAAGAGAGAGGGGGAAGGGGGAGAGTGGAATGCATATTACAAAGTTTACTATACAAATAATTTAAATTAAAATCAAAATTAAATAAAAAATGTTCGTTCGTATTTTGACGCGTGTGTCGTGCCCGTTTGGACGCTATCAAGACTATGTGCCACAAGGTAATACCTGAGAGATGTTCCTCCTTAGGTATTACCTTTCGTATTAACGCACATAAATTAACATAGTTAACCAATAAAAAGATGCAATAAAACCTGAGAGATCAAAGACAACAAATGCTCCACACACGATCAAAGAAAGAAATACATTCAAATATTAATTTTAAAGATGTATTTCTAATCCACCCAGGCCAGACCAAAAATTGAAATATGTGGGTTAAGATGGTTCCCATTGAGTAAGCACAACACAAGGAGATTCACTCAAAACATGTGACTTATTTGAATGTATTTCTTGGTTGATGTCCGCAATTGGAAGTTTTCCGTGCCCGGATCAATTTTGAAAAGCATTTCATAAGTCACATGTGAAACCATTTCTTTGATCTGGCCTGAGAGCTCACTTATACAGAAACACTCTTAGAAGGCGGTTAAAGTCACAATACTCAACATGTGACTGAATCGTGTTTTGAAAGTATAAATTGTAGATTTTTTTTGTTTATAAGCTGATTATCATGTTTTGACTAGACCGTGTAGGCTTCTATAAGCTCTTTATCTTGGCTTGATTTCACCGTCTTTTTTTATTGTACCTGTGCTTTTTTTTTTAACGTGAGTGTGTAACGAGCTTTGTAGCCCATGGTGAGTAATATGAACGATTGAACAAGATGCATAGACAATACAATAGTCTTTCAATTAACCTTTTGGTGACAACTTATATATGGTGAGATGTCCAATCAATTCATTTTATGATGGAATATATATAAACTCGCCTAGACTCGGATTTTTCTTAATTCTCAAGATAAAGATCAGTTCTTAATCTATAACTATATATAAAGGGATACAGGTTTTTGGTGTGGCTTATTTTTGTTCCAAAATTACCCTTCATCTTTTTTATCAACAAGAAAATAGTTTAATTTAAAATCTTGAGTGGTTAATAACTTTTGTTGGTTACCAATTGAAAAAGTAACTTCCATCTCTCACAAAGAATATCTCACACCTATAACTTTCATTAACTACTAAATGGTGACAGAAGTTAAAAATTCTCTTCTATTTTTTTTATATAAATTTCATCTCTTTCTCAATGAATATACTTTTTTTTTCATTCTATAATATTTTCGTTTATTCAATTTTAATTAGTGATCTTTTTATTTTTGAAAAATAGATGAAACTTATTTTCAGTCAAGATCGCGTCATCACCCCCAATAGAAGAAGTCGTTCTCATTATGACTGAAAATTGATTGTTGTATGTAGATTTTTTTTGTAATTGCTTTTATAGTAATAGTTTTTGTATGGCTTTTGTAATTGAGTCTTTTTTAGAATTTTACCATTTACGAAACTTTCCTTTTTTTCAAAGCAGAGTTATTAACTATTGAGTAAAAAAAGATAATGTGATACTTGAAAAAATTTCATACTCTAAAATACAATAAAATTCAAGTATTTAATGCAACCACAATGGGTATGAGTGGTTTTCTACTGCACTATTATTTTCTTACAAAAATTATATCTTACTTTTGTTGCAAAACATTATTCATTAATACTATAGTTTTAACTTTTTGTTTTTGTTGTTATTATGTTTTGTTTCTTAATGATACTTATTTGTATTTTGTGAGTATAAACACATCATAAAATATGTAATTTAGATTTTCATAATACAGACAATTATTTCATCAGTATTATTTTTTGAAATGGCGTGATTTTTAATGGTGTTAGTTCTTTTGTTTTAAATTTTATTTCTATCTTACTTTTGATTTGGTATTTGTTATTGTAACTATCTATTTGTGTGGTAATTTAATTATGATTTGGAGATGGTTTGTGTTTTTTCATATTAAAAAATCATTAATTTGGTTAGCATTATTTGACATATAGAATAAAAGGGGAGATGAGAAGAGGATATAAGAGTGTTACATATCAATTTCTCATATTAACATTTTTTTGTTGAATTTTTTAATGAGCACACACATAAAAATATAAATGAATAAAAAATTCAACAAATTATTATCATCTCATTTTTAGATCTACATTTCATTTTTTAGATCCATCATCTCATTTCTCTTCTCTTTTCTTTTTGAAATATTATGGATGACTTTAACGGAAGGTTGTAATATAACGGTATAAAATGAAATCTTTTTGAAAATCTTTCACAAAATTAATTGGTACACACAATTTTAATATTTCTTACATTGTTAACTTTCATATGTACTATAGAAATAAAAACCATTTCCTCAAAAAATTATGTATCTTGATAAAAACAGTTTTAAAAATATTGTCACATTTATTAATACTTAATATACGGTTCAAATATACAATGACAGTTGTAAAAATATATAACTTCCATTATTTTATCTTTTATGTCTATATGTGTGCCCTTGCTATTGAACAAAACTTTAAGTATGAAAAAATAAAACAAAAATATTAACAAAACAATTTATTGTGAATTATTGAAAATTTGAAACACTGACCATTCACTTTCTTAAAATAGTTGAATTTTGTTGTTAATTTTCTATTTACGATTTTCTATTTTTGATGTTAAAGAGAGATGTGCAATAAATGTCATATTACTTACAAATTTAATTTGAAAAATAATTTAACTTTTAATTAATTAAATAAATGACGTTTTAAAATTTCTTACAAACATAAGGATGCATATCAGAAAATTTGGTATTCAAATAATTTAAATTTAAATCATACTTAAATAAAAAAATATTCATTTATATTTTGCCGTGTATGCTCATTAAAAAAAAAGACAAGCACGAGAAGAGTCGTGTGTGGAGCATACCTGTTCGCAGGGGATGTACGTGTTGTTCAGTTTACTCTACAAACTCCTCTCTAAACACTTTGATCAAATTTATAAGAGAGAGGGGGAAGGGGGAGAGTGGAATGCATATTACAAAGTTTACTATACAAATAATTTAAATTAAAATCAAAATTAAATAAAAAATGTTCGTTCGTATTTTGACGCGTGTGTCGTGCCCGTTTGGACGCTATCAAGACTATGTGCCACAAGGTAATACCTGAGAGATGTTCCTCCTCAGGTATTACCTTTCGTATTAACGCACATAAATTAACATAGTTAACCAATAAAAAGATGCAATAAAACCTGAGAGATCAAAGACAACAAATGCTCCACACACGATCAAAGAAAGAAATACATTCAAATATTAATTTTAAAGATGTATTTCTAATCCACCCAGGCCAGACCAAAAATTGAAATATGTGGGTTAAGATGGTTCCCATTGAGTAAGCACAACACAAGGAGATTCACTCAAAACATGTGACTTATTTGAATGTATTTTTTTGTTGATGTCCGCAATTGGAAGTTTTCCGTGCCCGGATCAATTTTGAAAAGCATTTCATAAGTCACATGTGAAACCATTTCTTTGATCTGGCCTGAGAGCTCACTTATACAGAAACACTCTTAGAAGGCGGTTAAAGTCACAATACTCAACATGTGACTGAATCGTGTTTTGAAAGTGTAAATTGTAGGTTTTTTTTTGTTTATAAGCTGATTATCATGTTTTGACTAGACCGTGTAGGCTTCTATAAGCCCTTTATCTTGGCTTGATTTCACCGTCTTTTTTTATTGTACCTGTGCTTTTTTTTAACGTGAGTGTGTAACGAGCTTTGTAGCCCATGGTGAGTAATATGAACGATCGAACAAGATGCATAGACAATACAATAGTCTTTCAATTAACCTTTTGGTGACAACTTATATATGGTGAGATGTCCAATCAATTCATTTTATGATGGAATATATATAAACTCGCCTAGACTCGGATAGTTCTTAATTCTCAAGATAAAGATCAGTTCTTAATCTATAACTATATATAAAGGGATACAAGTTTTTGGTGTGGCTTATTTTTGTTCCAAAATTACCCTTCATCTTTTTTATCAACAAGAAAATAGTTTAATTTAAAATCTTGAGTGGTTAATAACTTTTGTTGGTTACCAATTGAAAAAGTAACTTCCATCTCTCACAAAGAATATCTCACACCTATAACTTTCATTAACTACTAAATGGTGACAGAAGTTAAAAATTCTCTTCTATTTTTTTTATATAAATTTCATCTCTTTCTCAATGAATATACTTTTTTTTTTCATTCTATAATATTTTCATTTATTCAATTTTAATTAGTGATCTTTTTATTTTTGAAAAATAGATGAAACTTATTTTCAGTCAAGATCGCGTCATCACCCCCAATAGAAGAAGTCGTTCTCATTATGACTGAAAATTGATTGTTGTATGTAGATTTTTTTTGTAATTGCTTTTATAGTAATAGTTTTTGTATGGCTTTTGTAATTGAGTCTTTTTTAGAATTTTACCATTTACGAAACTTTCCTTTTTTTCAAAGCAGAGTTATTAACTATTGAGTAAAAAAAGATAATGTGATACTTGAAAAAATTTCATACTCTAAAATACAATAAAATTCAAGTATTTAATGCAACCACAATGGGTATGAGTGGTTTTCTACTGCACTATTATTTTCTTACAAAAATTATATCTTACTTTTGTTGCAAAACATTATTCATTAATACTATAGTTTTAACTTTTTGTTTTTGTTGTTATTATGTTTTGTTTCTTAATGATACTTATTTGTATTTTGTGAGTATAAACACATCATAAAATATGTAATTTAGATTTTCATAATACAGACAATTATTTCATCAGTATTATTTTTTGAAATGGCGTGATTTTTAATGGTGTTAGTTCTTTTGTTTTAAATTTTATTTCTATCTTACTTTTGATTTGGTATTTGTTATTGTAACTATCTATTTGTGTGGTAATTTAATTATGATTTGGAGATGGTTTGTGTTTTTTCATATTAAAAAATCATTAATTTGGTTAGCATTATTTGACATATAGAATAAAAGGAGAGATGAGAAGAGGATATAAGAGTGTTACATATCAATTTCTCATATTAACATTTTTTTTGTTGAATTTTTTAATGAGCACACACATAAAAATATAAATGAATAAAAAATTCAACAAATTATTATCATCTCATTTTTAGATCTACATTTCATTTTTTAGATCCATCATCTCATTTCTCTTCTCTTTTCTTTTTAAAATATTATGGATGACTTTAACGGAAGGTTTTAATATAACGGTATAAAATGAAATCTTTTTGAAAATCTTTCACAAAATTAATTGGTACACACAATTTTAATATTTCTTACATTGTTAACTTTCATATGTACTATAGAAATAAAAACCATTTCCTCAAAAAATTATGTATCTTGATAAAAACAGTTTTAAAAATATTGTCACATTTATTAATACTTAATATACTGTTCAAATATACAATGACAGTTGTAAAAATATATAACTTCCATTATTTTATCTTTTATGTCTATATGTGTGCCCTTGCTATTGAACAAAACTTTAAGTATGAAAAAATAAAACAAAAATATTAACAAAAAAATTTATTGTGAATTATTGAAAATTTGAAACACTGACCATTCACTTTCTTAAATTAGTTGAATTTTGTTGTTAATTTTCTATTTACGATTTTTATTTTTGATGTTAAAGAGAGATGCGCAATAAATGTCATATTACTTACAAATTTAATTTGAAAAATAATTTAACTTTTAATTAATTAAATAAATGACGTTTTAAAATTTCTTACAAACATAAGGATGCATATCAGAAAATTTGGTATTCAAATAATTTAAATTTAAATCATACTTAAATAAAAAAATATTCATTTATATTTTGACGTGTATGCTCATTAAAAAAAAAAGACAAGCACGAGAAGAGTCGTGTGTGGAGCATACATGTTCGCAGGGGATGTACGTGTTGTTCAGTTTACTCTACAAACTCCTCTCTAAACACTTTCATCAAATTTATAAGAGAGAGGGGAAGGGGGAGAGAGGAATGCATATTACAAAGTTTACTATACAAATAATTTAAATTAAAATCAAAATTAAATAAAAAATGTTCGTTCGTATTTTGACGCGTGTGTCATGCCCATTTGGACGCTATCAAGACTATGTGCCACAAGGTAATACCTGAGAGATGTTCCTCCTCAGGTATTACCTTTCGTATTAACGCACATAAATTAACATAGTTAACCAATAAAAAGATGCAATAAAACCTGAGAGATCAAAGACAACAAATGCTCCACACACGATCAAAGAAAGAAATACATTCAAATATTAATTTTAAAGATGTATTTCTAATCCACCCAGGCCAGACCAAAAATTGAAATATGTGGGTTAAGATGGTTCCCATTGAGTAAGCACAACACAAGGAGATTCACTCAAAACATGTGACTTATTTGAATGTATTTCTTTGTTGATGTCCGCAATTGGAATTTTTCCGTGCCCGGATCAATTTTGAAAAGCATTTCATAAGTCACATGTGAAACCATTTCTTTGATCTGGCCTGAGAGCTCACTTATACAGAAACACTCTTAGAAGGCGGTTAAAGTCACAATACTCAACATGTGACTGAATCGTGTTTTGAATGTATAAATTGTAGATTGTTTTTGTTTATAAGCTGATTATCATGTTTTGACTAGACCGTGTAGGCTTCTATAAGCTCTTTATCTTGGCTTGATTTCACCGTCTTTTTTTATTGTACCTTTGCTTTTTTTTAACGTGAGTGTGTAACGAGCTTTGTAGCCCATGGTGAGTAATATGAACGATCGAACGAGATGCATAGACAATACAATAGTCTTTCAATTAACCTTTTGGTGACAACTTATATATGGTGAGATGTCCAATCAATTCATTTTATGATGGAATATATATAAACTCGCCTAGACTCGGATAGTTCTTAATTCTCAAGATAAAGATCAGTTCTTAATCTATAACTATATATAAAGGGATACAGGTTTTTGGTGTGGCTTATTTTTGTTCCAAAATTACCCTTCATCTTTTTTATCAACAAGAAAATAGTTTAATTTAAAATCTTGAGTGGTTAATAACTTTTGTTGGTTACCAATTGAAAACGTAACTTCCATCTCTCACAAAGAATATCTCACACCTATAACTTTCATTAACTACTAAATGGTGACAGAAGTTAAAAATTCTCTTCTATTTTTTTTTATATAAATTTCATCTCTTTCTCAATGAATATACTTTTTTTTTCATTCTATAATATTTTCGTTTATTCAATTTTAATTAGTGATCTTTTTATTTTTGAAAAATAGATGAAACTTATTTTCAGTCAAGATCGCGTCATCACCCCCAATAGAAGAAGTCGTTCTCATTATGACTGAAAATTGATTGTTGTATGTAGATTTTTTTTGTAATTGCTTTTATAGTAATAGTTTTTGTATGACTTTTGTAATTGAGTCTTTTTTAGAATTTTACCATTTACGAAACTTTCCTTTTTTTCAAAGCAGAGTTATTAACTATTGAGTAAAAAAAGATAATGTGATACTTGAAAAAATTTCATACTCTAAAATACAATAAAATTCAAGTATTTAATGCAACCACAATGGGTATGAGTGGTTTTCTACTGCACTATTATTTTCTTACAAAAATTATATCTTACTTTTGTTGCAAAACATTATTCATTAATACTATAGTTTTAACTTTTTGTTTTTGTTGTTATTATGTTTTGTTTCTTAATGATACTTATTTGTATTTTGTGAGTATAAACACATCATAAAATATGTAATTTAGATTTTCATAATACAAACAATTATTTCATCAGTATTATTTTTTGAAATGGCGTGATTTTTAATGGTGTTAGTTCTTTTGTTTTAAATTTTATTTCTATCTTACTTTTGATTTGGTATTTGTTATTGTAACTATCTATTTGTGTGGTAATTTAATTATGATTTGGAGATGGTTTGTGTTTTTTCATATTAAAAAATCATTAATTTGGTTAGCATTATTTGACATATAGAATAAAAGGAGAGATGAGAAGAGGATATAAGAGTGTTACATATCAATTTCTCATATTAACATTTTTTTTGTTGAATTTTTTAATGAGCACACACATAAAAATATAAATGAATAAAAAATTCAACAAATTATTATCATCTCATTTTTAGATCTACATTTCATTTTTTAGATCCATCATCTCATTTCTCTTCTCTTTTCTTTTTAAAATATTATGGATGACTTTAACGGAAGGTTTTAATATAACGGTATAAAATGAAATCTTTTTGAAAATCTTTCACAAAATTAATTGGTACACACAATTTTAATATTTCTTACATTGTTAACTTTCATATGTACTATAGAAATAAAAACCATTTCCTCAAAAAATTATGTATCTTGATAAAAACAGTTTTAAAAATATTGTCACATTTATTAATACTTAATATACTGTTCAAATATACAATGACAGTTGTAAAAATATATAACTTCCATTATTTTATCTTTTATGTCTATATGTGTGCCCTTGCTATTGAACAAAACTTTAAGTATGAAAAAATAAAACAAAAATATTAACAAAAAAATTTATTGTGAATTATTGAAAATTTGAAACACTGACCATTCACTTTCTTAAATTAGTTGAATTTTGTTGTTAATTTTCTATTTACGATTTTTATTTTTGATGTTAAAGAGAGATGCGCAATAAATGTCATATTACTTACAAATTTAATTTGAAAAATAATTTAACTTTTAATTAATTAAATAAATGACGTTTTAAAATTTCTTACAAACATAAGGATGCATATCAGAAAATTTGGTATTCAAATAATTTAAATTTAAATCATACTTAAATAAAAAAATATTCATTTATATTTTGACGTGTATGCTCATTAAAAAAAAAAGACAAGCACGAGAAGAGTCGTGTGTGGAGCATACATGTTCGCAGGGGATGTACGTGTTGTTCAGTTTACTCTACAAACTCCTCTCTAAACACTTTCATCAAATTTATAAGAGAGAGGGGAAGGGGGAGAGAGGAATGCATATTACAAAGTTTACTATACAAATAATTTAAATTAAAATCAAAATTAAATAAAAAATGTTCGTTCGTATTTTGACGCGTGTGTCATGCCCATTTGGACGCTATCAAGACTATGTGCCACAAGGTAATACCTGAGAGATGTTCCTCCTCAGGTATTACCTTTCGTATTAACGCACATAAATTAACATAGTTAACCAATAAAAAGATGCAATAAAACCTGAGAGATCAAAGACAACAAATGCTCCACACACGATCAAAGAAAGAAATACATTCAAATATTAATTTTAAAGATGTATTTCTAATCCACCCAGGCCAGACCAAAAATTGAAATATGTGGGTTAAGATGGTTCCCATTGAGTAAGCACAACACAAGGAGATTCACTCAAAACATGTGACTTATTTGAATGTATTTCTTTGTTGATGTCCGCAATTGGAATTTTTCCGTGCCCGGATCAATTTTGAAAAGCATTTCATAAGTCACATGTGAAACCATTTCTTTGATCTGGCCTGAGAGCTCACTTATACAGAAACACTCTTAGAAGGCGGTTAAAGTCACAATACTCAACATGTGACTGAATCGTGTTTTGAATGTATAAATTGTAGATTGTTTTTGTTTATAAGCTGATTATCATGTTTTGACTAGACCGTGTAGGCTTCTATAAGCTCTTTATCTTGGCTTGATTTCACCGTCTTTTTTTATTGTACCTTTGCTTTTTTTTAACGTGAGTGTGTAACGAGCTTTGTAGCCCATGGTGAGTAATATGAACGATCGAACGAGATGCATAGACAATACAATAGTCTTTCAATTAACCTTTTGGTGACAACTTATATATGGTGAGATGTCCAATCAATTCATTTTATGATGGAATATATATAAACTCGCCTAGACTCGGATAGTTCTTAATTCTCAAGATAAAGATCAGTTCTTAATCTATAACTATATATAAAGGGATACAGGTTTTTGGTGTGGCTTATTTTTGTTCCAAAATTACCCTTCATCTTTTTTATCAACAAGAAAATAGTTTAATTTAAAATCTTGAGTGGTTAATAACTTTTGTTGGTTACCAATTGAAAACGTAACTTCCATCTCTCACAAAGAATATCTCACACCTATAACTTTCATTAACTACTAAATGGTGACAGAAGTTAAAAATTCTCTTCTATTTTTTTTTATATAAATTTCATCTCTTTCTCAATGAATATACTTTTTTTTTCATTCTATAATATTTTCGTTTATTCAATTTTAATTAGTGATCTTTTTATTTTTGAAAAATAGATGAAACTTATTTTCAGTCAAGATCGCGTCATCACCCCCAATAGAAGAAGTCGTTCTCATTATGACTGAAAATTGATTGTTGTATGTAGATTTTTTTTGTAATTGCTTTTATAGTAATAGTTTTTGTATGACTTTTGTAATTGAGTCTTTTTTAGAATTTTACCATTTACGAAACTTTCCTTTTTTTCAAAGCAGAGTTATTAACTATTGAGTAAAAAAAGATAATGTGATACTTGAAAAAATTTCATACTCTAAAATACAATAAAATTCAAGTATTTAATGCAACCACAATGGGTATGAGTGGTTTTCTACTGCACTATTATTTTCTTACAAAAATTATATCTTACTTTTGTTGCAAAACATTATTCATTAATACTATAGTTTTAACTTTTTGTTTTTGTTGTTATTATGTTTTGTTTCTTAATGATACTTATTTGTATTTTGTGAGTATAAACACATCATAAAATATGTAATTTAGATTTTCATAATACAGACAATTATTTCATCAGTATTATTTTTTGAAATGGCGTGATTTTTAATGGTGTTAGTTCTTTTGTTTTAAATTTTATTTCTATCTTAGTTTTGATTTGGTATTTGTTATTGTAACTATCTATTTGTGTGGTAATTTAATTATGATTTGGAGATGGTTTGTGTTTTTTCATATTAAAAAATCATTAATTTGGTTAGCATTATTTGACATATAGAATAAAAGGAGAGATGAGAAGAGGATATAAGAGTGTTACATATCAATTTCACATATTAACATTTTTTTTGTTGAATTTTTTAATGAGCACACACATAAAAATATAAATGAATAAAAAATTCAACAAATTATTATCATCTCATTTTTAGATCTACATTTCATTTTTTAGATCCATCATCTCATTTCTCTTCTCTTTTCTTTTTGAAATATTATGGATGACTTTAACGGAAGGTTGTAATATAACGGTATAAAATGAAATCTTTTTGAAAATCTTTCACAAAATTAATTGGTACACACAATTTTAATATTTCTTACATTGTTAACTTTCATATGTACTATAGAAATAAAAACCATTTCCTCAAAAAATTATGTATCTTGATAAAAACAGTTTTAAAAATATTGTCACATTTATTAATACTTAATATACGGTTCAAATATACAATGACAGTTGTAAAAATATATAACTTCCATTATTTTATCTTTTATGTCTATATGTGTGCCCTTGCTATTGAACAAAACTTTAAGTATGAAAAAATAAAACAAAAATATTAACAAAAAAATTTATTGTGAATTATTGAAAATTTGAAACACTGACCATTCACTTTCTTAAATTAGTTGAATTTTGTTGTTAATTTTCTATTTACGATTTTTATTTTTGATGTTAAAGAGAGATGCGCAATAAATGTCATATTACTTACAAATTTAATTTGAAAAATAATTTAACTTTTAATTAATTAAATAAATGACGTTTTAAAATTTCTTACAAACATAAGGATGCATATCAGAAAATTTGGTATTCAAATAATTTAAATTTAAAGCATACTTAAATAAAATAATATTCATTTATATTTTGACGTGTATGCTCATTAAAAAAAAAGACAAGCACGAGAAGAGTCGTGTGTGGAGCATACATGTTCGCAGGGGATGTACGTGTTGTTCAGTTTACTCTACAAACTCCTCTCTAAACACTTTCATCAAATTTATAAGAGAGAGGGGGAAGGGGGAGAGAGGTATGCATATTACAAAGTTTACTATACAAATAATTTAAATTAAAATCAAAATTAAATAAAAAATGTTCGTTCGTATTTTGACGCGTGTGTCGTGCCCGTTTGGACGCTATCAAGACTATGTGCCACCAGGTAATACCTGAGAGATGTTCCTCCTCAGGTATTACCTTTCGTATTAACGCACATAAATTAACATAGTTAACCAATAAAAAGATGCAATAAAACCTGAGAGATCAAAGACAACAAATGCTCCACACACGATCAAAGAAAGAAATACATTCAAATATTAATTTTAAAGATGTATTTCTAATCCACCCAGGCCAGACCAAAAATTGAAATATGTGGGTTAAGATGGTTCCCATTGAGTAAGCACAACACAAGGAGATTCACTCAAAACATGTGACTTATTTGAATGTATTTCTTTGTTGATGTCCGCAATTGGAAGTTTTCCGTGCCCGAATCAATTTTGAAAAGCATTTCATAAGTCACATGTGAAACCATTTCTTTGATCTGGCCTGAGAGCTCACTTATACAGAAACACTCTTAGAAGGCGGTTAAAGTCACAATACTCAACATGTGACTGAATCGTGTTTTGAATGTATAAATTGTAGATTGTTTTTGTTTATAAGCTGATTATCATGTTTTGACTAGACCGTGTAGGCTTCTATAAGCTCTTTATCTTGGCTTGATTTCACCGTCTTTTTTTATTGTACCTTTGCTTTTTTTTTTAACGTGAGTGTGTAACGAGCTTTGTAGCCCATGGTGAGTAATATGAACGATCGAACGAGATGCATAGACAATACAATAGTCTTTCAATTAACCTTTTGGTGACAACTTATATATGGTGAGATGTCCAATCAATTCATTTTATGATGGAATATATATAAACTCGCCTAGACTCGGATAGTTCTTAATTCTCAAGATAAAGATCAGTTCTTAATCTATAACTATATATAAAGGGATACAAGTTTTTGGTGTGGCTTATTTTTGTTCCAAAATTACCCTTCATCTTTTTTATCAACAAGAAAATAGTTTAATTTAAAATCTTGAGTGGTTAATAACTTTTGTTGGTTACCAATTGAAAAAGTAACTTCCATCTCTCACAAAGAATATCTCACACCTATAACTTTCATTAACTACTAAATGGTGACAGAAGTTAAAAATTCTCTTCTATTTTTTTTTATATAAATTTCATCTCTTTCTCAATGAATATACTTTTTTTTTCATTCTATAATATTTTCGTTTATTCAATTTTAATTAGTGATCTTTTTATTTTTGAAAAATAGATGAAACTTATTTTCAGTCAAGATCGCGTCATCACCCCCAATAGAAGAAGTCGTTCTCATTATGACTGAAAATTGATTGTTGTATGTAGATTTTTTTTGTAATTGCTTTTATAGTAATAGTTTTTGTATGGCTTTTGTAATTGAGTCTTTTTTAGAATTTTACCATTTACGAAACTTTCCTTTTTTTCAAAGCAGAGTTATTAACTATTGAGTAAAAAAAGATAATGTGATACTTGAAAAAATTTCATACTCTAAAATACAATAAAATTCAAGTATTTAATGCAACCACAATGGGTATGAGTGGTTTTCTACTGCACTATTATTTTCTTACAAAAATTATATCTTACTTTTGTTGCAAAACATTATTCATTAATACTATAGTTTTAACTTTTTGTTTTTGTTGTTATTATGTTTTGTTTCTTAATGATACTTATTTGTATTTTGTGAGTATAAACACATCATAAAATATGTAATTTAGATTTTCATAATACAGACAATTATTTCATCAGTATTATTTTTTGAAATGGCGTGATTTTTAATGGTGTTAGTTCTTTTGTTTTAAATTTTATTTCTATCTTACTTTTGATTTGGTATTTGTT
Source organism: Lathyrus sativus (assembly GCA_963859935.3). Lineage (NCBI taxonomy): Eukaryota > Viridiplantae > Streptophyta > Magnoliopsida > Fabales > Fabaceae > Lathyrus > Lathyrus sativus. The sequence goes on along the minus strand of CAWUDS030000443.1, from coordinate 407,367 downwards.
ATTGTAACTATCTATTTGTGTGGTAATTTAATTATGATTTGGAGATGGTTTGTGTTTTTTCATATTAAAAAATCATTAATTTGGTTAGCATTATTTGACATATAGAATAAAAGGAGAGATGAGAAGAGGATATAAGAGTGTTACATATCAATTTCTCATATTAACATTTTTTTTGTTGAATTTTTTAATGAGCACACACATAAAAATATAAATGAATAAAAAATTCAACAAATTATTATCATCTCATTTTTAGATCTACATTTCATTTTTTAGATCCATCATCTCATTTCTCTTCTCTTTTCTTTTTAAAATATTATGGATGACTTTAACGGAAGGTTTTAATATAACGGTATAAAATGAAATCTTTTTGAAAATCTTTCAAAAAATTAATCGGTACACACAATTTTAATATTTCTTACATTGTTAACTTTCATATGTACTATAGAAATAAAAACCATTTCCTCAAAAAATTATGTATCTTGATAAAAACAGTTTTAAAAATATTGTCACATTTATTAATACTTAATATACGGTTCAAATATACAATGACAGTTGTAAAAATATATAACTTCCATTATTTTATCTTTTATGTCTATATGTGTGCCCTTGCTATTGAACAAAACTTTAAGTATGAAAAAATAAAACAAAAATATTAACAAAAAAATTTATTGTGAATTATTGAAAATTTGAAACACTGACCATTCACTTTCTTAAATTAGTTGAATTTTGTTGTTAATTTTCTATTTACGATTTTTATTTTTGATGTTAAAGAGAGATGCGCAATAAATGTCATATTACTTACAAATTTAATTTGAAAAATAATTTAACTTTTAATTAATTAAATAAATGACGTTTTAAAATTTCTTACAAACATAAGGATGCATATCAGAAAATTTGGTATTCAAATAATTTAAATTTAAATCATACTTAAATAAAATAATATTCATTTATATTTTGACGTGTATGCTCATTAAAAAAAAAGACAAGCACGAGAAGAGTCGTGTGTGGAGCATACATGTTCGCAGGGGATGTACGTGTTGTTCAGTTTACTCTACAAACTCCTCTCTAAACACTTTCATCAAATTTATAAGAGAGAGGGGGAAGGGGGAGAGAGGAATGCATATTACAAAGTTTACTATACAAATAATTTAAATTAAAATCAAAATTAAATAAAAAATGTTCGTTCGTATTTTGACGCGTGTGTCGTGCCCGTTTGGACGCTATCAAGACTATGTGCCACAAGGTAATACCTGAGAGATGTTCCTCCTCAGGTATTACCTTTCGTATTAACGCACATAAATTAACATAGTTAACCAATAAAAAGATGCAATAAAACCTGAGAGATCAAAGACAACAAATGCTCCACACACGATCAAAGAAAGAAATACATTCAAATATTAATTTTAAAGATGTATTTCTAATCCACCCAGGCCAGACCAAAAATTGAAATATGTGGGTTAAGATGGTTCCCATTGAGTAAGCACAACACAAGGAGATTCACTCAAAACATGTGACTTATTTGAATGTATTTCTTTGTTGATGTCCGCAATTGGAAGTTTTCCGTGCCCGGATCAATTTTGAAAAGCATTTCATAAGTCACATGTGAAAGCATTTCTTTGATCTGGCCTGAGAGCTCACTTATACAGAAAAACTCTTAGAAGGCGGTTAAAGTCACAATACTCAACATGTGACTGAATCGTGTTTTGAATGTATAAATTGTAGATTGTTTTTGTTTATAAGCTGATTATCATGTTTTGACTAGACCGTGTAGGCTTCTATAAGCTCTTTATCTTGGCTTGATTTCACCGTCTTTTTTTATTGTACCTTTGCTTTTTTTTTTAACGTGAGTGTGTAACGAGCTTTGTAGCCCATGGTGAGTAATATGAACGATCGAACGAGATGCATAGACAATACAATAGTCTTTCAATTAACCTTTTGGTGACAACTTATATATGGTGAGATGTCCAATCAATTCATTTTATGATGGAATATATATAAACTCGCCTAGACTCGGATAGTTCTTAATTCTCAAGATAAAGATCAGTTCTTAATCTATAACTATATATAAAGGGATACAGGTTTTTGGTGTGGCTTATTTTTGTTCCAAAATTACCCTTCATCTTTTTTATCAACAAGAAAATAGTTTAATTTAAAATCTTGAGTGGTTAATAACTTTTGTTGGTTACCAATTGAAAAAGTAACTTCCATCTCTCACAAAGAATATCTCACACCTATAACTTTCATTAACTACTAAATGGTGACAGAAGTTAAAAATTCTCTTCTATTTTTTTTATATAAATTTCATCTCTTTCTCAATGAATATACTTTTTTTTTCATTCTATAATATTTTCGTTTATTCAATTTTAATTAGTGATCTTTTTATTTTTGAAAAATAGATGAAACTTATTTTCAGTCAAGATCGCTTCATCACCCCCAATAGAAGAAGTCGTTCTCATTATGACTGAAAATTGATTGTTGTATGTAGATTTTTTTTGTAATTGCTTTTATAGTAATAGTTTTTGTATGACTTTTGTAATTGAGTCTTTTTTAGAATTTTACCATTTACGAAACTTTCCTTTTTTTCAAAGCAGAGTTATTAACTATTGAGTAAAAAAAGATAATGTGATACTTGAAAAAATTTCATACTCTAAAATACAATAAAATTCAAGTATTTAATGCAACCACAATGGGTATGAGTGGTTTTCTACTGCACTATTATTTTCTTACAAAAATTATATCTTACTTTTGTTGCAAAACATTATTCATTAATACTATAGTTTTAACTTTTTGTTTTTGTTGTTATTATGTTTTGTCTCTTAATGATACTTATTTGTATTTTGTGAGTATAAACACATCATAAAATATGTAATTTAGATTTTCATAATACAAACAATTATTTCATCAGTATTATTTTTTGAAATGGCGTGATTTTTAATGGTGTTAGTTCTTTTGTTTTAAATTTTATTTCTATCTTACTTTTGATTTGGTATTTGTTATTGTAACTATCTATTTGTGTGGTAATTTAATTATGATTTGGAGATGGTTTGTGTTTTTTCATATTAAAAAATCATTAATTTGGTTAGCATTATTTGACATATAGAATAAAAGGAGAGATGAGAAGAGGATATAAGAGTGTTACATATCAATTTCTCATATTAACATTTTTTTTGTTGAATTTTTTAATGAGCACACACATAAAAATATAAATGAATAAAAAATTCAACAAATTATTATCATCTCATTTTTAGATCTACATTTCATTTTTTAGATCCATCATCTCATTTCTCTTCTCTTTTCTTTTTAAAATATTATGGATGACTTTAACGGAAGGTTTTAATATAACGGTATAAAATGAAATCTTTTTGAAAATCTTTCACAAAATAAATTGGTACACACAATTTTAATATTTCTTACATTGTTAACTTTCATATGTACTATAGAAATAAAAACCATTTCCTCAAAAAATTATGTATCTTGATAAAAACAGTTTTAAAAATATTGTCACATTTATTAATACTTAATATACTGTTCAAATATACAATGACAGTTGTAAAAATATATAACTTCCATTATTTTATCTTTTATGTCTATATGTGTTCCCTTGCTATTGAACAAAACTTTAAGTATGAAAAAATAAAACAAAAATATTAACAAAAAAATTTATTGTGAATTATTGAAAATTTGAAACACTGACCATTCACTTTCTTAAATTAGTTGAATTTTGTTGTTAATTTTCTATTTACGATTTTTATTTTTGATGTTAAAGAGAGATGCGCAATAAATGTCATATTACTTACAAATTTAATTTGAAAAATAATTTAACTTTTAATTAATTAAATAAATGACGTTTTAAAATTTCTTACAAACATAAGGATGCATATCAGAAAATTTGGTATTCAAATAATTTAAATTTAAATCATACTTAAATAAAAAAATATTCATTTATATTTTGCCGTGTATGCTCATTAAAAAAAAGACAAGCACGAGAAGAGTCGTGTGTGGAGCATACATGTTCGCAGGGGATGTACGTGTTGTTCAGTTTACTCTACAAACTCCTCTCTAAACACTTTCATCAAATTTATAAGAGAGCGGGGGAAGGGGGAAAGAGGAATGCATATTACAAAGTTTGCTATACAAATAATTTAAATTAAAATCAAAATTAAATAAAAAATGTTCGTTCGTATTTTGACGCGTGTGTCGTGCCCGTTTGGACGCTATCAAGACTATGTGCCACAAGGTAATACCTGAGAGATGTTCCTCCTTAGGTATTACCTTTCGTATTAACGCACATAAATTAACATAGTTAACCAATAAAAAGATGCAATAAAACCTGAGAGATCAAAGACAACAAATGCTCCACACACGATCAAAGAAAGAAATACATTCAAATATTAATTTTAAAGATGTATTTCTAATCCACCCAGGCCAGACCAAAAATTGAAATATGTGGGTTAAGATGGTTCCCATTGAGTAAGCACAACACAAGGAGATTCACTCAAAACATGTGACTTATTTGAATGTATTTCTTTGTTGATGTCCGCAATTGGAAGTTTTCCGTGCCCGGATCAATTTTGAAAAGCATTTCATAAGTCACATGTGAAAGCATTTCTTTGATCTGGCCTGAGAGCTCACTTATACAGAAACACTCTTAGAAGGCGGTTAAAGTCACAATACTCAACATGTGACTGAATCGTGTTTTGAAAGTGTAAATTGTAGGTTTGTTTTTTGTTTATAAGCTGATTATCATGTTTTGACTAGACCGTGTAGGCTTCTATAAGCCCTTTATCTTGGCTTGATTTCACCGTCTTTTTTTATTGTACCTGTGCTTTTTTTTAACGTGAGTGTGTAACGAGCTTTGTAGCCCATGGTGAGTAATATGAACGATCGAACAAGATGCATAGACAATACAATAGTCTTTCAATTAACCTTTTGGTGACAACTTATATATGGTGAGATGTCCAATCAATTCATTTTATGATGGAATATATATAAACTCGCCTAGACTCGGATAGTTCTTAATTCTCAAGATAAATATCAGTTCTTAATCTATAACTATATATAAAGGGGATACAAGTTTTTGGTGTGGCTTATTTTTGTTCCAAAATTACCCTTCATCTTTTTTATCAACAAGAAAATAGTTTAATTTAAAACCTTGAGTGGTTAATAACTTTTGTTGGTTACCAATTGAAAAAGTAACTTCCATCTCTCACAAAGAATATCTCACACCTATAACTTTCATTAACTACTAAATGGTGACAGAAGTTAAAAATTCTCTTCTATTTTTTTAATATAAATTTCATCTCTTTCTCAATGAATATACATTTTTTTTCATTCTATAATATTTTCATTTATTCAATTTTAATTAGTGATCTTTTTATTTTTGAAAAATAGATGAAACTTATTTTCAGTCAAGATCGCGTCATCACCCCCAATAGAAGAAGTCGTTCTCATTATGACTGAAAATTGATTGTTGTATGTAGATTTTTTTTGTAATTGCTTTTATAGTAATAGTTTTTGTATGACTTTTGTAATTGAGCCTTTTTTAGAATTTTACCATTTACGAAACTTTCCTTTTTTTCAAAGCAGAGTTATTAACTATTGAGTAAAAAAAGATAATGTGATACTTGAAAAAATTTCATACTCTAAAATACAATAAAATTCAAGTATTTAATGCAACCACAATGGGTATGAGTGGTTTTCTATTGCACTATTATTTTCTTACAAAAATTATATCTTACTTTTGTTGCAAAACATTATTCATTAATACTATAGTTTTAACTTTTTGTTTTTGTTGTTATTATGTTTTGTTTCTTAATGATACTTATTTGTATTTTGTGAGTATAAACACATCATAAAATATGTAATTTAGATTTTCATAATACAGACAATTATTTCATCAGTATTATTTTTTGAAATGGCGTGATTTTTAATGGTGTTAGTTCTTTTGTTTTAAATTTTATTTCTATCTTACTTTTGATTTGGTATTTGTTATTGTAACTATCTATTTGTGTGGTAATTTAATTATGATTTGGAGATGGTTTGTGTTTTTTCATATTAAAAAATCATTAATTTGGTTAGCATTATTTGACATATAGAATAAAAGGAGAGATGAGAAGAGGATATAAGAGTGTTACATATCAATTTCTCATATTAACATTTTTTTTGTTGAATTTTTTAATGAGCACACACATAAAAATATAAATGAATAAAAAATTCAACAAATTATTATCATCTCATTTTTAGATCTACATTTCATTTTTTAGATCCATCATCTCATTTCTCTTCTCTTTTCTTTTTAAAATATTATGGATGACTTTAACGGAAGGTTTTAATATAACGGTATAAAATGAAATCTTTTTGAAAATCTTTCAAAAAATTAATCGGTACACACAATTTTAATATTTCTTACATTGTTAACTTTCATATGTACTATAGAAATAAAAACCATTTCCTCAAAAAATTATGTATCTTGATAAAAACAGTTTTAAAAATATTGTCACATTTATTAATACTTAATATACGGTTCAAATATACAATGACAGTTGTAAAAATATATAACTTCCATTATTTTATCTTTTATGTCTATATGTGTGCCCTTGCTATTGAACAAAACTTTAAGTATGAAAAAATAAAACAAAAATATTAACAAAAAAATTTATTGTGAATTATTGAAAATTTGAAACACTGACCATTCACTTTCTTCAATTAGTTGAATTTTGTTGTTAATTTTCTATTTACGATTTTTATTTTTGATGTTAAAGAGAGATGCGCAATAAATGTCATATTACTTACAAATTTAATTTGAAAAATAATTTAACTTTTAATTAAATAAATAAATGACGTTTTAAAATTTCTTACAAACATAAGGATGCATATCAGAAAATTTGGTATTCAAATAATTTAAATTTAAATCATACTTAAATAAAAAAATATTCATTTATATTTTGACGTGTATGCTCATTAAAAAAAAAGACAAGCACGAGAAGAGTCGTGTGTGGAGCATACATGTTTGCAGGGGATGTACGTGTTGTTCAGTTTACTCTACAAACTCCTCTCTAAACACTTTCATCAAATTTATAAGAGAGAGGGGGAAGGGGGAGAGATGAATGCATATTACAAAGTTTACTATACAAATAATTTAAATTAAAATCAAAATTAAATAAAAAATGTTCGTTCGTATTTTGACGCGTGTGTCGTGCCCGTTTGGACGCTATCAAGACTATGTGCCACAAGGTAATACCTGAGAGATGTTCCTCCTCAGGTATTACCTTTCGTATTAACGCACATAAATTAACATAGTTAACCAATAAAAAGATGCAATAAACCCTGAGAGATCAAAGACAACAAATGCTCCACACACGATCAAAGAAAGAAATACATTCAAATATTAATTTTAAAGATGTATTTCTAATCCACCCAGGCCAGACCAAAAATTGAAATATGTGGGTTAAGATGGTTCCCATTGAGTAAGCACAACACAAGGAGATTCACTCAAAACATGTAACCTATTTGAATGTATTTCTTTGTTGATGTCCGCAATTGGAAGTTTTCCGTGCCCGAATCAATTTTGAAAAGCATTTCATAAGTCACATGTGAAAGCATTTCTTTGATCTGGCCTGAGAGCTCACTTATACAGAAACACTCTTAGAAGGCGGTTAAAGTCACAATACTCAACATGTGACTGAATCGTGTTTTGAAAGTGTAAATTGTAGGTTTTTTTTTGTTTATAAGCTGATTATCATGTTTTGACTAGACCGTGTAGGCTTCTATAAGCCCTTTATCTTGGCTTGATTTCACCGTCTTTTTTTATTGTACCTGTGCTTTTTTTTAACGTGAGTGTGTAACGAGCTTTGTAGCCCATGGTGAGTAATATGAACGATCGAACAAGATGCATAGACAATACAATAGTCTTTCAATTAACCTTTTGGTGACAACTTATATATGGTGAGATGTCCAATCAATTCATTTTATGATGGAATATATATAAACTCGCCTAGACTCGGATAGTTCTTAATTCTCAAGATAAATATCAGTTCTTAATCTATAACTATATATAAAGGGGATACAAGTTTTTGGTGTGGCTTATTTTTGTTCCAAAATTACCCTTCATCTTTTTTATCAACAAGAAAATAGTTTAATTTAAAACCTTGAGTGGTTAATAACTTTTGTTGGTTACCAATTGAAAAAGTAACTTCCATCTCTCACAAAGAATATCTCACACCTATAACTTTCATTAACTACTAAATGGTGACAGAAGTTAAAAATTCTCTTCTATTTTTTTAATATAAATTTCATCTCTTTCTCAATGAATATACATTTTTTTTCATTCTATAATATTTTCATTTATTCAATTTTAATTAGTGATCTTTTTATTTTTGAAAAATAGATGAAACTTATTTTCAGTCAAGATCGCGTCATCACCTCCAATAGAAGAAGTTGTTCTCATTATGACTGAAAATTGATTGTTGTATGTTGATTTTTTTTGTAATTGCTTTTATAGTAATAGTTTTTGTATGACTTTTGTAATTGAGTCTTTTTTAGAATTTTACCATTTATGAAACTTTCCTTTTTTTCAAAGCAGAGTTATTAACTATTGAGTAAAAAAAGATCATGTGATACTTGAAGAAATTTCATACTCTAAAATACAATAAAATTCAAGTATTTAATGCAACCACAATGGGTATGAGTGGTTTTCTACTGCACTATTATTTTCTTACAAAAATTATATCTTACTTTTGTTGCAAAACATTATTCATTAATACTATAGTTTTAACTTTTTGTTTTTGTTGTTATTATGTTTTATTTCTTAATGATACTTATTTGTATTTTGTGAGTATAAACACATCATAAAATATGTAATTTAGATTTTCATAATACAGACAATTATTTCATCAGTATTATTTTTTGAAATGGCGTGATTTTTAATGGTGTTAGTTCTTTTGTTTTAAATTTTATTTCTATCTTACTTTTGATTTGGTATTTGTTATTGTAACTATCTATTTGTGTGGTAATTTAATTATGATTTGGAGATGTGGTTTGTGTTTTTTCATATTAAAAAATCATTAATTTGGTTAGCATTATTTGACATATAGAATAAAAGGAGAGATGAGAAGAGGATATAAGAGTGTTACATATCAATTTCTCATATTAACATTTTTTTTTGTTGAATTTTTTAATGAGCACACACATAAAAATATAAATGAATAAAATATTCAACAAATTATTATCATCTCATTTTTAGATCTACATTTCATTTTTTAGATCCATCATCTCATTTCTCTTCTCTTTTCTTTTTAAAATATTATGGATGACTTTAACGGAAGGTTGTAATATAACGGTATAAAATGAAATCTTTTTGAAAATCTTTCACAAAATTAATCGGTACACACAATTTTAATATTTCTTACATTGTTAACTTTCATATGTACTATAGAAATAAAAACCATTTCCTCAAAAAATTATGTATCTTGATAAAAACAGTTTTAAAAATATTGTCACATTTATTAATACTTAATATACGGTTCAAATATACAATGACAGTTGTAAAAATATATAACTTCCATTATTTTATCTTTTATGTCTATATGTGTGCCCTTGCTATTGAACAAAACTTTAAGTATGAAAAAATAAAACAAAAATATTAACAAAAAAATTTATTGTGAATTATTGAAAATTTGAAACACTGACCATTCACTTTCTTCAATTAGTTGAATTTTGTTGTTAATTTTCTATTTACGATTTTTATTTTTGATGTTAAAGAGAGATGCGCAATAAATGTCATATTACTTACAAATTTAATTTGAAAAATAATTTAACTTTTAATTAATTAAATAAATGACGTTTTAAAATTTCTTACAAACATAAGGATGCATATCAGAAAATTTGGTATTCAAATAATTTAAATTTAAATCATACTTAAATAAAAAAATATTCATTTATATTTTGCCGTGTATGCTCATTAAAAAAAAAGACAAGCACGAGAAGAGTCGTGTGTGGAGCATACATGTTCGCAGGGGATGTACGTGTTGTTCAGTTTACTCTACAAACTCCTCTCTAAACACTTTCATCAAATTTATAAGAGAGAGGGGGAAGGGGGAGAGAGGAATGCATATTACAAAGTTTACTATACAAATAATTTAAATTAAAATCAAAATTAAATAAAAAATGTTCGTTCGTATTTTGACGCGTGTGTCGTGCCCGTTTGGACGCTATCAAGACTATGTGCCACAAGGTAATACCTGAGAGATGTTCCTCCTCAGGTATTACCTTTCGTATTAACGCACATAAATTAACATAGTTAACCAATAAAACGATGCAATAAAACCTGAGAGATCAAAGACAACAAATGCTCCACACACGATCAAAGAAAGAAATACATTCAAATATTAATTTTAAAGATGTATTTCTAATCCACCCAGGCCAGACCAAAAATTGAAATATGTGGGTTAAGATGGTTCCCATTGAGTAAGCACAACACAAGGAGATTCACTCAAAACATGTAACTTATTTGAATGTATTTCTTTGTTGATGTCCGCAATTGGAAGTTTTCTGTGCCCGGATCAATTTTGAAAAGCATTTCATAAGTCACATGTGAAAGCATTTCTTTGATCTGGCCTGAGAGCTCACTTATACAGAAACACTCTTAGAAGGCGGTTAAAGTCACAATACTCAACATGTGACTGAATCGTGTTTTGAAAGTGTAAATTGTAGGTTTTTTTTGTTTATAAGCTGATTATCATGTTTTGACTAGACCGTGTAGGCTTCTATAAGCCCTTTATCTTGGCTTGATTTCACTGTCTTTTTTTATTGTACCTGTGCTTTTTTTTTAACGTGAGTGTGTAACGAGCTTTGTAGCCCATGGTGAGTAATATGAACGATCCAACAAGATGCATAGACAATACAATATTCTTTCAATTAACCTTTTGGTGACAACTTATATATGGTGAGATGTCCAATCAATTCATTTTATGATGGAATATATATAAACTCGCCTAGACTCGGATAGTTCTTAATTCTCAAGATAAAGATCAGTTCTTAATCTATAACTATATATAAAGGGGATACAAGTTTTTGGTGTGGCTTATTTTTGTTCCAAAATTACCCTTCATCTTTTTTATCAAAAAGAAAATAGTTTAATTTAAAACCTTGAGTGGTTAATAACTTTTGTTGGTTACCAATTGAAAAAGTAACTTCCATCTCTCACAAAGAATATCTCACACCTATAACTTTCATTAACTACTAAATGGTGACAGAAGTTAAAAATTCTCTTCTATTTTTTTAATATAAATTTCATCACTTTCTCAATGAATATACTTTTTTTTTCATTCTATAATATTTTCATTTATTCAATTTTAATTAGTGATCTTTTTATTTTTGAAAAATAGATGAAACTTATTTTTAGTCAAGATCGCGTCATCACCCCCAATAGAAGAAGTCGTTCTCATTATGACTGAAAATTGATTGTTGTATGTAGATTTTTTTTGTAATTGCTTTTATAGTAATAGTTTTTGTATGACTTTTGTAATTGAGTCTTTTTTAGAATTTTACCATTTACGAAACTTTCCTTTTTTTCAAAGCAGAGTTATTAACTATTGAGTAAAAAAAGATCATGTGATACTTGAAGAAATTTCATACTCTAAAATACAATAAAATTCAAGTATTTAATGCAACCACAATGGGTATGAGTGGTTTTCTACTGCACTATTATTTTCTTACAAAAATTATATCTTACTTTTGTTGCAAAACATTATTCATTAATACTATAGTTTTAACTTTTTGTTTTTGTTGTTATTATGTTTTGTTTCTTAATGATACTTATTTGTATTTTGTGAGTATAAACACATCATAAAATATGTAATTTAGATTTTCATAATACAAACAATTATTTCATCAGTATTATTTTTTGAAATGGCGTGATTTTTAATGGTGTTAGTTCTTTTGTTTTAAATTTTATTTCTGTCTTACTTTTGATTTGGTATTTGTTATTGTAACTATCTATTTGTGTGGTAATTTAATTATGATTTGGAGATGTGGTTTGTGTTTTTTCATATTAAAAAATCATTAATTTGGTTAGCATTATTTGACATATAGAATAAAAGGAGAGATGAGAAGAGGATATAAGAGTGTTACATATCAATTTCTCATATTAACATTTTTTTTGTTGAATTTTTTAATGAGCACACACATAAAAATATAAATGAATAAAAAATTCAACAAATTATTATCATCTCATTTTTAGATCTACATTTCATTTTTTAGATCCATCATCTCATTTCTCTTCTCTTTTCTTTTTGAAATATTATGGATGACTTTAACGGAAGGTTGTAATATAACGGTATAAAATGAAATCTTTTTGAAAATCTTTCACAAAATTAATTGGTACACACAATTTTAATATTTCTTACATTGTTAACTTTCATATGTACTATAGAAATAAAAACCATTTCCTCAAAAAATTATGTATCTTGATAAAAACAGTTTTAAAAATATTGTCACATTTATTAATACTTAATATACTGTTCAAATATACAATGACAGTTGTAAAAATATATAACTTCCATTATTTTATCTTTTATGTCTATATGTGTGCCCTTGCTATTGAACAAAACTTTAAGTATGAAAAAATAAAACAAAAATATTAACAAAAAAATTTATTGTGAATTATTGAAAATTTGAAACACTGACCATTCACTTTCTTAAATTAGTTGAATTTTGTTGTTAATTTTCTATTTACGATTTTTATTTTTGATGTTAAAGAGAGATGCGCAATAAATGTCATATTACTTACAAATTTAATTTGAAAAATAATTTAACTTTTAATTAATTAAATAAATGACGTTTTAAAATTTCTTACAAACATAAGGATGCATATCAGAAAATTTGGTATTCAAATAATTTAAATTTAAATCATACTTAAATAAAAAAATATTCATTTATATTTTGCCGTGTATGCTCATTAAAAAAAAAGACAAGCACGAGAAGAGTCGTGTGTGGAGCATACATGTTCGCAGGGGATGTACGTGTTGTTCAGTTTACTCTACAAACTCCTCTCTAAACACTTTCATCAAATTTATAAGAGAGAGGGGGAAGGGGGAGAGAGGAATGCATATTACAAAGTTTACTATACAAATAATTTAAATTAAAATCAAAATTAAATAAAAAATGTTCGTTCGTATTTTGACGCGTGTGTCGTGCCCGTTTGGACGCTATCAAGACTATGTGCCACAAGGTAATACCTGAGAGATGTTCCTCCTCAGGTATTACCTTTCGTATTAACGCACATAAATTAACATAGTTAACCAATAAAAAGATGCAATAAAACCTGAGAGATCAAAGACAACAAATGCTCCACACACGATCAAAGAAAGAAATACATTCAAATATTAATTTTAAAGATGTATTTCTAATCCACCCAGGCCAGACCAAAAATTGAAATATGTGGGTTAAGATGGTTCCCATTGAGTAAGCACAACACAAGGAGATTCACTCAAAACATGTAACTTATTTGAATGTATTTCTTTGTTGATGTCCGCAATTGGAAGTTTTCCGTGCCCGGATCAATTTTGAAAAGCATTTCATAAGTCACATGTGAAAGCATTTCTTTGATCTGGCCTGAGAGCTCACTTATACAGAAACACTCTTAGAAGGCGGTTAAAGTCACAATACTCAACATGTGACTGAATCGTGTTTTGAAAGTGTAAATTATAGGGTTTTTTTTTTGTTTATAAGCTGATTATCATGTTTTGACTAGACCGTGTAGGCTTCTATAAGCCCTTTATCTTTGCTTGATTTCACCGTCTTTTTTTATTGTACCTATGCTTTTTTTTAACGTGAGTGTGTAACGAGCTTTGTAGCCCATGGTGAGTAATATGAACGATCGAACAAGATGCATAGACAATACAATAGTCTTTCAATTAACCTTTTGGTGACAACTTATATATGGTGAGATGTCCAATCAATTCATTTTATGATGGAATATATATAAACTCGCCTAGACTCGGATAGTTCTTAATTCTCAAGATAAAGATCAGTTCTTAATCTATAACTATATATAAAGGGGATACAAGTTTTTGGTGTGGCTTATTTTTGTTCCAAAATTACCCTTCATCTTTTTTATCAACAAGAAAATAGTTTAATTTAAAACCTTGAGTGGTTAATAACTTTTGTTGGTTACCAATTGAAAAAGTAACTTCCATCTCTCACAAAGAATATCTCACACTTATAACTTTCATTAACTACTAAATGGTGACAGAAGTTAAAAATTCTCTTCTATTTTTTTAATATAAATTTCATCTCTTTCTCAATGAATATACTTTTTTTTTCATTCTATAATATTTTCATTTATTCAATTTTAATTAGTGATCTTTTTATTTTTGAAAAATAGATGAAACTTATTTTCAGTCAAGATCGCGTCATCACCCCCAATAGAAGAAGTCGTTCTCATTATGACTGAAAATTGATTGTTGTATGTAGATTTTTTTTGTAATTGCTTTTATAGTAATAGTTTTTGTATGACTTTTGTAATTGAGTCTTTTTTAGAATTTTACCATTTACGAAACTTTCCTTTTTTTCAAAGCAGAGTTATTAACTATTGAGTAAAAAAAGATCATGTGATACTTGAAGAAATTTCATACTCTAAAATACAATAAAATTCAAGTATTTAATGCAACCACAATGGGTATGAGTGGTTTTCTACTGCACTATTATTTTCTTACAAAAATTATATCTTACTTTTGTTGCAAAACATTATTCATTAATACTATAGTTTTAACTTTTTGTTTTTGTTGTTATTATGTTTTGTTTCTTAATGATACTTATTTGTATTTTGTGAGTATAAACACATCATAAAATATGTAATTCAGATTTTCATAATACAGACAATTATTTCATCAGTATTATTTTTTGAAATGGCGTGATTTTTAATGGTGTTAGTTCTTTTGTTTTAAATTTTATTTCTATCTTACTTTTGATTTGGTATTTGTTATTGTAACTATCTATTTGTGTGGTAATTTAATTATGATTTGGAGATGTGGTTTGTGTTTTTTCATATTAAAAAATCATTAATTTGGTTAGCATTATTTGACATATAGAATAAAAGGAGAGATGAGAAGAGGATATAAGAGTGTTACATATAAATTTCTCATATTAACATTTTTTTTGTTGAATTTTTTAATGAGCACACACATAAAAATATAAATGAATAAAAAATTCAACAAATTATTATCATCTCATTTTTAGATCTACATTTCATTTTTTAGATCCATCATCTCATTTCTCTTCTCTTTTCTTTTTGAAATATTATGGATGACTTTAACGGAAGGTTGTAATATAACGGTATAAAATGAAATCTTTTTGAAAATCTTTCACAAAATTAATTGGTACACACAATTTTAATATTTCTTACATTGTTAACTTTCATATGTACTATAGAAATAAAAACCATTTCCTCAAAAAATTATGTATCTTGATAAAAACAGTTTTAAAAATATTGTCACATTTATTAATACTTAATATACTGTTCAAATATACAATGACAGTTGTAAA
The DNA here is from genome assembly GCA_963859935.3 of Lathyrus sativus. NCBI lineage: Eukaryota > Viridiplantae > Streptophyta > Magnoliopsida > Fabales > Fabaceae > Lathyrus > Lathyrus sativus. Next base: position 391,824 of record CAWUDS030000443.1, on the reverse strand, counting down.
AATATATAACTTCCATTATTTTATCTTTCATGTCTATATGTGTGCCCTTGCTATTGAACAAAACTTTAAGTATGAAAAAATAAAACAAAAATATTAACAAAAAAATCTATTGTGAATTATTGAAAATTTGAAACACTGACCATTCACTTTCTTAAATTAGTTGAATTTTGTTGTTAATTTTCTATTTACGATTTTTATTTTTGATGTTAAAGAGAGATGCGCAATAAATGTCATATTACTTACAAATTTAATTTGAAAAATAATTTAACTTTTAATTAATAAAATAAATGACGTTTTAAAATTTCTTACAAACATAAGGATGCATATCAGAAAATTTGGTATTCAAATAATTTAAATTTAAATCATACTTAAATAAAAAAATATTCATTTATATTTTGACGTGTATGCTCATTAAAAAAAAAGACAAGCACGAGAAGAGTCGTGTGTGGAGCATACATGTTCGCAGGGGATGTACGTGTTGTTCAGTTTACTCTACAAACTCCTCTCTAAACACTTTCATCAAATTTATAAGAGAGAGGGGGAAGGGGGAGAGAGGAATGCATATTACAAAGTTTACTATACAAATAATTAAAATCCAAATCAAAATTAAATAAAAAATGTTCGTTTGTATTTTGACGCGTGTGTCGTGCCCGTTTGGACGCTATCAAGACTATGTGCCACAAGGTAATACCTGAGAGATGTTCCTCCTCAGGTATTACCTTTCGTATTAACGCACATAAATTAACATAGTTAACCAATAAAAAGATGCAATAAAACCTGAGAGATCAAAGACAACAAATTCTCCACACACGATCAAAGAAAGAAATACATTCAAATATTAATTTTAAAGATGTATTTCTAATCCACCCAGGCCGGACCAAAAATTGAAATATGTGGGTTAAGATGGTTCCCATTGAGTAAGCACAACACAAGGAGATTCACTCAAAACATGTGACTTATTTGAATGTATTTCTTTGTTGATGTCCGCAATTGGAAGTTTTCCGTGCCCGGATCAATTTTGAAAAGCATTTCATAGGTCACATGTGAAAGCATTTCTTTGATCTGGCCTGAGAGCTCACTTATACAGAAACACTCTTAGAAGGCGGTTAAAGTCACAATACTCAACATGTGACTGAATCGTGTTTTGAAAGTGTAAATTGTAGGTTATTTTTTGTTTATAAGCTGATTATCATGTTTTGACTAGACCGTGTAGGCTTCTATAAGCCCTTTATCTTGGCTTGATTTCACCGTCTTTTTTTATTGTACCTGTGCTTTTTTTTTAACGTTAGTGTGTAACGAGCTTTGTAGCCCATGGTGAGTAATATGAACGATCGAACAAGATGCATAGACAATACAATAGTCTTTCAATTAACCTTTTGGTGACAACTTATATATGGTGAGATGTCCAATCAATTCATTTTATGATGGAATATATATAAACTCGCCTAGACTCGGATAGTTCTTAATTCTCAAGATAAAGATCAGTTCTTAATCTATAACTATATATAAAGGGGATACAAGTTTTTGGTGTGGCTTATTTTTGTTCCAAAGTTACCTTTCATCTTTTTTATCAACAAGAAAATAGTTTAATTTAAAATCTTGAGTGGTTAATAACTTTTGTTGGTTACCAATTGAAAAAGTAACTTCCATCTCTCACAAAGAATATCTCACACCTATAACTTTCATTAACTACTAAATGGTGACAGAAGTTAAAAATTCTCTTCTATTTTTTTAATATAAATTTCATCTCTTTCTCAATGAATATACTTTTTTTTTCATTCTATAATATTTGCATTTATTCAATTTTAATTAGTGATCTTTTTATTTTTGAAAAATAGATGAAACTTATTTTCAGTCAAGATCGCGTCATCACCCCCAATAGAAGAAGTCGTTCTCATTATGACTGAAAATTGATTGTTGTATGTAGATTTTTTTTGTAATTGCTTTTATAGTAATAGTTTTTGTATGACTTTTGTAATTGAGTCTTTTTTAGAATTTTACCATTTACGAAACTTTCCTTTTTTTCAAAGCAGAGTTATTAACTATTGAGTAAAAAAAGATCATGTGATACTTGAAGAAATTTCATACTCTAAAATACAATAAAATTCAAGTATTTAATGCAACCACAATGGGTATGAGTGGTTTTCTACTGCACTATTATTTTCTTACAAAAATTATATCTTACTTTTGTTGCAAAACATTATTCATTAATACTATAGTTTTAACTTTTTGTTTTTGTTGTTATTATGTTTTGTTTCTTAATGATACTTATTTGTATTTTGTGAGTATAAACACATCATAAAATATGTAATTTAGATTTTCATAATACAAACAATTATTTCATCAGTATTATTTTTTGAAATGGCGTGATTTTTAATGGTGTTAGTTCTTTTGTTTTAAATTTTATTTCTATCTTACTTTTGATTTGGTATTTGTTATTGTAACTATCTATTTGTGTGGTAATTTAATTATGATTTGGAGATGTGGTTTGTGTTTTTTCATATTAAAAAATCATTAATTTGGTTAGCATTATTTGACATATAGAATAAAAGGAGAGATGAGAAGAGGATATAAGAGTGTTACATATCAATTTCTCATATTAACATTTTTTTTTGTTGAATTTTTTAATGAGCACAAACATAAAAATATAAATGAATAAAAAATTCAACAAATTATTATCATCTCACTTTTAGATCTACATTTCATTTTTTAGATCCATCATCTCATTTCTCTTCTCTTTTCTTTTTGAAATATTATGGATGACTTTAACGGAAGGTTGTAATATAACGGTATAAAATGAAATCTTTTTGAAAATCTATCACAAAATTAATTGGTACACACAATTTTAATATTTCTTACATTGTTAACTTTCATATGTACTATAGAAATAAAAACCATTTCTTCAAAAAATTATGTATCTTGATAAAAACAGTTTTAAAAATATTGTCACATTTATTAATACTTAATATACTGTTCAAATATACAATGACAGTTGTAAAAATATATAACTTCCATTATTTTATCTTTTATGTCTATATGTGTGCCCTTGCTATTGAACAAAACTTTAAGTATGAAAAAATAAAACAAAAATATTAACAAAAAAATTTATTGTAAATTATTGAAAATTTGAAACACTGACCATTCACTTTCTTAAATTAGTTGAATTTTGTTGTTAATTTTCTATTTACGATTTTTATTTTTGATGTTAAAGAGAGATGCGCAATAAATGTCATATTACTTAAAAATTTAATTTGAAAAATAATTTAACTTTTAATTAATTAAATAAATGACGTTTTAAAATTTCTTACCAACATAAGGATGCATATCAGAAAATTTGGTATTCAAATAATTTAAATTTAAATCATACTTAAATAAAAAAATATTCATTTATATTTTGACGTGTATGCTCATTAAAAAAAAAGACAAGCACGAGAAGAGTCGTGTGTGGAGCATACATGTTCGCAGGGGATGTACGTGTTGTTCAGTTTACTCTACAAACTCCTCTCTAAACACTTTCATCAAATTTATAAGAGAGAGGGGGGAGGGGGAGAGAGGAATGCATATTACAAAGTTTACTATACAAATAATTTAAATAAAAATCAAAATTAAATAAAAAATGTTCGTTCGTATTTTGACGCGTGTGTCGTGCCCGTTTGGACGCTATCAAGACTATGTGCCACAAGGTAATACCTGAGAGATGTTCCTCCTCAGGTATTACCTTTCGTATTAACGCGCATAAATTAACATAGTTAACCAATAAAAAGATGCAATAAAACCTGAGAGATCAAAGACAACAAATGCTCCACACACGATCAAAGAAAGAAATACATTCAAATATTAATTTTAAAGATGTATTTCTAATCCACCCAGGCCAGACCAAAAATTGAAATATGTGGGTTAAGATGGTTCCCATTGAGTAAGCACAACACAAGGAGATTCACTCAAAACATGTGACTTATTTGAATGTATTTCTTTGTTGATGTCCGCAATTGGAAGTTTTCCGTGCCCGGATCAATTTTGAAAAGCATTTCATAAGTCACATGTGAAAGCATTTCTTTGATCTGGCCTGAGAGCTCACTTATACAGAAACACTCTTAGAAGGCGGTTAAAGTCACAATACTCAACATGTGACTGAATCGTGTTTTGAAAGTGTAAATTGTAGGTTTTTTTTTGTTTATAAGCTGATTATCATGTTTTAACTAGACCGTGTAGGCTTCTATAAGCCCTTTATCTTGGCTTGATTTCACCGTCTTTTTTTATTGTACCTGTGCTTTTTTTTTTAACGTGAGTGTGTAACGAGCTTTGTAGCCCATGGTGAGTAATATGAACGATCGAACAAGATGCATAGACAATACAATAGTCTTTCAATTAACCTTTTGGTGACAACTTATATATGGTGAGATGTCCAATCAATTCATTTTATGATGGAATATATATAAACTCGCCTAGACTCGGATAGTTCTTAATTCTCAAGATAAAGATCAGTTCATAATCTATAACTATATATAAAGGGGATACAAGTTTTTGGTGTGGCTTATTTTTGTTCCAAAATTACCCTTCTTCTTTTTTATCAACAAGAAAATAGTTTAATTTAAAATCTTGAGTGGTTAATAACTTTTGTTGGTTACCAATTGAAAAAGTAACTTCCATCTCTCACAATGAATATCTCACACCTATAACTTTCATTAACTACTAAATGGTGACAGAAGTTAAAAATTCACTTCTATTTTTTTATATAAATTTCATCTCTTTCTCAATGAATATACTTTTTTTTTCATTCTATAATATTTTCATTTATTCAATTTTAATTACTGATCTTTTTATTTTTGAAAAATAGATGAAACTTATTTTCAGTCAAGATCGCGTCATCACCCCCAATAGAAGAAGTCGTTCTCATTATGACTGAAAATTGATTGTTGTATGTAGATTTTTTTTGTAATTGCTTTTATAGTAATAGTTTTTGTATGACTTTTGTAATTGAGTCTTTTTTAGAATTTTACCATTTACGAAACTTTCCTTTTTTTCAAAGCAGAGTTATTAACTATTGAGTAAAAAAAGATCATGTGATACTTGAAGAAATTTCATACTCTAAAATACAATAAAATTCAAGTATTTAATGCAACCACAATGGGTATGAGTGGTTTTCTACTGCACTATTATTTTCTTACAAAAATTATATCTTACTTTTGTTGCAAAACATCATTCATTAATACTATAGTTTTAACTTTTTGTTTTTGTTGTTATTATGTTTTGTTTCTTAATGATACTTATTTGTATTTTGTGAGTATAAACACATCATAAAATATGTAATTTAGATTTTCATAATACAAACAATTATTTCATCAGTATTATTTTTTGAAATGGCGTGATTTTTAATGGTGTTAGTTCTTTTGTTTTAAATTTTATTTCTATCTTACTTTTGATTTGGTATTTGTTATTGTAACTATCTATTTGTGTGGTAATTTAATTATGATTTGGAGATGTGGTTTGTGTTTTTTCATATTAAAAAATCATTAATTTGGTTAGCATTATTTGACATATAGAATAAAAGGAGAGATGAGAAGAGGATATAAGAGTGTTACATATCAATTTCTCATATTAACATTTTTTTTTGTTGAATTTTTTAATGAGCACAAACATAAAAATATAAATGAATAAAAAATTCAACAAATTATTATCATCTCACTTTTAGATCTACATTTCATTTTTTAGATCCATCATCTCATTTCTCTTCTCTTTTCTTTTTGAAATATTATGGATGACTTTAACGGAAGGTTGTAATATAACGGTATAAAATGAAATCTTTTTGAAAATCTATCACAAAATTAATTGGTACACACAATTTTAATATTTCTTACATTGTTAACTTTCATATGTACTATAGAAATAAAAACCATTTCTTCAAAAAATTATGTATCTTGATAAAAACAGTTTTAAAAATATTGTCACATTTATTAATACTTAATATACTGTTCAAATATACAATGACAGTTGTAAAAATATATAACTTCCATTATTTTATCTTTTATGTCTATATGTGTGCCCTTGCTATTGAACAAAACTTTAAGTATGAAAAAATAAAACAAAAATATTAACAAAAAAATTTATTGTAAATTATTGAAAATTTGAAACACTGACCATTCACTTTCTTAAATTAGTTGAATTTTGTTGTTAATTTTCTATTTACGATTTTTATTTTTGATGTTAAAGAGAGATGCGCAATAAATGTCATATTACTTAAAAATTTAATTTGAAAAATAATTTAACTTTTAATTAATTAAATAAATGACGTTTTAAAATTTCTTACCAACATAAGGATGCATATCAGAAAATTTGGTATTCAAATAATTTAAATTTAAATCATACTTAAATAAAAAAATATTCATTTATATTTTGACGTGTATGCTCATTAAAAAAAAAGACAAGCACGAGAAGAGTCGTGTGTGGAGCATACATGTTCGCAGGGGATGTACGTGTTGTTCAGTTTACTCTACAAACTCCTCTCTAAACACTTTCATCAAATTTATAAGAGAGAGGGGGGAGGGGGAGAGAGGAATGCATATTACAAAGTTTACTATACAAATAATTTAAATAAAAATCAAAATTAAATAAAAAATGTTCGTTCGTATTTTGACGCGTGTGTCGTGCCCGTTTGGACGCTATCAAGACTATGTGCCACAAGGTAATACCTGAGAGATGTTCCTCCTCAGGTATTACCTTTCGTATTAACGCGCATAAATTAACATAGTTAACCAATAAAAAGATGCAATAAAACCTGAGAGATCAAAGACAACAAATGCTCCACACACGATCAAAGAAAGAAATACATTCAAATATTAATTTTAAAGATGTATTTCTAATCCACCCAGGCCAGACCAAAAATTGAAATATGTGGGTTAAGATGGTTCCCATTGAGTAAGCACAACACAAGGAGATTCACTCAAAACATGTGACTTATTTGAATGTATTTCTTTGTTGATGTCCGCAATTGGAAGTTTTCCGTGCCCGGATCAATTTTGAAAAGCATTTCATAAGTCACATGTGAAAGCATTTCTTTGATCTGGCCTGAGAGCTCACTTATACAGAAACACTCTTAGAAGGCGGTTAAAGTCACAATACTCAACATGTGACTGAATCGTGTTTTGAAAGTGTAAATTGTAGGTTTTTTTTTGTTTATAAGCTGATTATCATGTTTTAACTAGACCGTGTAGGCTTCTATAAGCCCTTTATCTTGGCTTGATTTCACCGTCTTTTTTTATTGTACCTGTGCTTTTTTTTTTAACGTGAGTGTGTAACGAGCTTTGTAGCCCATGGTGAGTAATATGAACGATCGAACAAGATGCATAGACAATACAATAGTCTTTCAATTAACCTTTTGGTGACAACTTATATATGGTGAGATGTCCAATCAATTCATTTTATGATGGAATATATATAAACTCGCCTAGACTCGGATAGTTCTTAATTCTCAAGATAAAGATCAGTTCATAATCTATAACTATATATAAAGGGGATACAAGTTTTTGGTGTGGCTTATTTTTGTTCCAAAATTACCCTTCTTCTTTTTTATCAACAAGAAAATAGTTTAATTTAAAATCTTGAGTGGTTAATAACTTTTGTTGGTTACCAATTGAAAAAGTAACTTCCATCTCTCACAATGAATATCTCACACCTATAACTTTCATTAACTACTAAATGGTGACAGAAGTTAAAAATTCTCTTCTATTTTTTTATATAAATTTCATCTCTTTCTCAATGAATATACTTTTTTTTTCATTCTATAATATTTTCATTTATTCAATTTTAATTACTGATCTTTTTATTTTTGAAAAATAGATGAAACTTATTTTCAGTCAAGATCGCGTCATCACCCCCAATAGAAGAAGTCGTTCTCATTATGACTGAAAATTGATTGTTGTATGTAGATTTTTTTTGTAATTGCTTTTATAGTAATAGTTTTTGTATGACTTTTGTAATTGAGTCTTTTTTAGAATTTTACCATTTACGAAACTTTCCTTTTTTTCAAAGCAGAGTTATTAACTATTGAGTAAAAAAAGATCATGTGATACTTGAAGAAATTTCATACTCTAAAATACAATAAAATTCAAGTATTTAATGCAACCACAATGGGTATGAGTGGTTTTCTACTGCACTATTATTTTCTTACAAAAATTATATCTTACTTTTGTTGCAAAACATCATTCATTAATACTATAGTTTTAACTTTTTGTTTTTGTTGTTATTATGTTTTGTTTCTTAATGATACTTATTTGTATTTTGTGAGTATAAACACATCATAAAATATGTAATTTAGATTTTCATAATACAAACAATTATTTCATCAGTATTATTTTTTGAAATGGCGTGATTTTTAATGGTGTTAGTTCTTTTGTTTTAAATTTTATTTCTATCTTACTTTTGATTTGGTATTTGTTATTGTAACTATCTATTTGTGTGGTAATTTAATTATGATTTGGAGATGTGGTTTGTGTTTTTTCATATTAAAAAATCATTAATTTGGTTAGCATTATTTGACATATAGAATAAAAGGAGAGATGAGAAGAGGATATAAGAGTGTTACATATCAATTTCTCATATTAACATTTTTTTTTGTTGAATTTTTTAATGAGCACAAACATAAAAATATAAATGAATAAAAAATTCAACAAATTATTATCATCTCATTTTTAGATCTACATTTCATTTTTTAGATCCATCATCTCATTTCTCTTCTCTTTTCTTTTTGAAATATTATGGATGACTTTAACGGAAGGTTGTAATATAACGGTATAAAATGAAATCTTTTTGAAAATCTTTCACAAAATTAATTGGTACACACAATTTTAATATTTCTTACATTGTTAACTTTCATATGTACTATAGAAATAAAAACCATTTCTTCAAAAAATTATGTATCTTGATAAAAACAGTTTTAAAAATATTGTCACATTTATTAATACTTAATATACTGTTCAAATATACAATGACTGTTGTAAAAATATATAACTTCCATTATTTTATCTTTTATGTCTATATGTGTGCCCTTGCTATTGAACAAAACTTTAAGTATGAAAAAATAAAACAAAAATATTAATAAAAAAATTTATTGTGAATTATTGAAAATTTGAAACACTGACCATTCACTTTCTTAAATTAGTTGAATTTTGTTGTTAATTTTCTATTTACGATTTTTATTTTTGATGTTAAAAAGAGATGCGCAATAAATGTCATATTACTTACAAATTTAATTTGAAAAATAATTTAACTTTTAATTAATTAAATAAATGACGTTTTAAAATTTCATACAAACATAAGGATGCATATCAGAAAATTTGGTATTCAAATAATTTAAATTTAAATCATACTTAAATAAAATAATATTCATTTATATTTTGACGTGTATGCTCATTAAAAAAAAAGACAAGCACGAGAAGAGTCGTGTGTGGAGCATACATGTTCGCAGGGGATGTACGTGTTGTTCAGTTTACTCTACAAACTCCTCTCTAAACACTTTCATCAAATTTATAAGAGAGAGGGGGGAGGGGGAGAGAGGAATGCATATTAAAAAGTTTACTATACAAATAATTTAAATTAAAATCAAAATTAAATAAAAAATGTTCGTTCGTATTTTGACGCGTGTGTCGTGCCCGTTTGGACGCTATCAAGAGTATGTGCCACAAGGTGATACCTGAGAGATGTTCCTCCTCAGGTATTACCTTTCGTATTAACGCACATAAATTAACATAGTTAACCAATAAAAAGATGCAATAAAACCTGAGAGATCAAAGACAACAAATGCTCCACACACGATCAAAGAAAGAAATACATTCAAATATTAATTTTAAAGATGTATTTCTAATCCACCCAGGCCAGACCAAAAATTGAAATATGTGGGTTAAGATGGTTCCCATTGAGTAAGCACAACAGAAGGAGATTCACTCAAAACATGTGACTTATTTGAATGTATTTCTTTGTTGATGTCCGCAATTGGAAGTTTTCCGTGCCCGGATCAATTTTGAAAAGCATTTCATAAGTCACATGTGAAAGCATTTCTTTGATCTGGCCTGAGAGCTCACTTATACAGAAACACTCTTAGAAGGCGGTTAAAGCACTATGCCAAAAATGGCCTTTAGCAGCGCTTTTTTTGACCTTTAGCAGCGCTTTAAAGCGCTGCCTAAAGTGGCGCTGCTAAAGGTAAAGGCAGCGCTTTTTTTATGGAAAAAGCGCTGCTAAAGGTATCACTTTTAGCAGCGCTTTTTTACCCCTTTAGCAGCGCTTTCAAAGCGCTGCCTATTCTCCCTCCCCCCCTCCCTCCTGTAGCAGCGCTTTAATAAAGCGCTTTTGTAGGCCACCCTTTAGCAGCGCTTTTTTAAAGCGCTTTCTTAGACCCCTCCTTTCCTAACCTATAGCAGCGCTTTTTTATGCCTATTTTTCTCCCTTTAGCAGCACTTTCTTGTAAAAGCGCTGTCTATACCTCACGTTTTTAAAAATTTTTTTTTTTGAAAAATCACATTTTTTTATATTTTTAGACAAACCTGCTTATAACAATTAAATTCCCTGCTTATAATTCAGGCTTTAAACATAACTTGGCCTTTAAACATTGTAATTCAACACTTGGCCTTTAATTCAACACAATATAACTAAACATTGTACATTATACAATAACACTTTGCAATTTACACATAATTAACTCAAGTATAATTTACACATAATTTAAACATTGTACATTATACAATATACAATATACAATTTACACATAATTACAAATCCAATATACATTATAGAATTCTTAACTCAATCATAAATTGACACCATTCTTCCTTAATTTCTTCCAGTTTTACTTTCGAGTACGTAGCGCATCTGAATTCATCAAAATACTACATAATATAACAGAACAAGCACGATTTAATACTAATTACTCAGATGAAATATTAGTTAATTATCAAAATGAATCATATAACTCATGAATTGATCCATACCATGATTGGAATCTCTAATTGACCAGAAAGAATGATTTCCTTCATAAAGCGCAGTACAAAATATCCGCAGTCAATCCCACCACGCTGACGAGGACACTGTATTAGGAAAAAAGCGAACGAACATTTATCAGGATATATAGTTTAAATAGTTTTATAAGTAGAACCACTATAACAGTCAAACATGGGAAAATATACCTCCACTATGATCCAGTTGATGTTGCTAGCCCTGCTTTTTGGCACTGTTGCATCTCTCTGTGCTCTGTATATTTGTATAACTCTAACATAATATAAACACATATTTAGAACAATGTCACATAATAAATAAACATATATAATTATTCAGAACACTATACATCATCACTTACGTATCAACCATGTTCTTCAGATTTTCATATTTGTTTGTATCGCCATCCAATGAATCTATATAATACACTATTTCTTTAATCGGATTAATTGCGACCAACAACCAGTGACCACTATAAAATAAGACAATAGTTTAGACGGAAATGTTATATAATATGGCAAAAATAGAACAATTATAATAAATGAATTTAGAATAAAAACTAACCCATGGCCAGTATTATATGGCAACATAAACAACTTCTCCGTATTCGCACCCATAAATCTCTGGACTGTGTACTCTTTGACTGCTTCTGGTGTCTGGTCTATTGTCCGTGAGTTGACACTGCTAGCAGATAAGAATGCGAATACTGAAGTCAAATCAGCGGGGACCAACATCTTGTCATACAAGCGCCTAAAAAAAATATAATCAACATTAGATTATTCAGTTAAAGGAGCTAATTTTAAAATGTTCAATTATCTAATTAAAATGGATCGAAGTACCTGATGTAGGTATGCATAACCCCGACGCCCAATTCTAAATGTTTGAAAACCTGGTCGAAATCCTCCTTAGCAAGTGTTTCGGAATATTCAAAACCGAAAATACCTTATTCCATATGTATTAGACGGATGCCGCCCTCAGGCACGTCTGTTGTCCCTACATATGTTTGAAGGCACAACCTAAATTGAGGAACAAATGCTCTTTTTGTCTCGACCTTTTTTTTGGGCACCTTGGAAGTTTCAGGCATGTTTCCCTTGCTGACATGTTGCGACTGCTGATCAAGAACCTAAAAGTCATATATAAGTTCAGTAAATAATTTATAATAAAATAATCACTTAAACTGTAGTACTAGTACCTGTAACTTTGATGCAGCTGAATCGGTATCCCGCACAATAATTTTATCATCTTTTGTTTTGGATTTTGTGGGAGTCTAAGATCATCATGTCAATAAGAAAGTGTAAATGTCAGAATAACTTTCATGTATGGGTAATAAAACATTGGAATATTACAAGGTTCAACCTACCTCATCATCCATGAAAATGAGATTCGTCGGCCATGCTACATAAGCTCCTATCGCGTCTCCCACCACTTTTGCGTCTGATACATCGTCTCGCATAGGCAACAACGCCCCCCCCCCCCTCTAATGCAATATCAACAGATACTTTCAGAAATCCAGCAGGGAGGGGTTTATGGTGAAGTAAGTCTCCCAGGGTGTTATGCACCTTTCCCTTGCCAACCATGCGATAAGTCGGCGACGATAAATATAGTCGACAAGGTGAAATGCCCTAAACAAATAATGATCAGTTAATGTGTCAATTAAGAAAAATGTGCTAAATTAATTTCAATGTAATATATACAATTACCTCTGGAAGCTTCTGCGGACAACCGATACTATCTTTGTCACTAGTAGCTTTACTGGCCTCTGGAGCGCGCCTTTCGGACATGTATCTCTCCTTATCCTTCTGTAATTCACGAATTTGAGCTTTCATTTCCTCCAAAGTAGCCATCACTTCTTTATTGGTTGGATTTTTTTTCCTTGGCTGCTTATACAGTTTGGATGGAGTGACACCAAATCCCTTGCCCCTCACACGCCCAGAGTACTCAGGAATATTCAACACCCGACTCAATAAACTCCTGCAATCATCGTCTTCAGCAGGAGTTATAGTCTGGGATAGGGACTCCTGAAATATAGATAAAAGCATATTTAAATATTTTATACACTTTGTTCAAACACTTTGTTCAAAAACTAATGTTGTACTTACACATTGTTCAAACACTTGTTGAACTTCTTCTTGGACGGCTCCATCTCTTCCCACCCGGGCAGCCCTCCATACGACATGGTCCGGAAGAGATGTCGCATCACTTTTCTCCTCTTCCAACTACGCATTAAGACGAACAATAAAGCATTATATCCTATTATGTATACTTACTATTTTTTGTAAATAGATCATATTAAAGCATATATATGCACTTACTAATTTTTGTTCTAAGCGTGCATATCCCAAACGCCCCTTTCTATATGGATACGCAGGGTTTGATGCCCGTTCCCGATTTACGCCACTCTTAACCTGAAAAAACAAGTTTAAGTCATATCAGTTTGTTTGTGGAATAGGTATATATACTATACATTGTACATGATAAGTTGTACTTACTTCAAATTCTTTGGTTCTTCGCTTCGCAACAAATGTCTCCCATTCTGCATCCGAAATCAAATCAGCGTACTTTGCTAGACGCTCCGACTCTACAAAGTTGCCATCAGAATCTTTAAGATATTTGTTGGTTAAAAACGCTCTAAATCCCCTCAAGCGTTTTCCGGCCAACTGAATACAATATTTTCTCCTAGAATCCTCAATATTAAAAGATCTCTGCAAACAAATACACATACATATAACATGTTAATATAATTAATTTAAAGATGTAACTGTCAACATAATTAAAAATGATCAAATCTCATACTTGAATCTCGGTCCAAATTTTATCCTTAGCCGCTTTTAATGCAGGAATTCTCCAGTTATCGCAAGTAATCGGAACTTGCGAACGTACAACTGCTCCAATATAACTTGTCAGCAGCGCACCATTAGGCTCAACCAACTGATCTCTTTCATTCCAATGTACATCGTACTTTACACCTCTATCTCTCGCACGGATGATACTTTTCATTATCGTTATGCCTCTTTTAATTTCGCCTTCAACGTCTTTGGGTGTTTCTTTTCCATCATGTGATGTTTCCTCGTTGCTGGCCATAATATACCTGAAATTCAGAATAACAACAACAACAACAAATATCAACAACAATAACAACATCTATATCAAATATAAACCATCTATACAAACCATCTATATAAACTATCTATATCAAATCTAAACCAACAATAACAACATAAACCATCTATATAAACCATCAAATAACAATAACAAATATAAACCATCTATACAAACCATCTATATAAACTATCTATATCAAATATAAACCAACAATAACAACATAAACCATCTATATAAACCAATATCAAATAACAATAACAAATATAAACCATCTATACAAACCATCTATATAAACTATCTATATCAAATATAAACCAACAATAACAACATAAACCATCTATATAAACCAACAATATCAAATATCAAATATAAACCATCTATATAAACCATCAAATATAAACCAACAATAACAACATCTATATCAAATACAAACCATCTATATAAACTATAACAAATACAAACCATCTATATAACACAAATATAAACTATAACAAATATAAACTATAACACAAACCATCTATATAACACAAATATAAACCATCTATATCAACTATAACAAATACAAACCAACAATAACAACATAAACCATCTATATAAACCAATATCAAATAACAATAACAAATATAAAGCATCTATACAAACCATCTATATAAACTATCTATATCAAATATAAACCAACAATAACAACATAAACCATCTATATAAACCAACAATATCAAATATCAAATATAAACCATCTATATATATAAACCATCAAATATAAACCAACAATAACAACATCTATATCAAATACAAACCATCTATATAAACTATAACAAATACAAACCATCTATACAACACAAATATAAACTATAACAAATATAAACTATAACACAAACCATCTATATAACACAAATATAAACCATCTATATCAACTATAACAAATACAAACCATCTATATAACACAATATAAACCACCTATATCAAATATAAACTATAACACAAACCATCTATATCAAATATAAACTATATCAAATACAAACCATCATATATATCTCATATATCATATTAACACAACAACAATATATCATCAGAACAACAACAACAATATATCTCATATATCAACAACAACAACAACAATATCATATATAAACTATTTTACATTGTAAACTATATAAACTATTTTACATCAACAACAACAACAATATCATATATATCTCATATATCATATTAACACAACAACAACAAAAACCATCATTGAAAAGATAAAAACCATCTATATATCATCAGAACAACAATGGTGAAAAGATAAAAAAAAACAAGAAAAGCAGAGTAAAGCTTCACGTACCGTAACAATGGTGGACCGGCAATGCAGACGGATGGATGAACTCAAAAACGGACGGTGAACGGTCGGTGATGGTCGGAAGGATGATCGGACGAAAGAAGTTGATGGTCGGACGATGAACAGTGGTTCGTTCGTTCGTTTTCGTTCGCCAGAGAAAGAAGAAATGTGTTGCGTGACTGTTCTGATTCTGTTAAAATTCTGGAGGGTATTTTAAAATTATAATATGAATACCTATAGCAGTGCTTTTAAAGGCATTTAGCAGCGCTTTTAAAAGCGCTTTCATAGGGTGCCTTATCAATTCCATATAGCAGCGCTTTATATAAAAAGCGCTTTCTAAGGGTCCCCCTTTAGCAGCGCTTTTGAAAAGCGCTTTCATAGGGTGCCTTAAAATTATAATATGAATACCTATAGCAGCGCTTTTAAAGGCCTTTAGCAGCGCTTTTAAAAGCGCTTTCATAGGGTGCTTATCAATTCCATATAGTAGCGCTTTATATAAAAAGCGCTTTCTAAGGGTCCCCCTTTAGCAGCGCTTTTGAAAAGCGCTTTCTTAGGCCCCCCTTTAGCAGCGCTTTATAAAAACGCTTTCTTAGGCCCACCATTTAGCAGCGCTTTTTAAAAAGCGCTGTCTTTGGTAGGAGCTTTTTTTCTTTTTTTTTACTGGCCCTTTAGCAGCGCTTTTGTATAAAGCGTTGTCTTTCTATGCGCTGCTAAAAGTGATTTCTGGCGTAGTGAAGTCACAATACTCAACATGTGACTGAATCGTGTTTTGAAAGTGTAAATTGTAGGTTTTTTTTTTGTTTATAAGCTGATTATCATGTTTTGACTAGACCGTGTAGGCTTCTATAAGCCCTTTATCTTGGCTTGATTTCACCGTCTTTTTTTATTGTACCTGTGCTTTTTTTTTTTAACGTGAGTGTGTAACGAGCTTTGTAGCCCATGGTGAGTAATATGAACGATCGAACAAGATGCATAGACAATACAATAGTCTTTCAATTAACCTTTTGGTGACAACTTATATATGGTGAGATGTCCAATCAATTCATTTTATGATGGAATATATATAAACTCGCCTAGACTCGGATAGTTCTTAATTCTCAAGATAAAGATCAGTTCTTAATCTATAACTATATATAAAGGGGATACAAGTTTTTGGTGTGGCTTATTTTTGTTCCAAAGTTACCCTTCATCTTTTTTATCAACAACAAAATAGTTTAATTTAAAATCTTGAGTGGTTAATAACTTTTGTTGGTTACCAATTGAAAAAGTAACTTCCATCTCTCACAAAGAATATCTCACACCTATAACTTTCATTAACTACTAAATGGTGACAGAAGTTAAAAATTCTCTTCTATTTTTTTAATATTAATTTCATCTCTTTCTCAATGAATATACTTTTTTTTTCATTCTATAATATTTTCATTTATTCAATTTTAATTAGTGATCTTTTTATTTTTGAAAAATAGATGAAACTTATTTTCAGTCAAGATCGCGTCATCACCCCCAATAGAAGAAGTCGTTCTCATTATGACTGAAAATTGATTGTTGTATGTAGATTTTTTTTGTAATTGCTTTTATAGTAATAGTTTTTGTATGACTTTTGTAATTGAGTCTTTTTTAGAATTTTACCATTTACGAAACTTTCCTTTTTTTCAAAGCAGAGTTATTAACTATTGAGTAAAAAAAGATCATGTGATACTTGAAGAAATTTCATACTCTAAAATACAATAAAATTCAAGTATTTAATGCAACCACAATGGGTATGAGTGGTTTTCTACTGCACTATTATTTTCTTACAAAAATTATATCTTACTTTTGTTGCAAAACATTATTCATTAATACTATAGTTTTAACTTTTTGTTTTTGTTGTTATTATGTTTTGTTTCTTAATGATACTTATTTGTATTTTGTGAGTATAAACACATCATAAAATATGTAATTTAGATTTTCATAATACAGACAATTATTTCATCAGTATTATTTTTTGAAATGGCGTGATTTTTAATGGTGTTAGTTCTTTTGTTTTAAATTTTATTTCTATCTTACTTTTGATTTGGTATTTGTTATTGTAACTATCTATTTGTGTGGTAATTTAATTATGATTTGGAGATGGTTTGTGTTTTTTCATATTAAAAAATCATTAATTTGGTTAGCATTATTTGACATATAGAATAAAAGGAGAGATGAGAAGAGGATATAAGAGTGTTACATATCAATTTCTCATATTAACATTTTTTTTGTTGAATTTTTTAATGAGCACACACATAAAAATATAAATGAATAAAAAATTCAACAAATTATTATCATCTCATTTTTAGATCTACATTTCATTTTTTAGATCCATCATCTCATTTCTCTTCTCTTTTCTTTTTGAAATATTATGGATGACTTTAACGGAAGGTTGTAATATAACGGTATAAAATGAAATCTTTTTGAAAATCTTTCACAAAATTAATTGGTACACACAATTTTAATATTTCTTACATTGTTAACTTTCATATGTACTATAGAAATAAAAACCATTTCCTCAAAAAATTATGTATCTTGATAAAAACAGTTTTAAAAATATTGTCCCATTTATTAATACTTAATATACTGTTCAAATATACAATGACTGTTGTAAAAATATATAACTTCCATTATTTTATCTTTTATGTCTATATGTGTGCCCTTGCTATTGAACAAAACTTTAAGTATGAAAAAATAAAACAAAAATATTAACAAAAAAATTTATTGTGAATTATTGAAAATTTGAAACACTGACCATTCACTTTCTTAAATTAGTTGAATTTTGTTGTTAATTTTCTATTTACGATTTTTATTTTTGATGTTAAAAAGAGATGCGCAATAAATGTCATATTACTTACAAATTTAATTTGAAAAATAATTTAACTTTTAATTAATTAAATAAATGACGTTTTAAAATTTCATACAAACATAAGGATGCATATCAGAAAATTTGGTATTCAAATAATTTAAATTTAAATCATACTTAAATAAAAAAATATTCATTTATATTTTGACGTGTATGCTCATTAAAAAAAAAAGACAAGCACGAGAAGAGTCGTGTGTGGAGCATACATGTTCGCAGGGGATGTACATGTTGTTCAGTTTACTCTACAAACTCCTCTCTAAACACTTTCATCAAATTTATAAGAGAGAGGGGGAAGGGGGAGAGAGGAATGCATATTACAAAGTTTACTATACAAATAATTTAAATTAAAATCAAAATTAAATAAAAAATGTTCTTTCGTATTTTGACGCGTGTGTCGTGCCCGTTTGGACGCTATCAAGACTATGTGCCACAAGGTAATACCTGAGAGATGTTCCTCCTCAGGTATTACCTTTCGTATTAACGCACATAAATTAACATAGTTAACCAATAAAAAGATGCAATAAAACCTGAGAGATCAAAGACAACAAATGCTCCACACACGATCAAAGAAAGATATACATTCAAATATTAATTTTAAAGATGTATTTCTAATCCACCCAGGCCAGACCAAAAATTGAAATATGTGGGTTAAGATGGTTCCCATTGAGTAAGCACAACACAAGGAGATTCACTCAAAACATGTGACTTATTTGAATGTATTTCTTTGTTGATGTCCGCAATTGGAAGTTTTCCGTGCCCGGATCAATTTTGAAAAGCATTTCATAAGTCACATGTGAAAGCATTACTTTGATCTGGCCTGAGAGCTCACTTATACAGAAACACTCTTAGAAGGCGGTTAAAGCACTATGCTAAAAATGGCCTTTAGCAGCGCTTTAAAGCGCTGCCTAAAGTGGCGCTGCTAAAGGTAAAGGCAGCGCTTTTTTTATGGAAAAAGCGCTGCTAAAGGTATCACTTTTAGCAGCGCTTTTTTACCCCTTTAGCAGCGCTTTCAAAGCGCTGCCTATTCTCCCTCCCCCCCTCCCCCCTGTAGCAGCGCTTTAATAAAGCGCTTTTGTAGGACACCCTTTAGCAGCGCTTTTTTAAAGCGCTTTCTTAGACCCCTCCTTTCCTAACCTATAGCAGCGCTTTTTTATGCCTATTTTTCTCCCTTTAGCAGCGCTTTCTTGTAAAAGCGCTGTCTATACCTCACGTTTTTAAAATTTTTTTTTTTTGAAAAATCACATTTTTTTATATTTTTAGACAAACCTGCTTATAACAATTAAATTCCCTGCTTATAATTCAGGCTTTAAACATAACTTGGCCTTTAAACATTGTAATTCAACACTTGGCCTTTAATTCAACACAATATAACTAAACATTGTACATTATACAATAACACTTTGCAATTTACACATAATTAACTCAAGTATAATTTACACATAATTTAAACATTGTACATTATACAATATACAATATACAATTTACACATAATTACAAATCCAATATACATTATAGAATTCTTAACTCAATCATAAATTGACACCATTCTTCCTTAATTTCTTCCAGTTTTACTTTCGAGTACGTAGCGCATCTGAATTCATCAAAATACTACATAATATAACAGAACAAACACGATTTAATACTAATTACTCAGATGAAATATTAGTTAATTATCAAAATGAATCATATAACTCATGAATTGATCCATACCATGATTGGAATCTCTAATTGACCAGAAAGAATGATTTCCTTCATAAAGCGCAGTACAAAATATCCGCAGTCAATCCCACCACGCTGACGAGGACACTGTATTAGGAAAAAAGCGAACGAACATTTATCAGGATATATAGTTTAAATAGTTTTATAAGTAGAACCACTATAACAGTCAAACATGGGAAAATATACCTCCACTCTGATCCAGTTGATGTTGCTAGCCCTGCTTTTTGGCACTGTTGCATCTCTCTGTGCTCTGTATATTTGTATAACTCTAACATAATATAAACACATATTTAGAACAATGTCACATAATAAATAAACATATATAATTATTCAGAACACTATACATCATCACTTACGTATCAACCATGTTCTTCAGATTTTCATATTTGTTTGTATCGCCATCCAATGAATCTATATAATACACTATTTCTTTAATCGGATTAATTGCGACCAACAACCAGTGACCACTATAAAATAAGACAACAGTTTAGACGGAAATGTTATATAATATGGCAAAAATAGAACAATTATAATAAATGAATTTATAATAAAAACTAACCCATGGCCAGTATTATATGGCAACATAAACAACTTCTCCGTATTCGCACCCATAAATCTCTGGACTGTGTACTCTTTGACTGCTTCTGGTGTCTGGTCTATTGTCCGTGAGTTGACACTGCTAGCAGATAAGAATGCGAATACTGAAGTCAAATCAGCGGGGACCAACATCTTGTCATACAAGCGCCTAAAAAAAATATAATCAACATTAGATTATTCAGTTAAACGAGCTAATTTTAAAATGTTCAATTATCTAATTAAAATGGATCGAAGTACCTGATGTAGGTATGCATAACCCCGACGCCCAATTCTAAATGTTTGAAAACCTGGTCGAAATCCTCCTTAGCAAGTGTTTCGGAATATTCAAAACCGAAAATACCTTGTTCCATATGTATTAGACGGATGCCGCCCTCAGGCACGTCTGTTGTCCCTACATATGTTTGAAGGCACAACCTAAATTGAGGAACAAATGCTCTTTTTGTCTCGACCTTTTTTTTGGGCACCTTGGAAGTTTCAGGCATGTTTCCCTTGCTGACATGTTGCGACTGCTGATCAAGAACCTAAAAGTCATATATAAGTTCAGTAAATAATTTATAATAAAATAATCACTTAAACTGTAGTACTAGTACCTGTAACTTTGATGCAGCTGAATCGGTATCCCGCACAATAATTTTATCATCTTTTGTTTTGGATTTTGTGGGAGTTTAAGATCATCATGTCAATAAGAAAGTGTAAATGTCAGAATAACTTTCATGTATGGGTAATAAAACATTGGAATATTACAAGGTTCAACCTACCTCATCATCCATGAAAATGAGATTCGTCGGCCATGCTACATAAGCTCCTATCGCGTCTCCCACCACTTTTGCGTCTGATACATCGTCTCGCATAGGCAAAAACGCCCCCCCCCCCCCTCTAATGCAATATCAACAGATACTTTCAAAAATCCAGCAAGGAGGGGTTTATGGTGAAGTAAGTCTCCCAGGGTGTTATGCACCTTTCCCTTGCCAACCATGCGATAAGTCGGCGACGATAAATATAGTCGACAAGGTGAAATGCCCTAAACAAATAATGATCAGTTAATATGTCAATTAAGAAAAATGTGCTAAATTAATTTCAATGTAATATATACAATTACCTCTGGAAGCTTCTGCGGACAACCGATACTATCTTTGTCACTAGTAGCTTTACCGGCCTCTGGAGCGCGCCTTTCGGACATGTATCTCTCCTTATCCTTCTGTAATTCACGAATTTGAGCTTTCATTTCCTCCAAAGTAGCCATCACTTCTTTATTGGTTGGATTTTTTTTCCTTGGCTGCTTATACAGTTTGGATGGAGTGACACCAAATCCCTTGCCCCTCACACGCCCAGAGTACTCAGGAATATTCAACACCCGACTCAATAAACTCCTGCAATCATCGTCTTCAGCAGGAGTTATAGTCTGGGATAGGGACTCCTGAAATATAGATAAAAGCATATTTAAATATTTTATACACTTTGTTCAAACACTTTGTTCAAAAACTAATGTTGTACTTACACATTGTTCAAACACTTGTTGAACTTCTTCTTGGACGGCTCCATCTCTTCCCACCCGGGCAGCCTTCCATACGACATGGTCCGGAAGAGATGTCGCATCACTTTTCTCCTCTTCCAACTACGCATTAAGACGAACAATAAAGCATTATATCCTATTATGTATACTTACTATTTTTTGTAAATAGATCATATTAAAGCATATATATGCACTTACTAATTTTTGTTCTAAGCGTGCATATCCCAAACGCCCCTTTCTATATGGATACGCAGGGTTTGATGCCCGTTCCCGATTTACGCCACTCTTAACCTGAAAAAACAAGTTTAAGTCATATCAGTTTGTTTGTGGAATAGGTATATATACTATACATTGTACATGATAAGTTGTACTTACTTCAAATTCTTTGGTTCTTCGCTTCGCAACAAATGTCTCCCATTCTGCATCCGAAATCAAATCAGCGTACTTCGCTGGACGCTCCGACTCTACAAAGTTGCCATCAGAATCTTTAAGATATTTGTTGGTTAAAAACGCTCTAAATCCCCTCAAGCATTTTCCGGCCAACTGAATACAATATTTTCTCCTAGAATCCTCAATATTAAAAGATCTCTGCAAACAAATACACATACATATAACATGTTAATATAATTAATTTAAAGATGTAACTGTCAACATAATTAAAAATGATCAAATCTCATACTTGAATCTCGGTCCAAATTTTATCCTTAGCCGCTTTTAATGCAGGAATTCTCTAGTTATCGCAAGTAATCGGAACTTGCGAACGTACAATTGCTCCAATATAACTTGTCAGCAGCGCACCATTAGGCTCAACCAACTGATCTCTTTCATTCCAATGGACATCGTACTTTACACCTCTATCTCTCGCACGGATGATACTTTTCATTATCGTTATGCCTCTTTTAATTTCGCCTTCAACGTCTTTGGGTGTAAAGTATATTTAAATATTTAAATATTTTATACACTTTGTTCAAACACTTTGTTCAAAAACTAATGTTGTACTTACACATTGTTCAAACACTTGTTGAACTTCTTCTTGGACGGCTCCATCTCTTCCCACCCGGGCAGCCTTCCATACGACATGGTCCGGAAGAGATGTCGCATCACTTTTCTCCTCTTCCAACTACGCATTAAGACGAACAATAAAGCATTATATCCTATTATGTATACTTACTATTTTTTGTAAATAGATCATATTAAAGCATATATATGCACTTACTAATTTTTGTTCTAAGCGTGCATATCCCAAACGCCCCTTTCTATATGGATACGCAGGGTTTGATGCCCGTTCCCGATTTACGCCACTCTTAACCTGAAAAAACAAGTTTAAGTCATATCAGTTTGTTTGTGGAATAGGTATATATACTATACATTGTACATGATAAGTTGTACTTACTTCAAATTCTTTGGTTCTTCGCTTCGCAACAAATGTCTCCCATTCTGCATCCGAAATCAAATCAGCGTACTTCGCTGGACGCTCCGACTCTACAAAGTTGCCATCAGAATCTTTAAGATATTTGTTGGTTAAAAACGCTCTAAATCCCCTCAAGCGTTTTCCGGCCAACTGAATACAATATTTTCTCCTAGAATCCTCAATATTAAAAGATCTCTGCAAACAAATACACATACATATAACATGTTAATATAATTAATTTAAAGATGTAACTGTCAACATAATTAAAAATGATCAAATCTCATACTTGAATCTCGGTCCAAATTTTATCCTTAGCCGCTTTTAATGCAGGAATTCTCTAGTTATCGCAAGTAATCGGAACATGCGAACGTACAATTGCTCCAATATAACTTGTCAGCAGCGCACCATTAGGCTCAACCAACTGATCTCTTTCATTCCAATGGACATCGTACTTTACACCTCTATCTCTCGCACGGATGATACTTTTCATTATCGTTATGCCTCTTTTAATTTCGCCTTCAACGTCTTTGGGTGTTTCTTTTCCATCATGTGATGTTTCCTCGTTGCTGGCCATAATATACCTGAAATTCAGAATAACAACAACAACAACAAATATCAACAACAATAACAACATCTATATCAAATATAAACCATCTATACAAACCATCTATATAAACTATCTATATCAAATATAAACCAACAATAACAACATAAACCATCTATATAAACCATCAAATAACAATAACAAATATAAACCATCTATACAAACCATCTATATAAACTATCTATATCAAATATAAACCAACAATAACAACATAAACCATCTATATAAACCAATATCAAATAACAATAACAAATATAAACCATCTATACAAACCATCTATATAAACTATCTATATCAAATATAAACCAACAATAACAACATAAACCATCTATATAAACCAACAATATCAAATATCAAATATAAACCATCTATATAAACCATCAAATATAAACCAACAATAACAACATCTATATCAAATACAAACCATCTATATAAACTATAACAAATACAAACCATCTATACAACACAAATATAAACTATAACAAATATAAACTATAACACAAACCATCTATATAACACAAATATAAACCATCTATATCAACTATAACAAATACAAACCAACAATAACAACATAAACCATCTATATAAACCAATATCAAATAACAATAACAAATATAAAGCATCTATACAAACCATCTATATAAACTATCTATATCAAATATAAACCAACAATAACAACATAAACCATCTATATAAACCAACAATATCAAATATCAAATATAAACCATCTATATATATAAACCATCAAATATAAACCAACAATAACAACATCTATATCAAATACAAACCATCTATATAAACTATAACAAATACAAACCATCTATACAACACAAATATAAACTATAACAAATATAAACTATAACACAAACCATCTATATAACACAAATATAAACCATCTATATCAACTATAACAAATACAAACCATCTATATAACACAATATAAACCACCTATATCAAATATAAACTATAACACAAACCATCTATATCAAATATAAACTATATCAAATACAAACCATCATATATATCTCATATATCATATTAACACAACAACAATATATCATCAGAACAACAACAACAATATATCTCATATATCAACAACAACAACAACAATATCATATATAAACTATTTTACATTGTAAACTATATAAACTATTTTACATCAACAACAACAACAATATCATATATATCTCATATATCATATTAACACAACAACAACAAAAACCATCATTGAAAAGATAAAAACCATCTATATATCATCAGAACAACAATGGTGAAAAGATAAAAAAAAACAAGAAAAGCAGAGTAAAGCTTCACGTACCGTAACAATGGTGGACCGGCAATGCAGACGGATGGATGAACTCAAAAACGGACGGTGAACGGTCGGTGATGGTCGGAAGGATGATCGGACGAAAGAAGTTGATGGTCGGACGATGAACAGTGGTTCGTTCGTTCGTTTTCGTTCGCCAGAGAAAGAAGAAATGTGTTGCGTGACTGTTCTGATTCTGTTAAAATTCTGGAGGGTATTTTAAAATTATAATATGAATACCTATAGCAGTGCTTTTAAAGGCATTTAGCAGCGCTTTTAAAAGCGCTTTCATAGGGTGCCTTATCAATTCCATATAGCAGCGCTTTATATAAAAAGCGCTTTCTAAGGGTCCCCCTTTAGCAGCGCTTTTGAAAAGCGCTTTCATAGGGTGCCTTAAAATTATAATATGAATACCTATAGCAGCGCTTTTAAAGGCCTTTAGCAGCGCTTTTAAAAGCGCTTTCATAGGGTGCTTATCAATTCCATATAGTAGCGCTTTATATAAAAAGCGCTTTCTAAGGGTCCCCCTTTAGCAGCGCTTTTGAAAAGCGCTTTCTTAGGCCCCCCTTTAGCAGCGCTTTATAAAAACGCTTTCTTAGGCCCACCATTTAGCAGCGCTTTTTAAAAAGCGCTGTCTTTGGTAGGAGCTTTTTTTCTTTTTTTTTACTGGCCCTTTAGCAGCGCTTTTGTATAAAGCGTTGTCTTTCTATGCGCTGCTAAAAGTGATTTCTGGCGTAGTGAAGTCACAATACTCAACATGTGACTGAATCGTGTTTTGAAAGTGTAAATTGTAGGTTTTTTTTTTGTTTATAAGCTGATTATCATGTTTTGACTAGACCGTGTAGGCTTCTATAAGCCCTTTATCTTGGCTTGATTTCACCGTCTTTTTTTATTGTACCTGTGCTTTTTTTTTTAACGTGAGTGTGTAACGAGCTTTGTAGCCCATGGTGAGTAATATGAACGATCGAACAAGATGCATAGACAATACAATAGTCTTTCAATTAACCTTTTGGTGACAACTTATATATGGTGAGATGTCCAATCAATTCATTTTATGATGGAATATATATAAACTCGCCTAGACTCGGATAGTTCTTAATTCTCAAGATAAAGATCAGTTCTTAATCTATAACTATATATAAAGGGGATACAAGTTTTTGGTGTGGCTTATTTTTGTTCCAAAGTTACCCTTCATCTTTTTTATCAACAAGAAAATAGTTTAATTTAAAATCTTGAGTGGTTAATAACTTTTGTTGGTTACCAATTGAAAAAGTAACTTCCATCTCTCACAAAGAATATCTCACACCTATAACTTTCATTAACTACTAAATGGTGACAGAAGTTAAAAATTCTCTTCTATTTTTTTAATATTAATTTCATCTCTTTCTCAATGAATATACTTTTTTTTTCATTCTATAATATTTTCATTTATTCAATTTTAATTAGTGATCTTTTTATTTTTGAAAAATAGATGAAACTTATTTTCAGTCAAGATCGCGTCATCACCCCCAATGGAAGAAGTCGTTCTCATTATGACTGAAAATTGATTGTTGTATGTAGATTTTTTTTGTAATTGCTTTTATAGTAATAGTTTTTGTATGACTTTTGTAATTGAGTCTTTTTTAGAATTTTACCATTTACGAAACTTTCCTTTTTTTCAAAGCAGAGTTATTAACTATTGAGTAAAAAAAGATCATGTGATACTTGAAGAAATTTCATACTCTAAAATACAATAAAATTCAAGTATTTAATGCAACCACAATGGGTATGAGTGGTTTTCTACTGCACTATTATTTTCTTACAAAAATTATATCTTACTTTTGTTGCAAAACATTATTCATTAATACTATAGTTTTAACTT
Organism: Lathyrus sativus; assembly: GCA_963859935.3. Taxonomy (NCBI): domain Eukaryota; kingdom Viridiplantae; phylum Streptophyta; class Magnoliopsida; order Fabales; family Fabaceae; genus Lathyrus; species Lathyrus sativus. The sequence goes on along the minus strand of CAWUDS030000443.1, from coordinate 364,532 downwards.
TTTGTTTTTGTTGTTATTATGTTTTGTTTCTTAATGATACTTATTTGTATTTTGTGAGTATAAACACATCATAAAATATGTAATTTAGATTTTCATAATACAGACAATTATTTCATCAGTATTATTTTTTGAAATGGCGTGATTTTTAATGGTGTTAGTTCTTTTGTTTTAAATTTTATTTCTATCTTACTTTTGATTTGGTATTTGTTATTGTAACTATCTATTTGTGTGGTAATTTAATTATGATTTGGAGATGGTTTGTGTTTTTTCATATTAAAAAATCATTAATTTGGTTAGCATTATTTGACATATAGAATAAAAGGAGAGATGAGAAGAGGATATAAGAGTGTTACATATCAATTTCTCATATTAACATTTTTTTTGTTGAATTTTTTAATGAGCACACACATAAAAATATAAATGAATAAAAAATTCAACAAATTATTATCATCTCATTTTTAGATCTACATTTCATTTTTTAGATCCATCATCTCATTTCTCTTCTCTTTTCTTTTTGAAATATTATGGATGACTTTAACGGAAGGTTGTAATATAACGGTATAAAATGAAATCTTTTTGAAAATCTTTCACAAAATTAATTGGTACACACAATTTTAATATTTCTTACATTGTTAACTTTCATATGTACTATAGAAATAAAAACCATTTCCTCAAAAAATTATGTATCTTGATAAAAACAGTTTTAAAAATATTGTCACATTTATTAATACTTAATATACGGTTCAAATATACAATGACAGTTGTAAAAATATATAACTTCCATTATTTTATCTTTTATGTCTATATGTGTGCCCTTGCTATTGAACAAAACTTTAAGTATGAAAAAATAAAACAAAAATATTAACAAAAAAATTTATTGTGAATTATTGAAAATTTGAAACACTGACCATTCACTTTCTTAAATTAGTTGAATTTTGTTGTTAATTTTCTATTTACGATTTTTATTTTTGATGTTAAAGAGAGATGCGCAATAAATGTCATATTACTTACAAATTTAATTTGAAAAATAATTTAACTTTTAATTAATTAAATAAATGACGTTTTAAAATTTCTTACAAACATAAGGATGCATATCAGAAAATTTGGTACTCAAATAATTTTAATTTAAATCATACTTAAATAAAATAATATTCATTTATATTTTGACGTGTATGCTCATTAAAAAAAAGACAAGCACGAGAAGAGTCGTGTGTGGAGCATACATGTTCGCAGGGGATGTACGTGTTGTTGAGTTTACTCTACAAACTCCTCTCTAAACACTTTCATCAAATTTATAAGAGAGAGGGGGAAGGGGGAGAGAGGAATGCATATTACAAAGTTTACTATACAAATAATTTAAATTAAAATCAAAATTAAATAAAAAATGTTCGTTCGTATTTTGACGCGTGTGTCGTGCCCGTTTGGACGCTATCAAGACTATGTGCCACAAGGTAATACCTGAGAGATGTTCCTCCTCAGGTATTACCTTTCGTACTAACGCACATAAATTAACATAGTTAACCAATAAAAAGATGCAATAAAACCTGAGAGATCAAAGACAACAAATGCTCCACACACGATCAAAGAAAGAAATACATTCAAATATTAATTTTAAAGATGTATTTCAAATCTACCCAGGCCAGACCAAAAATTGAAATATGTGGGTTAAGATGGTTCCCATTGAGTAAGCACAACACAAGGAGATTCACTCAAAACATGTGACTTATTTGAATGTATTTCTTTGTTGATGTCCGCAATTGGAAGTTTTCCGTGCCCGGATCAATTTCGAAAAGCATTTCATAAGTCACATGTGAAAGCATTTCTTTGATCTGGCCTGAGAGCTCACTTATACAGAAACACTCTTAGAAGGCGGTTAAAGTCACAATACTCAACATGTGACTGAATCGTGTTTTGAAAGTGTAAATCGTAGGGTTTTTTTTGTTTATAAGCTGATTATCATGTTTTGACTAGACCGTGTAGGCTTCTATAAGCCCTTTATCTTGGCTTGATTTCACCGTCTTTTTTTATTGTACCTGTGCTTTTTTTTTAACGTGAGTGTGTAACGAGCTTTGTAGCCCATGGTGAGTAATATGAACGATCAAATAAGATGCATAGACAATACAATAGTCTTTCAATTAACCTTTTGGTGACAACTTATATATGGTGAGATGTCCAATCAATTCATTTTATGATGGAATATATATAAACTCGCCTAGACTCGGATAGTTCTTAATTCTCAAGATAAAGATCAGTTCTTAATCTATAACTATATATAAAGGGGATACAAGTTTTTGGTGTGACTTATTTTTGTTCCAAAATTACCCTTCATCTTTTTGATCAACAAGAAAATAGTTTAATTTAAAATCTTGAGTGGTTAATAACTTTTGTTGGTTACCAATTGAAAAAGTAACTTCCATCTCTCACAAAGAATATCTCACACCTATAACTTTCATTAACTACTAAATGGTGACAGAAGTTAAAAATTCTCTTCTATTTTTTTATATAAATTTCATCTCTTTCTCAATGAATATACTTTTTTTTTCATTCTATAATATTTTCATTTATTCAATTTTAATTAGTGATCTTTTTATTTTTGAAAAATAGATGAAACTTATTTTCAGTCAAGATCGCGTCATCACCCCCAATAGAAGAAGTCGTTCTCATTATGACTGAAAATTGATTGTTGTATGTAGATTTTTTTTGTAATTGCTTTTATAGTAATAGTTTTTGTATGACTTTTGTAATTGAGTCTTTTTTAGAATTTTACCATTTACGAAACTTTCCTTTTTTTCAAAGCAGAGTTATTAACTATTGAGTAAAAAAAGATAATGTGATAATTGAAAAAATTTCATACTCTAAAATACAATAAAATTCAAGTATTTAATGCAACCACAATGGGTATGAGTGGTTTTCTACTGCACTATTATTTTCTTACAAAAATTATATCTTACTTTTGTTGCAAAACATTATTCATTAATACTATTGTTTTAACTTTTTGTTTTTGTTGTTATTATGGTTTGTTTCTTAATGATACTTATTTGTATTTTGTGAGTATAAACACATCATAAAATATGTAATTTAGATTTTCATAATACAGACAATTATTTCATCAGTATTATTTTTTGAAATGGCGTGATTTTTAATGGTGTTAGTTCTTTTGTTTTAAATTTTATTTCTATCTTACTTTTGATTTGGTATTTGTTATTGTAACTATCTATTTGTATGGTAATTTAATTATGATTTGGAGATGGTTTGTGTTTTTTCATATTAAAAAATCATTAATTTGGTTAGCATTATTTGACATATAGAATAAAAGGAGAGATGAGAAGAGGATATAAGAGTGTTACATATCAATTTCTCATATTAACATTTTTTTTGTTGAATTTTTTAATGAGCACACACATAAAAATATAAATGAATAAAAAATTCAACAAATTATTATCATCTCATTTTTAGATCTACATTTCATTTTTTAGATCCATCATCTCATTTCTCTTCTCTTTTCTTTTTGAAATATTATGGATGACTTTAACGGAAGGTTGTAATATAACGGTATAAAATGAAATCTTTTTGAAAATCTTTCACAAAATTAATTGGTACACACAATTTTAATATTTCTTACATTGTTAACTTTCATATGTACTATAGAAATAAAAACCATTTCCTCAAAAAATTATGTATCTTGATAAAAACAGTTTTAAAAATATTGTCACATTTATTAATACTTAATATACGGTTCAAATATACAATGACAGTTGTAAAAATATATAACTTCCATTATTTTATCTTTTATGTCTATATGTGTGCCCTTGCTATTGAACAAAACTTTAAGTATGAAAAAATAAAACAAAAATATTAACAAAAAAATTTATTGTGAATTATTGAAAATTTGAAACACTGACCATTCACTTTCTTAAATTAGTTGAATTTTGTTGTTAATTTTCTATTTACGATTTTTATTTTTGATGTTAAAGAGAGATGCGCAATAAATGTCATATTACTTACAAATTTAATTTGAAAAATAATTTAACTTTTAATTAATTAAATAAATGACGTTTTAAAATTTCTTACAAACATAAGGATGCATATCAGAAAATTTGGTACTCAAATAATTTAAATTTAAATCATACTTAAATAAAATAATATTCATTTATATTTTGACGTGTATGCTCATTAAAAAAAAGACAAGCACGAGAAGCGTCGTGTGTGGAGCATACATGTTCGCAGGGGATGTACGTGTTGTTGAGTTTACTCTACAAACTCCTCTCTAAACACTTTCATCAAATTTATAAGAGAGAGGGGGAAGGGGGAGAGAGGAATGCATATTACAAAGTTTACTATACAAATAATTTAAATTAAAATCAAAATTAAATAAAAAATGTTCGTTCGTATTTTGACGCGTGTCTCGTGCCCGTTTGGACGCTATCAAGACTATGTGCCACAAGGTAATACCTGAGAGATGTTCCTCCTCAGGTATTACCTTTCGTATTAACGCACATAAATTAACATAGTTAACCAATAATAAGATGCAATAAAACCTGAGAGATCAAAGACAACAAATGCTCCACACACGATCAAAGAAAGAAATACATTCAAATATTAATTTTAAAGATGTATTTCTAATCCACCCAGGCCAGACCAAAAATTGAAATATGTGGGTTAAGATGGTTCCCATTGAGTAAGCACAACACAAGGAGATTCACTCTAAACATGTGACTTATTTGAATGTATATCTTTGTTGATGTCCGCAATTGGAAGTTTTCCGTGCCCGGATCAATTTTGAAAAGCAATTCATAAGTCACATGTGAAAGCATTTCTTTGATCTGGCCTGAGAGCTCACTTATACAGAAACACTCTTAGAAGGCGGTTAAAGTCACAATACTCAACATGTGACTGAATCGTGTTTTGAAAATGTAAATTGTAGGTTTTTTTTTTGTTTATAAGCTGATTATCATGTTTTGACTAGACCGTGTAGGCTTCTATAAGCCCTTTATCTTGGCTTGATTTCACAGTCTTTTTTTATTGTACCTGTGCTTTTTTTTTTAACGTGAGTGTGTAACGAGCTTTGTAGCCCATGGTGAGTAATATGAACGATCGAACAAGATGCATAGACAATACAATAGTCTTTCAATTAACCTTTTGGTGACAACTTATATATGGTGAGATGTCCAATCAATTCATTTTATGATGGAATCTATATAAACTCTCCTAGACTCGGATAGTTCTTAATTCTCAAGATAAAGATCAGTTCTTAATTTTAACTATATATAAAGGGGATACAAGTTTTTGGTGTGGCTTACTTTTGTTCCAAAATTACCCTTCATCTTTTTTATCAACAAGAAAATAGTTTAATTTAAAATCTTGAGTGGTTAATAACTTTTGTTGGTTACCAATTGAAAAAGTAACTTCCATCTCTCACAAAGAATATCTCACACCTATAACTTTCATTAACTACTAAATGGTGACAGAAGTTAAAAATTCTCTTCTATTTTTTTATATAAATTTCATCTCTTTCTCAATGAATATACTTTTTTTTTCATTCTATAATATTTTCATTTATTCAATTTTAATTAGTGATCTTTTTATTTTTGAAAAATAGATGAAACTTATTTTAAGTCAAGATCGCGTCATCACCCCCAATAGAAGAAGTCGTTCTCATTATGACTGAAAATTGATTGTTGTATGTAGATTTTTTTTGTAATTGCTTTTATAGTAATAGTTTTTGTATGACTTTTGTAATTGAGTCTTTTTTAGAATTTTACCATTTACGAAAGTTTCCTTTTTTTCAAAGCTGAGTTATTAACTATTAAGTAAAAAAAGATCATGTGATACTTGAAAAAATTTCATACTCTAAAATACAATAAAATTCAAGTATTTAATGCAACCACAATGGGTATGAGTGGTTTTCTACTGCACTATTATTTTCTTACAAAAATTATATCTTACTTTTGTTGCAAAACATTATTCATTAATACTATAGTTTTAACTTTTTGTTTTTGTTGTTATTATGTTTTGTTTCTTAATGATACTTATTTGTATTTTGTGAGTATAAACACATCATAAAATATGTAATTTAGATTTTCATAATACAGAAAATTATTTCATCAGTATTATTTTTTGAAATGGCGTGATTTTTAATGGTGTTAGTTCTTTTGTTTTAAATTTTATTTCTATCTTACTTTTGATTTGGTATTTGTTATTGTAACTATCTATTTGTGTGGTAATTTAATTATGATTTGGAGATGGTTTGTGTTTTTTCATATTAAAAAATCATTAATTTGGTTAGCATTATTTGACATATAGAATAAAAGGAGAGATGAGAAGAGGATATAAGAGTGTTACATATCAATTTCTCATATTAACATTTTTTTTGTTGAATTTTTTAATGAGCACACACATAAAAATATAAATGAATAAAAAATTCAACAAATTATTATCATCTCATTTTTAGATCTACATTTCATTTTTTAGATCCATCATCTCATTTCTCTTCTCTTTTCTTTTTGAAATATTATGGATGACTTTAACGGAAGGTTGTAATATAACGGTATAAAATGAAATCTTTTTAAAAATCTTTCACAAAATTAATTGGTACACACAATTTTAATATTTCTTACATTGTTAACTTTCATATGTACTATAGAAATAAAAACCATTTCCTCAAAAAATTATGTATCTTGATAAAAACAGTTTTAAAAATATTGTCACATTTAGTAATACTTAATATATGGTTCAAATATACAATGACAGTTGTAAAAATATATAACTTCCATTATTTTATCTTTTATGTCTATATGTGTGCCCTTGCTATTGAACAAAACTTTAAGTATGAAAAAATAAAACAAAAATATTAACAAAAAAATTTATTGTGAATTATTGAAAATTTGAAACACTGACCATTCACTTTCTTAAATTAGTTGAATTTTTTTTGTTAATTTTCTATTTACGATTTTTATTTTTGATGTTAAAGAGAGATGCGCAATAAATGTCATATTACTTACAAATTTAATTTGAAAAATAATTTAACTTTTAATTAATTAAATAAATGACGTTTTAAAATTTCTTACAAACATAAGGATGCATATCAGAAAATTTGGTATTCAAATAATTTAAATTTAAATCATACTTAAATAAAAAAATATTCATTTATATTTTGACGTGTATGCTCATTAAAAAAAAGACAAGCACGAGAAGAGTCGTGTGTGGAGCATACATGTTCGCAGGGGATGTACGTGTTGTTCAGTTTACTCTACAAACTCCTCTCTAAACACTTTCATCAAATTTATAAGAGAGAGGGGGAAGGGGGAGAGAGGAATGCATATTACAAAGTTTACTATACAAATAATTTAAATTAAAATCAAAATTAAATAAAAAATGTTCGTTCGTATTTTGACGCGTGTGTCGTGCCCGTTTGGACGCTATCAAGACTATGTGCCACAAGGTAATACCTGAGAGATGTTCCTCCTCAGGTATTACCTTTCGTATTAACGCACATAAATTAACATAGTTAACCAATAAAAAGATGCAATAAAACCTGAGAGATCAAAGACAACAAATGCTCCACACACGATCAAAGAAAGAAATACATTCAAATATTAATTTTAAAGATGTATTTCTAATCCACCCAGGCCAGACCAAAAATTGAAATATGTGGGTTAAGATGGTTCCCATTGAGTAAGCACAACACAAGGAGATTCACTCAAAACATGTGACTTATTTGAATGTATTTCTTTGTTGATGTCCGCAATTGGAAGTTTTCCGTGCCCGGATCAATTTTGAAAAGCATTTCATAAGTCACATGTGAAAGCATTTCTTTGATCTGGCCTGAGAGCTCACTTATACAGAAACACTCTTAGAAGGCGGTTAAAGTCACAATACTCAACATGTGACTGAATCGTGTTTTGAAAGTGTAAATTGTAGGTTTTTTTTTTGTTTGTAAGCTGATTATCATGTTTTGAGTAGACCGTGTAGGCTTCTATAAGCCCTTTATCTTGGCTTGATTTCACCGTCTTTTTTTATTGTACCTGTGCTTTTTTTTTTAACGTGAGTGTGTAACGAGCTTTGTAGCCCATGGTGAGTAATATGAACGATCGAACAAGATGCATAGACAATACAATAGTCTTTCAATTAATCTTTTGGTGACAACTTATATATGGTGAGATGTCCAATCAATTCATTTTATGATGGAATATATATAAACTCGCCTAGACTCGGATAGTTCTTAATTCTCAAGATAAAGATCAGTTCTTAATCTATAACTATATATAAAGGGATACAAGTTTTTGGTGTGGCTTATTTTTGTTCCAAAATTACCCTTCATCTTTTTTATCAACAAGAAAATAGTTTAATTTAAAATTTTGAGTGGTTAATAACTTTTGTTGGTTACCAATTGAAAAAGTAACTTCCATCTCTCACAAAGAATATCTCACACCTATAACTTTCATTAACTACTAAATGGTGACAGAAGTTAAAAATTCTCTTCTATTTTTTTATATAAATTTCATCTCTTTCTCAATGAATATACTTTTTTTTTCATTCTATAATATTTTCATTTATTCAATTTTAATTAGTGATCTTTTTATTTTTGAAAAATAGATGAAACTTATTTTCAGTCAAGATCGCGTCATCACCCCCAATAGAAGAAGTCGTTCTCATTATGACTGAAAATTGATTGTTGTATGTAGATTTTTTTTGTAATTGCTTTTATAGTAATAGTTTTTGTATGACTTTTGTAATTGAGTCTTTTTTAGAATTTTACCATTTACGAAACTTTCCTTTTTTTCAAAGCTGAGTTATTAACTATTGAGTAAAAAAAGATCATGTGATACTTGAAAAAATTTCATACTCTAAAATACAATAAAATTCAAGTATTTAATGCAACCACAATGGGTATGAGTGGTTTTCTACTGCACTATTATTTTCTTACAAAAAGTATATCTTACTTTTGTTGCAAAACATTATTCGTTAATACTATAGTTTTAACTTTTTGTTTTTGTTGTTATTATGTTTTGTTTCTTAATGATACTTATTTGTATTTTGTGAGTATAAACACATCATAAAATATGTAATTTAGATTTTCATAATACAGAAAATTATTTCATCAGTATTATTTTTTGAAATGGCGTGATTTTTAATGGTGTTAGTTCTTTTGTTTTAAATTTTATTTCTATCTTACTTTTGATTTGGTATTTGTTATTGTAACTATCTATTTGTGTGGTAATTTAATTATGATTTGGAGATGGTTTGTGATTTTTCATATTAAAAAATCATTAATTTGGTTAGCATTATTTGACATATAGAATAAAAGGAGAGATGAGAAGAGGATATAAGAGTGTTACATATCAATTTCTCATATTAACATTTTTTTTGTTGAATTTTTTAATGAGCACACACATAAAAATATAAATGAATAAAAAATTCAACAAATTATTATCATCTCATTTTTAGATCTACATTTCATTTTTTAGATCCATCATCTCATTTCTCTTCTCTTTTCTTTTTGAAATATTATGGATGACTTTAACGGAAGGTTGTAATATAACGGTATAAAATGAAATCTTTGTGAAAATCTTTCACAAAATTAATTGGTACACACAATTTTAATATTTCTTACATTGTTAACTTTCATATGTACTATAGAAATAAAAACCATTTCCTCAAAAAATTATGTATCTTGATAAAAACAGTTTTAAAAATATTGTCACATTTAGTAATACTTAATATATGGTTCAAATATACAATGACAGTTGTAAAAATATATAACTTCCATTATTTTATCTTTTATGTCTATATGTGTGCCCTTGCTATTGAACAAAACTTTAAGTATGAAAAAATAAAACAAAAATATTAACAAAAAAATTTATTGTGAATTATTGAAAATTTGAAACACTGACCATTCACTTTCTTAAATTAGTTGAATTTTGTTGTTAATTTTCTATTTACGATTTTTATTTTTGATGTTAAAGAGAGATGCGCAATAAATGTCATATTACTTACAAATTTAATTTGAAAAATAATTTAACTTTTAATTAATTAAATAAATGACGTTTTAAAATTTCTTACAAACATAAGGATGCATATCAGAAAATTTGGTATTCAAATAATTTAAATTTAAATCATACTTAAATAAAAAAATATTCATTTATATTTTGACGTGTATGCTCATTAAAAAAAAGACAAGCACGAGAAGAGTCGTGTGTGGAGCATACATGTTCGCAGGGGATGTACGTGTTGTTCAGTTTACTCTACAAACTCCTCTCTAAACACTTTCATCAAATTTATAAGAGAGAGGGGGAAGGGGGAGAGAGGAATGCATATTACAAAGTTTACTATACAAATAATTTAAATTAAAATCAAAATTAAATAAAAAATGTTCGTTCGTATTTTGACGCGTGTGTCGTGCCCGTTTGGACGCTATCAAGACTATGTGCCACAAGGTAATACCTGAGAGATGTTCCTCCTCAGGTATTACCTTTCGTATTAACGCACATAAATTAACATAGTTAACCAATAAAAAGATGCAATAAAACCTGAGAGATCAAAGACAACAAATGCTCCACACACGATCAAAGAAAGAAATACATTCAAATATTAATTTTAAAGATGTATTTCTAATCCACCCAGGCCAGACCAAAAATTGAAATATGTGGGTTAAGATGGTTCCCATTGAGTAAGCACAACACAAGGAGATTCACTCAAAACATGTGACTTATTTGAATGTATTTCTTTGTTGATGTCCGCAATTGGAAGTTTTCCGTGCCCGGATCAATTTTGAAAAGCATTTCATAAGTCACATGTGAAAGCATTTCTTTGATCTGGCCTGAGAGCTCACTTATACAGAAACACTCTTAGAAGGCGGTTAAAGTCACAATACTCAACATGTGACTGAATCGTGTTTTGAAAGTGTAAATTGTAGGTTTTTTTTTTGTTTGTAAGCTGATTATCATGTTTTGAGTAGACCGTGTAGGCTTCTATAAGCCCTTTATCTTGGCTTGATTTCACCGTCTTTTTTTATTGTACCTGTGCTTTTTTTTTTAACGTGAGTGTGTAACGAGCTTTGTAGCCCATGGTGAGTAATATGAACGATCGAACAAGATGCATAGACAATACAATAGTCTTTCAATTAACCTTTTGGTGACAACTTATATATGGTGAGATGTCCAATCAATTCATTTTATGATGGAATATATATAAACTCGCCTAGACTCGGATAGTTCTTAATTCTCAAGATAAAGATCAGTTCTTAATCTATAACTATATATAAAGGGATACAAGTTTTTGGTGTGGCTTATTTTTGTTCCAAAATTACCCTTCATCTTTTTTATCAACAAGAAAATAGTTTAATTTAAAATTTTGAGTGGTTAATAACTTTTGTTGGTTACCAATTGAAAAAGTAACTTCCATCTCTCACAAAGAATATCTCACACCTATAACTTTCATTAACTACTAAATGGTGACAGAAGTTAAAAATTCTCTTCTATTTTTTTTATATAAATTTCATCTCTTTCTCAATGAATATACTTTTTTTTTCATTCTATAATATTTTCATTTATTCAATTTTAATTAGTGATCTTTTTATTTTTGAAAAATAGATGAAACTTATTTTCAGTCAAGATCGCGTCATCACCCCCAATAGAAGAAGTCGTTCTCATTATGACTGAAAATTGATTGTTGTATGTAGATTTTTTTTGTAATTGCTTTTATAGTAATAGTTTTTGTATGACTTTTGTAATTGAGTCTTTTTTAGAATTTTACCATTTACGAAACTTTCCTTTTTTTCAAAGCTGAGTTATTAACTATTGAGTAAAAAAAGATCATGTGATACTTGAAAAAATTTCATACTCTAAAATACAATAAAATTCAAGTATTTAATGCAACCACAATGGGTATGAGTGGTTTTCTACTGCACTATTATTTTCTTACTAAAAGTATATCTTACTTTTGTTGCAAAACATTATTCATTAATACTATAGTTTTAACTTTTTGTTTTTGTTGTTATTATGTTTTGTTTCTTAATGATACTTATTTGTATTTTGTGAGTATAAACACATCATAAAATATGTAATTTAGATTTTCATAATACAGAAAATTATTTCATCAGTATTATTTTTTGAAATGGCGTGATTTTTAATGGTGTTAGTTCTTTTGTTTTAAATTTTATTTCTATCTTACTTTTGATTTGGTATTTGTTATTGTAACTATCTATTTGTGTGGTAATTTAATTATGATTTGGAGATGGTTTGTGTTTTGTCATATTAAAAAATCATTAATTTGGTTAGCATTATTTGACATATAGAATAAAAGGAGAGATGAGAAGAGGATATAAGAGTGTTACATATCAATTTCTCATATTAACATTTTTTTTGTTGAATTTTTTAATGAGCACACACATAAAAATATAAATGAATAAAAAATTCAACAAATTATTATCATCTCATTTTTAGATCTACATTTCATTTTTTAGATCCATCATCTCATTTCTCTTCTCTTTTCTTTTTGAAATATTATGGATGACTTTAACGGAAGGTTGTAATATAACGGTATAAAATGAAATCTTTGTGAAAATCTTTCACAAAATTAATTGGTACACACAATTTTAATATTTCTTACATTGTTAACTTTCATATGTACTATAGAAATAAAAACCATTTCCTCAAAAAATTATGTATCTTGATAAAAACAGTTTTAAAAATATTGTCACATTTATTAATACTTAATATACTGTTCAAATATACAATGACTGTTGTAAAAATATATAACTTCCATTATTTTATCTTTTATGTCTATATGTGTGCCCTTGCTATTGAACAAAACTTTAAGTATGAAAAAATAAAACAAAAATATTAACAAAAAAATTTATTGTGAATTATTGAAAATTTGAAACACTGACCATTCACTTTCTTAAATTAGTTGAATTTTGTTGTTAATTTTCTATTTACGATTTTTATTTTTGATGTTAAAGAGAGATGCGCAATAAATGTCATATTACTTACAAAATTAATTTGAAAAATAATTTAACTTTTAATTAATTAAATAAATGACGTTTTAAAATTTCATACAAACATAAGGATGCATATCAGAAAATTTGGTATTCAAATAATTTAAATTTAAATCATACTTAAATAAAAAAATATTCATTTATATTTTGACGTGTATGCTCATTAAAGAAAAAGGCAAGCACGAGAAGAGTCGTGTGTGGAGCATACATGTTCGCAGGGGATGTACATGTTGTTCAGTTTACTCTACAAACTCCTCTCTAAACACTTTCATCAAATTTATAAGAGAGAGGGGGAAGGGGGAGAGAGGAATGCATATTACAAAGTTTACTATACAAATAATTTAAATTAAAATCAAAATTAAATAAAAAATGTTCGTTCGTATTTTGACGCGTGTGTCGTGCCCTTTTGGACGCTATCAAGACTATGTGCCACAAGGTAATACCTGAGAGATGTTCCTCCTCAGGTATTACCTTTCGTATTAACGCACATAAATTAACATAGTTAACCAATAAAAAGATGCAATAAAACCTGAGAGATCAAAGACAACAAATGCTCCACACACGATCAAAGAAAGAAATACATTCAAATATTAATTTTAAAGATGTATTTCTAATCCACCCAGGCCAGACCAAAAATTGAAATATGTGGGTTAAGATGGTTCCCATTGAGTAAGCACAACACAAGGAGATTCACTCAAAACATGTGACTTATTTGAATGTATTTCTTTGTTGATGTCCGCAATTGGAAGTTTTCCGTGCCCGGATCAATTTTGAAAAGCATTTCATAAGTCACATGTGAAAGCATTTCTTTGATCTGGCCTGAGAGCTCACTTATACAGAAACACTCTTAGAAGGCGGTTAAAGTCACAATACTCAACATGTGACTGAATCGTGTTTTGAAAGTGTAAATTGTAGGTTTTTTTTTTGTTTGTAAGCTGATTATCATGTTTTGACTAGACCGTGTAGGCTTCTATAAGCCCTTTATCTTGGCTTGATTTCACCGTCTTTTTTTATTGTACCTGTGATTTTTGTTTTAACGTGAGTGTGTAACGAGCTTTGTAGCCCATGGTGAGTAATATGAACGATCGAACAAGATGCATAAACAATACAATAGTCTTTCAATTAACCTTTTGGTGACAACTTATATATGGTGTGATGTCCAATCAATTCATTTTATGATGGAATATATATATAAACTCGCCTAGACTCGGATAGTTCTTAATTCTCAAGATAAAGATCAGTTCTTAATCTATAACTATATATAAAGCGATACAAGTTTTTGGTGTGGCTTATTTTTGTTCCAAAATTACCCTTCATCTTTTTTATCAACAAGAAAATAGTTTAATTTAAAATCTTGAGTGGTTAATAACTTTTGTTGGTTACCAATTGAAAAAGTAACTTCCATCTCTCACAAAGAATATCTCACACCTATAACTTTCATTAACTACTAAATGGTGACAGAAGTTAAAAATTCTCTTCTATTTTTTTATATAAATTTCATCTCTTTCTCAATGAATATACTTTTTTTTTCATTCTATAATATTTTCATTTATTCAATTTTAATTAGTGATCTTTTTATTTTTGAAAAATAGATGAAACTTATTTTCAGTCAAGATCGCGTCATCACCCCCAATAGAAGAAGTCGTTCTCATTATGACTGAAAATTGATTGTTGTATGTAGATTTTTTTTGTAATTGCTTTTATAGTAATAGTTTTTGTATGACTTTTGTAATTGAGTCTTTTTTAGAATTTTACCATTTACGAAACTTTCCTTTTTTTCAAAGCTGAGTTATTAACTATTGAGTAAAAAAAGATCATGTGATACTTGAAAAAATTTCATACTCTAAAATACAATAAAATTCAAGTATTTAATGCAACCACAATGGGTATGAGTGGTTTTCTACTGCACTATTATTTTCTTACAAAAATTATATCTTACTTTTGTTGCAAAACATTATTCATTAATACTATAGTTTTAACTTATTGTTTTTGTTGTTATTATGTTTTGTTTCTTAATGATACTTATTTGTATTTTGTGAGTATAAACACATCATAAAATATGTAATTTAGATTTTCATAATACAGACAATTATTTCATCAGTATTATTTTTTGAAATGGCGTGATTTTTAATGGTGTTAGTTCTTTTGGTTTAAATTTTATTTCTATCTTACTTTTGATTTGGTATTTGTTATTGTAACTATCTATTTGTGTGGTAATTTAATTATGATTTGGAGATGGTTTGTGTTTTTTCATATTAAAAAATCATTAATTTGGTTAGCATTATTTGACATATAGAATAAAAGGAGAGATGAGAAGAGGATATAAGAGTGTTACATATCAATTTCTCATATTAACATTTTTTTTTGTTGAATTTTTTAATGAGCACACACATAAAAATATAAATGAATAAAAAATTCAACAAATTATTATCATCTCATTTTTAGATCTACATTTCATTTTTTAGATCCATCATCTCATTTCTCTTCTCTTTTCTTTTTGAAATATTATGGATGACTTTAACGGAAGGTTGTAATATAACGGTATAAAATGAAATCTTTTTGAAAATCTTTCACAAAATTAATTGGTACACACAATTTTAATATTTCTTACATTGTTCACTTTGATATGTACTATAGAAATAAAAACCATTTCCTCAAAAAATTATGTATCTTGATAAAAACAGTTTTAAAAATATTGTCACATTTATTAATACTTAATATACTGTTCAAATATACAATGACTGTTGTAAAAATATATAACTTCCATTATTTTATCTTTTATGTCTATATGTGTGCCCTTGCTATTGAACAAAACTTTAAGTATGAAAAAATAAAACAAAAATATTAACAAAAAAATTTATTGTGAATTATTGAAAATTTGAAACACTGACCATTCACTTTCTTAAATTAGTTGAATTTTGTTGTTAATTTTCTATTTACGATTTTTATTTTTGATGTTAAAGAGAGATGCGCAATAAATGTCATATTACTTACAAATTTAATTTGAAAAATAATTTAACTTTTAATTAATTAAATAAATGACGTTTTAAAATTTCATACAAACATAAGGATGCATATCAGAAAATTTGGTATTCAAATAATTTAAATTTAAATCATACTTAAATAAAAAAATATTCATTTATATTTTGACGTGTATGCTCATTAAAGAAAAAGACAAGCACGAGAAGAGTCGTGTGTGGAGCATACATGTTCGCAGGGGATGTACATGTTGTTCAGTTTACTCTACAAACTCCTCTCTAAACACTTTCATCAAATTTATAAGAGAGAGGGGGAAGGGGGAGAGAGGAATGCATATTACAAAGTTTACTATACAAATAATTTAAATTAAAATCAAAATTAAATAAAAAATGTTCGTTCGTATTTTGACGCGTGTGTCGTGCCCGTTTGGACGCTATCAAGACTATGTGCCACAAGGTAATACCTGAGAGATGTTCCTCCTCAGGTATTACCTTTCGTATTAACGCACATAAATTAACATAGTTAACCAATAAAAAGATGCAATAAAACCTGAGAGATCAAAGACAACAAATGCTCCACACACGATCAAAGAAAGAAATACATTCAAATATTAATTTTAAAGATGTATTTCTAATCCACCCAGGCCAGACCAAAAATTGAAATATGTGGGTTAAGATGGTTCCCATTGAGTAAGCACAACACAAGGAGATTCACTCAAAACATGTGACTTATTTGAATGTATTTCTTTGTTGATGTCCGCAATTGGAAGTTTTCCGTGCCCGGATCAATTTTGAAAAGCATTTCATAAGTCACATGTGAAAGCATTTCTTTGATCTGGCCTGAGAGCTCACTTATACAGAAACACTCTTAGAAGGCGGTTAAAGTCACAATAATCAACATGTGACTGAATTGTGTTTTTAAAGTGTAAATTGTAGGTTTTTTTTTGTTTATAAGCTGATTATCATGTTTTGACTAGACCGTGTAGGCTTCTATAAGCCCTTTATCTTGGCTTGATTTCACCGTCTTTTTTTATTGTACCTGTGCTTTTTTTTTAACGTGAGTGTGTAACGAGCTTTGTAGCCCATGGTGAGTAATATGAACGATCGAACAAGATGCATAGACAATACAATAGTCTTTCAATTAACCTTTTGGTGACAACTTATATATGGTGAGATGTCCAATCAATTCATTTTATGATGGAATATATATAAACTCGCCTAGACTCGGATAGTTCTTAATTCTCAATATAAAGATCAGTTCTTAATCTATAACTATATATAAAGGGGATACAAGTTTTTGGTGTGGCTTATTTTTGTTCCAAAATTACCCTTCATCTTTTTTATCAACAAGAAAATAGTTTAATTTAAAATCTTGAGTGGTTAATAACTTTTGTTGGTTACCAATTGAAAAAGTAACTTCCATCTCTCACAAAGAATATCTCACACCTATAACTTTCATTAACTACTAAATGGTGACAGAAGTTAAAAATTCTCTTCTATTTTTTAATATAAATTTCATCTCTTTCTCAATGAATATACTTTTTTTTCATTCTATAATATTTCCATTTATTCAATTTTAATTAGTGATCTTTTTATTTTTGAAAAATAGATGAAACTTGTTTTCAGTGAAGATCGCGTCATCACCCCCAATAGAAGAAGTCGTTCTCATTATGACTGAAAATTGATTGTTGTATGTAGATTTTTTTTGTAATTGCTTTTATAGTAATAGTTTTTGTATGACTTTTGTAATTGAGTCTTTTTTAGAATTTTACCATTTACGAAACTTTCCTTTTTTTCAAAGCAGAGTTATTAACTATTGAGTAAAAAAAGATAATGTGATACTTGAAAAAATTTCATACTCTAAAATACAATAAAATTCAAGTATTTAATGCAACCACAATGGGTATGAGTGGTTTTCTACTGCACTATTATTTTCTTACAAAAATTATATCTTACTTTTGTTGCAAAACATTATTCATTAATATTATAGTTTTAACTTTTTGTTTTTGTTGTTATTATGTTTTGTTTCTTAATGATACTTATTTGTATTTTGTGAGTATAAACACATCATAAAATATGTAATTTAGATTTTCATAATACAGACAATTATTTCATCAGTATTATTTTTTGAAATGGCGTGATTTTTAATGGTGTTAGTTCTTTTGTTTTAAATTTTATTTCTATCTTACTTTTGATTTGGTATTTGTTATTGTAACTATCTATTTGTGTGGTAATTTAATTATGATTTGGAGATGGTTTGTGTTTTTTCATATTAAAAAATCATTAATTTGGTTAGCATTATTTGACATATAGAATAAAAAGAGAGATGAGAAGAGGATATAAGAGTGTTACATATCAATTTCTCATATTAACATTTTTTTTTGTTGAATTTTTTAATGAGCACACACATAAAAATATAAATGAATAAAAAATTCAACAAATTATTATCATCTCATTTTTAGATCTACATTTCATTTTTTAGATCCATCATCTCATTTCTCTTCTCTTTTCTTTTTGAAATATTATGGATGACTTTAACGGAAGGTTGTAATATAACGGTATAAAATGAAATCTTTTTGAAAATCTTTCACAAAATTAATTGGTACACACAATTTTAATATTTCTTACATTGTTCACTTTCATATGTACTATAGAAATAAAAACCATTTCCTCAAAAAATTATGTATCTTGATAAAAACAGTTTTAAAAATATTGTCACATTTATTAATACTTAATATACGGTTCAAATATACAATGACAGTTGTAAAAATATATAACTTCCATTATTTTATCTTTTATGTCTATATGTGTGCCCTTGCTATTGAACAAAACTTTAAGTATGAAAAAATAAAACAAAAATATTAACAAAAAAATTTATTGTGAATTATTGAAAATTTGAAACACTGACCATTCACTTTCTTAAATTAGTTGAATTTTGTTGTTAATTTTCTATTTACGATTTTTATTTTTGATGTTAAAGAGAGATGCGCAATAAATGTCATATTACTTACAAATTTAATTTGAAAAATAATTTAACTTTTAATTAATTAAATAAATGACGTTTTAAAATTTCTTACAAACATAAGGATGCATATCAGAAAATTTGGTACTCAAATAATTTAAATTTAAATCATACTTAAATAAAATAATATTCATTTATATTTTGACGTGTATGCTCATTAAAAAAAAGACAAGCACGAGAAGCGTCGTGTGTGGAGCATACATGTTCGCAGGGGATGTACATGTTGTTCAGTTTACTCTACAAACTCCTCTCTAAACACTTTCATCAAATTTATAAGAGAGAGGGGGAAGGGGGAGAGAGGAATGCATATTACAAAGTTTACTATACAAATAATTTAAATTAAAATCAAAATTAAATAAAAAATGTTCGTTCGTATTTTGACGCGTGTGTCGTGCCCGTTTGGACGCTATCAAGACTATGTGCCACAAGGTAATACCTGAGAGATGTTCCTCCTCAGGTATTACCTTTCGTATTAACGCACATAAATTAACATAGTTAACCAATAATAAGATGCAATAAAACCTGAGAGATCAAAGACAACAAATGCTCCACACACG
This sequence comes from Lathyrus sativus, assembly GCA_963859935.3. NCBI lineage: Eukaryota > Viridiplantae > Streptophyta > Magnoliopsida > Fabales > Fabaceae > Lathyrus > Lathyrus sativus. The sequence continues at coordinate 344,978 of CAWUDS030000443.1, read as the reverse complement.
ATCAAAGAAAGAAATACATTCAAATATTAATTTTAAAGATGTATTTCTAATCCACCCAGGCCAGACCAAAAATTGAAATATGTGGGTTAAGATGGTTCCCATTGAGTAAGCACAACACAAGGAGATTCACTCTAAACATGTGACTTATTTGAATGTATATCTTTGTTGATGTCCGCAATTGGAAGTTTTCCGTGCCCGGATCAATTTTGAGAAGCAATTCATAAGTCACATGTGAAAGCATTTCTTTGATCTGGCCTGAGAGCTCACTTATACAGAAACACTCTTAGAAGGCGGTTAAAGTCACAATACTCAACATGTGACTGAATCGTGTTTTGAAAATGTAAATTGTAGGTTTTTTTTTTGTTTATAAGCTGATTATCATGTTTTGACTAGACCGTGTAGGCTTCTATAAGCCCTTTATCTTGGCTTGATTTCACAGTCTTTTTTTATTGTACCTGTGCTTTTTTTTTTAACGTGAGTGTGTAACGAGCTTTGTAGCCCATGGTGAGTAATATGTACGATCGAACAAGATGCATAGACAATACAATAGTCTTTCAATTAACCTTTTGGTGACAACTTATATATGGTGAGATGTCCAATCAATTCATTTTATGATGGAATATATATAAACTCGCCTAGACTCGGATAGTTCTTAATTCTCAAGATAAAGATCAGTTCTTAATTTTAACTATATATAAAGGGGATACAAGTTTTTGGTGTGGCTTACTTTTGTTCCAAAATTACCCTTCATCTTTTTTATCAACAAGAAAATAGTTTAATTTAAAATCTTGAGTGGTTAATAACTTTTGTTGGTTACCAATTGAAAAAGTAACTTCCATCTCTCACAAAGAATATCTCACACCTATAACTTTCATTAACTACTAAATGGTGACAGAAGTTAAAAATTCTCTTCTATTTTTTTATATAAATTTCATCTCTTTCTCAATGAATATACTTTTTTTTTCATTCTATAATATTTTCATTTATTCAATTTTAATTAGTGATCTTTTTATTTTTGAAAAATAGATGAAACTTATTTTAAGTCAAGATCGCGTCATCACCCCCAATAGAAGAAGTCGTTCTCATTATGACTGAAAATTGATTGTTGTATGTAGATTTTTTTTGTAATTGCTTTTATAGTAATAGTTTTTGTATGACTTTTGTAATTGAGTCTTTTTTAGAATTTTACCATTTACGAAAGTTTCCTTTTTTTCAAAGCTGAGTTATTAACTATTAAGTAAAAAAAGATCATGTGATACTTGAAAAAATTTCATACTCTAAAATACAATAAAATTCAAGTATTTAATGCAACCACAATGGGTATGAGTGGTTTTCTACTGCACTATTATTTTCTTACAAAAATTATATCTTACTTTTGTTGCAAAACATTATTCATTAATACTATAGTTTTAACTTTTTGTTTTTGTTGTTATTATGTTTTGTTTCTTAATGATACTTATTTGTATTTTGTGAGTATAAACACATCATAAAATATGTAATTTAGATTTTCATAATACAGAAAATTATTTCATCAGTATTATTTTTTGAAATGGCGTGATTTTTAATGGTGTTAGTTCTTTTGTTTTAAATTTTATTTCTATCTTACTTTTGATTTGGTATTTGTTATTGTAACTATCTATTTGTGTGGTAATTTAATTATGATTTGGAGATGGTTTGTGTTTTTTCATATTAAAAAATCATTAATTTGGTTAGCATTATTTGACATATAGAATAAAAGGAGAGATGAGAAGAGGATATAAGAGTGTTACATATCAATTTCTCATATTAACATTTTTTTTGTTGAATTTTTTAATGAGCACACACATAAAAATATAAATGAATAAAAAATTCAACAAATTATTATCATCTCATTTTTAGATCTACATTTCATTTTTTAGATCCATCATCTCATTTCTCTTCTCTTTTCTTTTTGAAATATTATGGATGACTTTAACGGAAGGTTGTAATATAACGGTATAAAATGAAATCTTTGTGAAAATCTTTCACAAAATTAATTGGTACACACAATTTTAATATTTCTTACATTGTTAACTTTCATATGTACTATAGAAATAAAAACCATTTCCTCAAAAAATTATGTATCTTGATAAAAACAGTTTTAAAAATATTGTCACATTTAGTAATACTTAATATATGGTTCAAATATACAATGACAGTTGTAAAAATATATAACTTCCATTATTTTATCTTTTATGTCTATATGTGTGCCCTTGCTATTGAACAAAACTTTAAGTATGAAAAAATAAAACAAAAATATTAACAAAAAAATTTATTGTGAATTATTGAAAATTTGAAACACTGACCATTCACTTTCTTAAATTAGTTGAATTTTGTTGTTAATTTTCTATTTACGATTTTTATTTTTGATGTTAAAGAGAGATGCGCAATAAATGTCATATTACTTACAAATTTAATTTGAAAAATAATTTAACTTTTAATCAATTAAATAAATGACGTTTTAAAATTTCTTACAAACATAAGGATGCATATCAGAAAATTTGGTATTCAAATAATTTAAATTTAAATCATACTTAAATAAAAAAATATTCATTTATATTTTGACGTGTATGCTCATTAAAAAAAAGACAAGCACGAGAAGAGTCGTGTGTGGAGCATACATGTTCGCAGGGGATGTACGTGTTGTTCAGTTTACTCTACAAACTCCTCTCTAAACACTTTCATCAAATTTATAAGAGAGAGGGGGAAGGGGGAGAGAGGAATGCATATTACAAAGTTTACTATACAAATAATTTAAATTAAAATCAAAATTAAATAAAAAATGTTCGTTCGTATTTTGACGCGTGTGTCGTGCCCGTTTGGACGCTATCAAGACTATGTGCCACAAGGTAATACCTGAGAGATGTTCCTCCTCAGGTATTACCTTTCGTATTAACGCACATAAATTAACATAGTTAACCAATAAAAAGATGCAATAAAACCTGAGAGATCAAAGACAACAAATGCTCCACACACGATCAAAGAAAGAAATACATTCAAATATTAATTTTAAAGATGTATTTCTAATCCACCCAGGCCAGACCAAAAATTGAAATATGTGGGTTAAGATGGTTCCCATTGAGTAAGCACAACACAAGGAGATTCACTCAAAACATGTGACTTATTTGAATGTATTTCTTTGTTGATGTCCGCAATTGGAAGTTTTCCGTGCCCGGATCAATTTTGAAAAGCATTTCATAAGTCACATGTGAAAGCATTTCTTTGATCTGGCCTGAGAGCTCACTTATACAGAAACACTCTTAGAAGGCGGTTAAAGTCACAATACTCAACATGTGACTGAATCGTGTTTTGAAAGTGTAAATTGTAGGTTTTTTTTTTGTTTGTAAGCTGATTATCATGTTTTGACTAGACCGTGTAGGCTTCTATAAGCCCTTTATCTTGGCTTGATTTCACCGTCTTTTTTTATTGTACCTGTGATTTTTGTTTTAACGTGAGTGTGTAACGAGCTTTGTAGCCCATGGTGAGTAATATGAACGATCGAACAAGATGCATAAACAATACAATAGTCTTTCAATTAACCTTTTGGTGACAACTTATATATGGTGTGATGTCCAATCAATTCATTTTATGATGGAATATATATATAAACTCGCCTAGACTCGGATAGTTCTTAATTCTCAAGATAAAGATCAGTTCTTAATCTATAACTATATATAAAGGGATACAAGTTTTTGGTGTGGCTTATTTTTGTTCCAAAATTACCCTTCATCTTTTTTATCAACAAGAAAATAGTTTAATTTAAAATTTTGAGTGGTTAATAACTTTTGTTGGTTACCAATTGAAAAAGTAACTTCCATCTCTCACAAAGAATATCTCACACCTATAACTTTCATTAACTACTAAATGGTGACAGAAGTTAAAAATTCTCTTCTATTTTTTTATATAAATTTCATCTCTTTCTCAATGAATATACTTTTTTTTTCATTCTATAATATTTTCATTTATTCAATTTTAATTAGTGATCTTTTTATTTTTGAAAAATAGATGAAACTTATTTTCAGTCAAGATCGCGTCATCACCCCCAATAGAAGAAGTCGTTCTCATTATGACTGAAAATTGATTGTTGTATGTAGATTTTTTTTGTAATTGCTTTTATAGTAATAGTTTTTGTATGACTTTTGTAATTGAGTCTTTTTTAGAATTTTACCATTTACGAAACTTTCCTTTTTTTCAAAGCTGAGTTATTAACTATTGAGTAAAAAAAGATCATGTGATACTTGAAAAAATTTCATACTCTAAAATACAATAAAATTCAAGTATTTAATGCAACCACAATGGGTATGAGTGGTTTTCTACTGCACTATTATTTTCTTACAAAAATTATATCTTACTTTTGTTGCAAAACATTATTCATTAATATTATAGTTTTAACTTATTGTTTTTGTTGTTATTATGTTTTGTTTCTTAATGATACTTATTTGTATTTTGTGAGTATAAACACATCATAAAATATGTAATTTAGATTTTCATAATACAGACAATTATTTCATCAGTATTATTTTTTGAAATGGCGTGATTTTTAATGGTGTTAGTTCTTTTGGTTTAAATTTTATTTCTATCTTACTTTTGATTTGGTATTTGTTATTGTAACTATCTATTTGTGTGGTAATTTAATTATGATTTGGAGATGGTTTGTGTTTTTTCATATTAAAAAATCATTAATTTGGTTAGCATTATTTGACATATAGAATAAAAGGAGAGATGAGAAGAGGATATAAGAGTGTTACATATCAATTTCTCATATTAACATTTTTTTTTGTTGAATTTTTTAATGAGCACACACATAAAAATATAAATGAATAAAAAATTCAACAAATTATTATCATCTCATTTTTAGATCTACATTTCATTTTTTAGATCCATCATCTCATTTCTCTTCTCTTTTCTTTTTGAAATATTATGGATGACTTTAACGGAAGGTTGTAATATAACGGTATAAAATGAAATCTTTTTGAAAATCTTTCACAAAATTAATTGGTACACACAATTTTAATATTTCTTACATTGTTCACTTTCATATGTACTATAGAAATAAAAACCATTTCCTCAAAAAATTATGTATCTTGATAAAAACAGTTTTAAAAATATTGTCACATTTATTAATACTTAATATACTGTTCAAATATACAATGACTGTTGTAAAAATATATAACTTCCATTATTTTATCTTTTATGTCTATATGTGTGCCCTTGCTATTGAACAAAACTTTAAGTATGAAAAAATAAAACAAAAATATTAACAAAAAAATTTATTGTGAATTATTGAAAATTTGAAACACTGACCATTCACTTTCTTAAATTAGTTGAATTTTGTTGTTAATTTTCTATTTACGATTTTTATTTTTGATGTTAAAGAGAGATGCGCAATAAATGTCATATTACTTACAAATTTAATTTGAAAAATAATTTAACTTTTAATTAATTAAATAAATGACGTTTTAAAATTTCATACAAACATAAGGATGCATATCAGAAAATTTGGTATTCAAATAATTTAAATTTAAATCATACTTAAATAAAAAAATATTCATTTATATTTTGACGTGTATGCTCATTAAAGAAAAAGACAAGCACGAGAAGAGTCGTGTGTGGAGCATACATGTTCGCAGGGGATGTACATGTTGTTCAGTTTACTCTACAAACTCCTCTCTAAACACTTTCATCAAATTTATAAGAGAGAGGGGGAAGGGGGAGAGAGGAATGCATATTACAAAGTTTACTATACAAATAATTTAAATTAAAATCAAAATTAAATAAAAAATGTTCGTTCGTATTTTGACGCGTGTGTCGTGCCCGTTTGGACGCTATCAAGACTATGTGCCACAAGGTAATACCTGAGAGATGTTCCTCCTCAGGTATTACCTTTCGTATTAACGCACATAAATTAACATAGTTAACCAATAAAAAGATGCAATAAAACCTGAGAGATCAAAGACAACAAATGCTCCACACACGATCAAAGAAAGAAATACATTCAAATATTAATTTTAAAGATGTATTTCTAATCCACCCAGGCCAGACCAAAAATTGAAATATGTGGGTTAAGATGGTTCCCATTGAGTAAGCACAACACAAGGAGATTCACTCAAAACATGTGACTTATTTGAATGTATTTCTTTGTTGATGTCCGCAATTGGAAGTTTTCCGTGCCCGGATCAATTTTGAAAAGCATTTCATAAGTCACATGTGAAAGCATTTCTTTGATCTGGCCTGAGAGCTCACTTATACAGAAACACTCTTAGAAGGCGGTTAAAGTCACAATAATCAACATGTGACTGAATTGTGTTTTTAAAGTGTAAATTGTAGGTTTTTTTTTGTTTATAAGCTGATTATCATGTTTTGACTAGACCGTGTAGGCTTCTATAAGCCCTTTATCTTGGCTTGATTTCACCGTCTTTTTTTATTGTACCTGTGCTTTTTTTTTAACGTGAGTGTGTAACGAGCTTTGTAGCCCATGGTGAGTAATATGAACGATCGAACAAGATGCATAGACAATACAATAGTCTTTCAATTAACCTTTTGGTGACAACTTATATATGGTGAGATGTCCAATCAATTCATTTTATGATGGAATATATATAAACTCGCCTAGACTCGGATAGTTCTTAATTCTCAATATAAAGATCAGTTCTTAATCTATAACTATATATAAAGGGGATACAAGTTTTTGGTGTGGCTTATTTTTGTTCCAAAATTACCCTTCATCTTTTTTATCAACAAGAAAATAGTTTAATTTAAAATCTTGAGTGGTTAATAACTTTTGTTGGTTACCAATTGAAAAAGTAACTTCCATCTCTCACAAAGAATATCTCACACCTATAACTTTCATTAACTACTAAATGGTGACAGAAGTTAAAAATTCTCTTCTATTTTTTAATATAAATTTCATCTCTTTCTCAATGAATATACTTTTTTTTCATTCTATAATATTTCCATTTATTCAATTTTAATTAGTGATCTTTTTATTTTTGAAAAATAGATGAAACTTGTTTTCAGTGAAGATCGCGTCATCACCCCCAATAGAAGAAGTCGTTCTCATTATGACTGAAAATTGATTGTTGTATGTAGATTTTTTTTGTAATTGCTTTTATAGTAATAGTTTTTGTATGACTTTTGTAATTGAGTCTTTTTTAGAATTTTACCATTTACGAAACTTTCCTTTTTTTCAAAGCAGAGTTATTAACTATTGAGTAAAAAAAGATAATGTGATACTTGAAAAAATTTCATACTCTAAAATACAATAAAATTCAAGTATTTAATGCAACCACAATGGGTATGAGTGGTTTTCTACTGCACTATTATTTTCTTACAAAAATTATATCTTACTTTTGTTGCAAAACATTATTCATTAATATTATAGTTTTAACTTTTTGTTTTTGTTGTTATTATGTTTTGTTTCTTAATGATACTTATTTGTATTTTGTGAGTATAAACACATCATAAAATATGTAATTTAGATTTTCATAATACAGACAATTATTTCATCAGTATTATTTTTTGAAATGGCGTGATTTTTAATGGTGTTAGTTCTTTTGTTTTAAATTTTATTTCTATCTTACTTTTGATTTGGTATTTGTTATTGTAACTATCTATTTGTGTGGTAATTTAATTATGATTTGGAGATGGTTTGTGTTTTTTCATATTAAAAAATCATTAATTTGGTTAGCATTATTTGACATATAGAATAAAAGGAGAGATGAGAAGAGGATATAAGAGTGTTACATATCAATTTCTCATATTAACATTTTTTTTTGTTGAATTTTTTAATGAGCACACACATAAAAATATAAATGAATAAAAAATTCAACAAATTATTATCATCTCATTTTTAGATCTACATTTCATTTTTTAGATCCATCATCTCATTTCTCTTCTCTTTTCTTTTTGAAATATTATGGATGACTTTAACGGAAGGTTGTAATATAACGGTATAAAATGAAATCTTTTTGAAAATCTTTCACAAAATTAATTGGTACACACAATTTTAATATTTCTTACATTGTTCACTTTCATATGTACTATAGAAATAAAAACCATTTCCTCAAAAAATTATGTATCTTGATAAAAACAGTTTTAAAAATATTGTCACATTTATTAATACTTAATATACTGTTCAAATATACAATGACTGTTGTAAAAATATATAACTTCCATTATTTTATCTTTTATGTCTATATGTGTGCCCTTGCTATTGAACAAAACTTTAAGTATGAAAAAATAAAACAAAAATATTAACAAAAAAATTTATTGTGAATTATTGAAAATTTGAAACACTGACCATTCACTTTCTTAAATTAGTTGAATTTTGTTGTTAATTTTCTATTTACGATTTTTATTTTTGATGTTAAAGAGAGATGCGCAATAAATGTCATATTACTTACAAATTTAATTTGAAAAATAATTTAACTTTTAATTAATTAAATAAATGACGTTTTAAAATTTCAAACAAACATAAGGATGCATATCAGAAAATTTGGTATTCAAATAATTTAAATTTAAATCATACTTAAATAAAAAAATATTCATTTATATTTTGACGTGTATGCTCATTAAAGAAAAAGACAAGCACGAGAAGAGTCGTGTGTGGAGCATACATGTTCGCAGGGGATGTACATGTTGTTCAGTTTACTCTACAAACTCCTCTCTAAACACTTTCATCAAATTTATAAGAGAGAGGGGGAAGGGGGAGAGAGGAATGCATATTACAAAGTTTACTATACAAATAATTTAAATTAAAATCAAAATTAAATAAAAAATGTTCGTTCGTATTTTGACGCGTGTGTCGTGCCCGTTTGGACGCTATCAAGACTATGTGCCACAAGGTAATACCTGAGAGATGTTCCTCCTCAGGTATTACCTTTCGTATTAACGCACATAAATTAACATAGTTAACCAATAAAAAGATGCAATAAAACCTGAGAGATCAAAGACAACAAATGCTCCACACACGATCAAAGAAAGAAATACATTCAAATATTAATTTTAAAGATGTATTTCTAATCCACCCAGGCCAGACCAAAAATTGAAATATGTGGGTTAAGATGGTTCCCATTGAGTAAGCACAACACAAGGAGATTCACTCAAAACATGTGACTTATTTGAATGTATTTCTTTGTTGATGTCCGCAATTGGAAGTTTTCCGTGCCCGGATCAATTTTGAAAAGCATTTCATAAGTCACATGTGAAAGCATTTCTTTGATCTGGCCTGAGAGCTCACTTATACAGAAACACTCTTAGAAGGCGGTTAAAGTCACAATAATCAACATGTGACTGAATCGTGTTTTGAAAGTGTAAATTGTAGGTTTTTTTTTTGTTTATAAGCTGATTATCATGTTTTGACTAGACCGTGTAGGCTTCTATAAGCCCTTTATCTTGGCTTGATTTCACCGTCTTTTTTTATTGTACCTGTGCTTTTTTTTTTTAACGTGAGTGTGTAACGAGCTTTGTAGCCCATGGTGAGTAATATGAACGATCGAACAAGATGCATAGACAATACAATAGTCTTTCAATTAACCTTTTGGTGACAACTTATATATGGTGAGATGTCCAATCAATTCATTTTATGATGGAATATATATAAACTCGCCTAGACTCGGATAGTTCTTAATTCTCAAGATAAAGATCAGTTCTTAATCTATAACTATATATAAAGGGGATAAAAGTTTTTGGTGTGGCTTATTTTTGTTCCAAAATTACCCTTCATCTTTTTTATCAACAAGAAAATAGTTTAATTTAAAATCTTGAGTGGTTAATAACTTTTGTTGGTTACCAATTGAAAAAGTAACTTCCATCTCTCACAAAGAATATCTCACACCTATAACTTTCATTAACTACTAAATGGTGACAGAAGTTAAAAATTCTCTTCTATTTTTTAATATAAATTTCATCTCTTTCTCAATAAATATACTTTTTTTTCATTCTATAATATTTCCATTTATTCAATTTTAATTAGTGATCTTTTTATTTTTGAAAAATAGATGAAACTTGATTTCAGTCAAGATCGCGTCATCACCCCCAATAGAAGAAGTCGTTCTCATTATGACTGAAAATTGATTGTTGTATGTAGATTTTTTTTGTAATTGCTTTTATAGTAATAGTTTTTGTATGACTTTTGTAATTGAGTCTTTTTTAGAATTTTACCATTTACGAAACTTTCCTTTTTTTCAAAGCAGAGTTATTAACTATTGAGTAAAAAAAGATAATGTGATACTTGAAAAAATTTCATACTCTAAAATACAATAAAATTCAAGTATTTAATGCAACCACAATGGGTATGGGTGGTTTTCTACTGCACTATTATTTTCTTACAAAAATTATATCTTACATTTGTTGCAAAACATTATTCATTAATACTATAGTTTTAACTTTTTGTTTTTGTTGTTATTACGGTTTGTTTCTTAATGATACTTATTTGTATTTTGTGAGTATAAACACATCATAAAATATGTAATTTAGATTTTCATAATACAGACAATTATTTCATCAGTATTATTTTTTGAATGGCGTGATTTTTAATGGTGTTAGTTCTTTTGTTTTAAATTTTATTTCTATCTTACTTTTGATTTGGTATTTGTTATTGTAACTATCTATTTGTGTGGTAATTTAATTATGATTTGGAGATGGTTTGTGTTTTTTCATATTAAAAAATCATTAATTTGGTTAGCATTATTTGACATATAGAATAAAAGGAGAGATGAGAAGAGGATATAAGAGTGTTACATATCAATTTCTCATATTAACATTTTTTTTGTTGAATTTTTTAATGAGCACACACATAAAAATATAAATGAATAAAAAATTCAACAAATTATTATCATCTCATTTTTAGATCTACATTTCATTTTTTAGATCCATCATCTCATTTCTCTTCTCTTTTCTTTTTGAAATATTATGGATGACTTTAACGGAAGGTTGTAATATAACGGTATAAAATGAAATCTTTTTGAAAATCTTTCACAAAATTAATTGGTACACACAATTTTAATATTTCTTACATTGTTCACTTTCATATGTACTATAGAAATAAAAACCATTTCCTCAAAAAATTATGTATCTTGATAAAAACAGTTTTAAAAATATTGTCACATTTATTAATACTTAATATACGGTTCAAATATACAATGACAGTTGTAAAAATATATAACTTCCATTATTTTATCTTTTATGTCTATATGTGTGCCCTTGCTATTGAACAAAACTTTAAGTATGAAAAAATAAAACAAAAATATTAACAAAAAAATTTATTGTGAATTATTGAAAATTTGAAACACTGACCATTCACTTTCTTAAATTAGTTGAATTTTGTTGTTAATTTTCTATTTACGATTTTTATTTTTGAGGTTAAAGAGAGATGCGCAATAAATGTCATATTACTTACAAATTTAATTTGGAAAATAATTTAACTTTTAATTAATTAAATAAATGACGTTTTAAAATTTCATACAAACATAAGGATGCATATCAGAAAATTTGGTATTCAAATAATTTAAATTTAAATCATACTTAAATAAAAAAATATTCATTTATATTTTGACGTGTATGCTCATTAAAGAAAAAGACAAGCACGAGAAGAGTCATGTGTGGAGCATACATGTTCGCAGGGGATGTACGTGTTGTTCAGTTTACTCTACAAACTCCTCTCTAAACACTTTCATCAAATTTATAAGAGAGAGGGGGAAGGGGGAGAGAGGAATGCATATTACAAAGTTTACTATACAAATAATTTAAATTAAAATCAAAATTAAATAAAAAATGTTCGTTCGTATTTTGACGCGTGTGTCGTGCCCGTTTGGACGCTGTCAAGACTATGTGCCACAAGGTAATACCTGAGAGATGTTCCTCCTCAGGTATTACCTTTCGTATTAACGCACATAAATTAACATAGTTAACCAATAAAAAGATGCAATAAAACCTGAGAGATCAAAGACAACAAATGCTCTACACACGATCAAAGAAAGAAATACATTCAAATATTAATTTTAAAGATGTATTTCTAATCCACCCAGGCCAGACCAAAAATTGAAATATGTGGGTTAAGATGGTTCCCATTGAGTAAGCACAACACAAGGAGATTCACTCAAAACATGTGACTTATTTGAATGTATTTCTTTGTTGATGTCCGCAATTGGAAGTTTTCCGTGCCCGGATCAATTTTGAAAAGCATTTCATAAGTCACATGTGAAAGCATTTCTTTGATCTGGCCTGAGAGCTCACTTATACAGAAACACTCTTAGAAGGCGGTTAAAGTCACAATACTCAACATGTGACTGAATCGTGTTTTGAAAGTGTAAATTGTAGGTTTTTTTTTTGTTTGTAAGCTGATTATCATGTTTTGACTAGACCGTGTAGGCTTCTATAAGCCCTTTATCTTGGCTTGATTTCACCGTCTTTTTTTATTGTACCTGTGCTTTTTTTTTAACGTGAGTGTGTAACGAGCTTTGTAGCCCATGGTGAGTAATATGAACGATCGAACAAGATGCATAGACAATACAATAGTCTTTCAATTAACCTTTTGGTGACAACTTATATATGGTGAGATGTCCAATCAATTCATTTTATGATGGAATATATATAAACTCGCCTAAACTCGGATAGTTCTTAATTCTCAAGATAAAGATCAGTTCTTAATCCATAACTATATATAAAGGGATACAAGTTTTTGGTGTGGCTTATTTTTGTTCCAAAATTACCCTTCATCTTTTTTATCAACAAGAAAATAGTTTAATTTAAAATCTTGAGTGGTTAATAACTTTTGTTGGTTACCAATTGAAAAAGTAACTTCCATCTCTCACAAAGAATATCTCACACCTATAACTTTCATTAACTACTAAATGGTGACAGAAGTTAAACATTCTCTTCTATTTTTTTATATAAATTTCATCTCTTTCTCAATGAATATACTTTTTTTTCATTCTATAATATTTTCATTTATTCAATTTTAATTAGTGATCTTTTTATTTTTGAAAAATAGATGAAACTTATTTTCAGTCAAGATCGCGTCATCACCCCCAATAGAAGAAGTCGTTCTCATTATGACAGAAAATTGATTGTTGTATGTAGATTTTTTTTGTAATTGCTTTTATAGTAATAGTTTTTGTATGACTTTTGTAATTGAGTCTTTTTTAGAATTTTACCATTTACGAAACTTTCCTTTTTTTCAAAGCTGAGTTATTAACTACTGAGTAAAAAAAGATCATGTGATACTTGAAAAAATTTCATACTCTAAAATACAATAAAATTCAAGTATTTAATGCAACCACAATGGGTATGAGTGGTTTTCTACTGCACTATTATTTTCTTACAAAAATTATATCTTACTTTTGTTGCAAAACATTATTCATTAATACTATAGTTTTAACTTTTTGTTTTTGTTGTTATTATGTTTTGTTTCTTAATGATACTTATTTGTATTTTGTGAGTATAAACACATCATAAAATATGTAATTTAGATTTTCATAATAATGACAATTATTTCATCAGTATTATTTTTTGAAATGGCGTGATTTTTAATGGTGTTAGTTCTTTTGTTTTAAATTTTATTTCTATCTTACTTTTGATTTGGTATTTGTTATTGTAACTATCTATTTGTGTGGTAATTTAATTATGATTTGGAGATGGTTTGTGTTTTTTCATATTAAAAAATCATTAATTTGGTTAGCATTATTTGACATATAGAATAAAAGGAGAGATGAGAAGAGGATATAAGAGTGTTACATATCAATTTCTCATATTAACATTTTTTTTGTTGAATTTTTTAATGAGCACACACATAAAAATATAAATGAATAAAAAATTCAACAAATTATTATCATCTCATTTTTAGATCTACATTTCATTTTTTAGATCCATCATCTCATTTCTCTTCTCTTTTCTTTTTGACATATTATGGATGACTTTAACGGAAGGTTGTAATATAACGGTATAAAATGAAATCTTTTTGAAAATCTTTCACAAAATTAATTGGTACACACAATTTTAATATTTCTTACATTGTTAAATTTCATATGTACTATAGAAATAAAAACCATTTCCTCAAAAAATTATGTATCTTGATAAAAACAGTTTTAAAAATATTGTCACATTTATTAATACTTAATATACTGTTCAAATATACAATGACTGTTGTAAAAATATATAACTTCCATTATTTTATCTTTTATGTCTATATGTGTGCCCTTGCTATTGAACAAAACTTTAAGTATGAAAAAATAAAACAAAAATATTAACAAAAAAATTTATTGTGAATTATTGAAAAATTGAAACACTGACCATTCACTTTCTTAAATTAGTTGAATTTTGTTGTTAATATTCTATTTACGATTTTTATTTTTGATGTTAAAGAGAGATGCGCAATAAATGTCATATTACTTACAAATTTAATTTGAAAAATAATTTAACTTTTAATTAATTAAATAAATGACATTTTAAAATTTCATACAAACATAAGGATGCATATCAGAAAATTTGGTATTCAAATAATTTAATTTTAAATCATACTTAAATAAAAAAATATTCATTTATATTTTGACGTGTATGCTCATTAAAGAAAAAGACAAGCACGAGAAGAGTCGTGTGTGGAGCATACATGTTCGCAGGGGATGTACATGTTGTTCAGTTTATTCTACAAACTCCTATCTAAACACTTTCATCAAATTTATAAGAGAGAGGGGGAAGGGGGAGAGAGGAATGCATATTACAAAGTTTACTATACAAATAATTTAAATTAAAATCAAAATTAAATAAAAAATGTTCGTTCGTATTTTGACGCGTGTGTCGTGCCCGTTTGGACGCTGTCAAGACTATGTGCCACAAGGTAATACCTGAGAGATGTTCCTCCTCAGGTATTACCTTTCGTATTAACGCACATAAATTAACATAGTTAACCAATAAAAAGATGCAATAAAACCTGAGAGATCAAAGACAACAAATGCTCCACACACGATCAAAGAAAGAAATACATTCAAATATTAATTTTAAAGATGTATTTCTAATCCACCCAGGCCAGACCAAAAATTGAAATATGTGGGTTAAGATGGTTCCCATTGAGTAAGCACAACACAAGGAGATTCACTCAAAACATGTGACTTATTTGAATGTATTTCTTTGTTGATGTCCGCAATTGGAAGTTTTCCGTGCCCTGATCAATTTTGAAAAGCATTTCATAAGTCACATGTGAAAGCATTTCTTTGATCTGGCCTGAGAGCTCACTTATACAGAAACACTCTTAGAAGGCGGTTAAAGTCACAATACTCAACATGTGACTGAATCGTGTTTTGAAAGTGTAAATTGTAGGTTTTTTTTTTGTTTGTAAGCTGATTATCATGTTTTGACTAGACTGTGTAGGCTTCTATAAGCCCTTTATCTTGGCTTGATTTCACCGTCTTTTTTTATTGTACCTGTGCTTTTTTTTTTAACGTGAGTGTGTAACGAGCTTTGTAGCCCAGGGTGAGTAATATGAACGATCGAACAAGATGCATAGACAATACAATAGTCTTTCAATTAACCTTTTGGTGACAACTTATATATGGTGAGATGTCCAATCAATTCATTTTATGATGGAATATATATAAACTCGCCTAGACTCGGATAGTTCTTAATTCTCAAGATAAAGATCAGTTCTTAATCTATAACTATATATAAAGGGATACAAGTTTTTGGTGTGGCTTATTTTTGTTCCAAAATTACCCTTCATCATTTTTATCAACAAGAAAATAGTTTAATTTAAAATCTTGAGTGGTTAATAACTTTTGTTGGTTACCAATTGAAAAAGTAACTTCCATCTCTCACAAAGAATATCTCACACCTATAACTTTCATTAACTACTAAATGGTGACAGAAGTTAAACATTCTCTTCTATTTTTTTATATAAATTTCATCTCTTTCTCAATGAATATACTTTTTTTTTCATTCTATAATATTTTCATTTATTCAATTTTAATTAGTGATCTTTTTATTTTTGAAAAATAGATGAAACTTATTTTCAGTCAAGATCGCGTCATCACCCCCAATAGAAGAAGTCGTTCTCATTATGACTGAAAATTGATTGTTGTATGTAGATTTTTTTTGTAATGGCTTTTATAGTAATAGTTTTTGTATGACTTTTGTAATTGAGTCTTTTTTAGAATTTTACCATTTACGAAACTTTCCTTTTTTTCAAAGCTGAGTTATTAACTATTGAGTAAAAAAAGATCATGTGATCCTTGAAAAAATTTCATACTCTAAAATACAATAAAATTCAAGTATTTAATGCAACCACAATGGGTATGAGTGGTTTTCTACTGCACTATTATTTTCTTACAAAAATTATATCTTACTTTTGTTGCAAAACATTATTCATTAATACTATAGTTTTAACTTTTTGTTTTTGTTGTTATTATGTTTTGTTTCTTAATGATACTTATTTGTATTTTGTGAGTATAAACACATCATAAAATATGTAATTTAGATTTTCATAATACAGACAATTATTTCATCAGTATTATTTTTTGAAATGGCGTGATTTTTAATGGTGTTAGTTCTTTTGTTTTAAATTTTATTTCTATCTTACTTTTGATTTGGTATTTGTTATTGTAACTATCTATTTGTGTGGTAATTTAATTATGATTTGGAGATGGTTTGTGTTTTTTCATATTAAAAAATCATTAATTTGGTTAGCATTATTTGACATATAGAATAAAAGGAGAGATGAGAAGAGGATATAAGAGTGTTACATATCAATTTCTCATATTAACATTTTTTTTGTTGAATTTTTTAATGAGCACACACATAAAAATATAAATGAATAAAAAATTCAACAAATTATTATCATCTCATTTTTAGATCTACATTTCATTTTTTAGATCCATCATCTCATTTCTCTTCTCTTTTCTTTTTGAAATATTATGGATGACTTTAACGGAAGGTTGTAATATAACGGTATAAAATGAAATCTTTTTGAAAATCTTTCACAAAATTAATTGGTACACACAATTTTAATATTTCTTACATTGTTCACTTTCATATGTACTATAGAAATAAAAACCATTTCCTCAAAAAATTATGTATCTTGATAAAAACAGTTTTAAAAATATTGTCACATTTATTAATACTTAATATATTGTTCAAATATACAATGACTGTTGTAAAAATATATAACTTCCATTATTTTATCTTTTATGTCTATATGTGTGCCCTTGCTATTGAACAAAACTTTAAGTATGAAAAAATAAAACAAAAATATTAACAAAAAAATTTATTGTGAATTATTGAAAATTTGAAACACTGACCATTCACTTTCTTAAATTAGTTGAATTTTGTTGTTAATTTTCTATTTACGATTTTTATTTTTGATGTTAAAGAGAGATGCGCAATAAATGTCATATTACTTACAAATTTAATTTGAAAAATAATTTAACTTTTAATTAATTAAATAAATGACGTTTTAAAATTTCATACAAACATAAGGATGCATATCAGAAAATTTGGTATTCAAATAATTTAAATTTAAATCATACTTAAATAAAAAAATATTCATTTATATTTTGACGTGTATGCTCATTAAAGAAAAAGACAAGCACGAGAAGAGTCGTGTGTGGAGCATACATGTTCGCAGGGGATGTACATGTTGTTCAGTTTACTCTACAAACTCCTCTCTAAACACTTTCATCAAATTTATAAGAGAGGGGGGGAAGGGGGAGAGAGGAATGCATATTACAAAGTTTACTATACAAATAATTTAAATTAAAATCAAAATTAAATAAAAAATGTTCGTTCGTATTTTGACGCGTGTGTCGTGCTCGTTTGGACGCTATCAAGACTATGTGCCACAAGGTAATACCTGAGAGATGTTCCTCCTCAGGTATTACCTTTCGTATTAACGCACATAAATTAACATAGTTAACCAATAAAAAGATGCAGTAAAACCTGAGAGATCAAAGACAACAAATGCTCCACACACGATCAAAGAAAGAAATACATTCAAATATTAATTTTAAAGATGTATTTCTAATCCACCCAGGCCAGACCAAAAATTGAAATATGTGGGTTAAGATGGTTCCCATTGAGTAAGCACAACACAAGGAGATTCACTCAAAACATGTGACTTATTTGAATGTATTTCTTTGTTGATGTCCGCAATTGGAAGTTTTCCGTGCCCGGATCAATTTTGAAAAGCATTTCATAAGTCACATGTGAAAGCATTTCTTTGATCTGGCCTGAGAGCTCACTTATACAGAAACACTCTTAGAAGGCGGTTAAAGTCACAATACTCAACATGTGACTGAATCGTGTTTTGAAAGTGTAAATTGTAGGTTTTTTTTGTTGTTTGTAAGTTGATTATCATGTTTTGACTAGACTGTGTAGGCTTCTATAAGCCCTTTATCTTGGCTTGATTTCACCGTCTTTTTTTATTGTACCTGTGCTTTTTTTTTAACGTGAGTGTGTAACGAGCTTTGTAGCCCAGGGTGAGTAATATGAACGATCGAACAAGATGCATAGACAATACAATAGTCTTTCAATTAACCTTTTGGTGACAACTTATATATGGTGAGATGTCCAATCAATTCATTTTATGATGGAATATATATAAACTCGCCTAGACTCGGATAGTTCTTAATTCTCAAGATAAAGATCAGTTCTTAATCTATAACTATATATAAAGGGATACAAGTTTTTGGTGTGGCTTATTTTTGTTCCAAAATTACCCTTCATCATTTTTATCAACAAGAAAATAGTTTAATTTAAAATCTTGAGTGGTTAATAACTTTTGTTGGTTACCAATTGAAAAAGTAACTTCCATCTCTCACAAAGAATATCTCACACCTATAACTTTCATTAACTACTAAATGGTGACAGAAGTTAAACATTCTCTTCTATTTTTTTATATAAATTTCATCTCTTTCTCAATGAATATACTTTTTTTTTCATTCTATAATATTTTCATTTATTCAATTTTAATTAGTGATCTTTTTATTTTTGAAAAATAGATGAAACTTATTTTCAGTCAAGATCGCGTCATCACCCCCAATAGAAGAAGTCGTTCTCATTATGACTGAAAATTGATTGTTGTATGTAGATTTTTTTTGTAATTGCTTTTATAGTAATAGTTTTTGTATGACTTTTGTAATTGAGTCTTTTTTAGAATTTTACCATTTACGAAACTTTCCTTTTTTTCAAAGCAGAGTTATTAACTATTGAGTAAAAAAAGATTATGTGATACTTGAAAAAATTTCATACTCTAAAATACAATAAAATTCAAGTATTTAATGCAACCACAATGGGTATGAGTGGTTTTCTACTGCACTATTATTTTCTTACAAAAATTATATCTTACTTTTGTTGCAAAACATTATTCATTAATACTATAGTTTTAACTTTTTGTTTTTGTTGTTATTATGTTTTGTTTCTTAATGATACTTATTTGTATTTTGTGAGTATAAACACATCATAAAATATGTAATTTAGATTTTCATAATACAGACAATTATTTCATCAGTATTATTTTTTGAAATGGCGTGATTTTTAATGGTGTTAGTTCTTTTTTTTTTAAATTTTATTTCTATCTTACTTTTGATTTGGTATTTGTTATTGTAACTATCTATTTGTGTGGTAATTTAATTATGATTTGGAGATGGTTTGTGTTTTTTCATATTAAAAAATAATTAATTTGGTTAGCATTATTTGACATATAGAATAAAAGGAGAGATGAGAAGAGGATATAAGAGTGTTACATATCAATTTCTCATATTAACATTTTTTTTGTTGAATTTTTTAATGAGCACACACATAAAAATATAAATGAATAAAAAATTCAACAAATTATTATCATCTCATTTTTAGATCTACATTTCATTTTTTAGATCCATCATCTCATTTCTCTTCTCTTTTCTTTTTGAAATATTATGGATGACTTTAACGGAAGGTTGTAATATAACGGTATAAAATGAAATCTTTTTGAAAATCTTTCACAAAATTAATTGGTACACACAATTTTAATATTTCTTACATTGTTAACTTTCATATGTACTATAGAAATAAAAACCATTTCCTCAAAAAATTATGTATCTTGATAAAAACAGTTTTAAAAATATTGTCACATTTATTAATACTTAATATATTGTTCAAATATACAATGACTGTTGTAAAAATATATAACTTCCATTATTTTATCTTTTATGTCTATATTTGTGCCCTTGCTATTGAACAAAACTTTAAGTATGAAAAAATAAAACAAAAATATTTACAAAAAAATTTATTGTGAATTATTGAAAATTTGAAACACTGACCATTCACTTTCTTAAATTAGTTGAATTTTGTTGTTAATTTTCTATTTACGATTTTTATTTTTGATGTTAAAGAGAGATGCGCAATAAATGTCATATTACTTACAAATTTAATTTGAAAAATAATTTAACTTTTAATTAATTAAATAAATGACGTTTTAAAATTTCATACAAACATAAGGATGCATATCAGAAAATTTGGTATTCAAATAATTTAAATTTAAATCATACTTAAATAAAAAAATATTCATTTATATTTTGACGTGTATGCTCATTAAAGAAAAAGACAAGCACGAGAAGAGTCGTGTGTGGAGCATACATGTTCGCAGGGGATGTACATGTTGTTCAGTTTACTCTACAAACTCCTCTCTAAACACTTTCATCAAATTTATAAGAGAGAGGGGTAAGGGGGAGAGAGGAATGCATATTACAAAGTTTACTATACAAATAATTTAAATTAAAATCAAAATTAAATAAAAAATGTTCGTTCGTATTTTGACGCGTGTGTCGTGCCCGTTTGGACTCTATCAAGACTATGTGCCACAAGGTAATACCTGAGAGATGTTCCTCCTCAGGTATTACCTTTCGTATTAACGCACATAAATTAACATAGTTAACCAATAAAAAGATGCAATGAAACCTGAGAGATCAAAGACACAAATGCTCCACACACGATCAAAGAAAGAAATACATTCAAATATTAATTTTAAAGATGTATTTCTAATCCACCCAGGCCAGACCAAAAATTGAAATATGTGGGTTAAGATGGTTCCCATTGAGTAAGCACAACACAAGGAGATTCACTCAAAACATGTGACTTATTTGAATGTATTTCTTTGTTGATGTCCGCAATTGGAAGTTTTCCGTGCCCGGATCAATTTTGAAAAGCATTTCATAAGTCACATGTGAAAGCATTTCTTTGATCTGGCCTGAGAGCTCACTTATACAGAAACACTCTTAGAAGGCGGTTAAAGTCACAATACTCAACATGTGACTGAATCGTGTTTTGAAAGTGTAAATTGTAGGTTTTTTTTTTGTTTATAAGCTGATTATCATGTTTTGACTAGACCGTGTAGGCTTCTATAAGCCCTTTATCTTGGCTTGATTTCACCGTCTTTTTTTATTGTACCTGTGCTTTTTTTTTTAACGTGAGTGTGTAACGAGCTTTGTAGCCCATGGTGAGTAATATGAACGATCGAACAAGATGCATAGACAATACAATAGTCTTTCAATTAACCTTTTGTTGACAACTTATATATGGTGAGATGTCCAATCAATTCATTTTATGATGGAATATATATAAACTCGCCTAGACTCGGATAGTTCTTAATTCTCAAGATAAAGATCAGTTCTTAATCTATAACTATATATAAAGGGATACAAGTTTTTGGTGTGGCTTATTTTTATTCCAAAATTACCCTTCATCTTTTTTATCAACAAGAAAATAGTTTAATTTAAAATCTTGAGTGGTTAATAACTTTTGTTGGTTACCAATTGAAAAAGTAACTTCCATCTCTCACAAAGAATATCTCACACCTATAACTTTCATTAACTACTAAATGGTGACAGAAGTTAAAAATTC
The DNA here is from genome assembly GCA_963859935.3 of Lathyrus sativus. Lineage (NCBI taxonomy): Eukaryota > Viridiplantae > Streptophyta > Magnoliopsida > Fabales > Fabaceae > Lathyrus > Lathyrus sativus. The sequence goes on along the minus strand of CAWUDS030000443.1, from coordinate 323,099 downwards.
TCTTCTATTTTTTTATATAAATTTCATCTCTTTCTCAATGAATATACTTTTTTTTTCATTCTATAATATTTTCATTTATTCAATTTTAATTAGTGATCTTTTTATTTTTGAAAAATAGATGAAACTTATTTTCAGTCAAGATCGCGTCATCACCCCCAATAGAAGAAGTCGTTCTCATTATGACTGAAAATTTATTGTTGTATGTAGATTTTTTTTGTAATTGCTTTTATAGTAATAGTTTTTGTATGACTTTTGTAATTGAGTCTTTTTTAGAATTTTACCATTTACGAAACTTTCCTTTTTTTCAAAGCAGAGTTATTAACTATTGAGTAAAAAAAGATCATGTGATACTTGAAAAAATTTCATACTCTAAAATACAATAAAATTCAAGTATTTAATGCAACCACAATGGGTATGAGTGGTTTTCTACTGCACTATTATTTTCTTACAAAAATTATATCTTACTTTTGTTGCAAAACATTATTCATTAATACTATAGTTTTAACTTTTTGTTTTTGTTGTTATTATGTTTTGTTTCTTAATGATACTTACTTGTATTTTGTGAGTATAAACACATCATAAAATATGTAATTTAGATTTTCATAATACAGACAATTATTTCATCAGTATTATTTTTTGAAATGGCGTGATTTTTAATGGTGTTAGTTCTTTTGTTTTAAATTTTATTTCTATCTTACTTTTGATTTGGTATTTGTTATTGTAACTATCTATTTGTGTGGTAATTTAATTATGATTTGGAGATAGTTTGTGTTTTTTCATATTAAAAAATCATTAATTTGGTTAGCATTATTTGACATATAGAATAAAAGGAGAGATGAGAAGAGGATATAAGAGTGTTACATATCAATTTCTCATATTAACATTTTTTTTGTTGAATTTTTTAATGAGCACACACATAAAAATATAAACGAATAAAAAATTCAACAAATTATTATCATCTCATTTTTAGATCTACATTTCATTTTTTAGATCCATCATCTCATTTCTCTTCTCTTTTCTTTTTGAAATATTATGGATGACTTTAACGGAAGGTTGTAATATAACGGTATAAAATGAAATCTTTTTGAAAATCTTTCACAAAATTAATTGGTACACACAATTTTAATATTTCTTACATTGTTAACTTTCATATGTACTATAGAAATAAAAACCATTTCCTCAAAAAATTATGTATCTTGATAAAAACAGTTTTAAAAATATTGTCACATTTATTAATACTTAATATAATGTTCAAATATACAATGACTGTTGTAAAAATATATAACTTCCATTATTTTATCTTTTATGTCTATATGTGTGCCCTTGCTATTGAACAAAACTTTAAGTATGAAAAAATAAAACAAAAATATTAACAAAAAAATTTATTATGAATTATTGAAAATTTGAAACACTGACCATTCACTTTCTTAAATTAGTTGAATTTTGTTGTTAATTTTCTATTTACGATTTTTATTTTTGATGTTAAAGAGAGATGCGCAATAAATGTCATATTACTTACAAATTTAATTTGAAAAATAATTTAACTTTTAATTAATTAAATAAATGACGTTTTAAAATTTCATACAAACATAAGGATGCATATCAGAAAATTTGGTATTCAAATAATTTAAATTTAAATCATACTTAAATAAAAAAATATTCATTTATATTTTGACGTGTATGCTCATTAAAGAAAAAGACAAGCACGAGAAGAGTCGTGTGTGGAGCATACATGTTCGCAGGGGATGTACATGTTGTTCAGTTTACTCTACAAACTCCTCTCTAAACACTTTCATCAAATTTATAAGAGAGAGGGGGAAGGGGGAGAGAGGAATGCATATTACAAAGTTTACTATACAAATAATTTAAATTAAAATCAAAATTAAATAAAAAATGTTCGTTCGTATTTTGACGCGTGTGTCGTGCCCGTTTGGACGCTATCAAGACTATGTGCCACAAGGTAATACCTGAGAGATGTTCCTCCTCAGGTATTACCTTTCGTATTAACGCACATAAATTAACATAGTTAACCAATAAAAAGATGCAATAAAACCTGAGAGATCAAAGACAACAAATGCTCCACACACGATCAAAGAAAGAAATACATTCAAATATTACTTTTAAAGATGTATTTCTAATCCACCCAGGCCAGACCAAAAATTGAAATATGTGGGTTAAGATGGTTCCCATTGAGTAAGCACAACACAAGGAGATTCACTCAAAACATGTGACTTATTTGAATGTATTTCATAGTTGATGTCCGCAATTGGAAGTTTTCCGTGCCCGGATCAATTTTGAAAAGCATTTCATAAGTCACATGTGAAAGCATTTCTTTGATCTGGCCTGAGAGCTCACTTATACAGAAACACTCTTAGAAGGCGCTTAAAGTCACAATACTCAACATGTGACTGAATCGTGTTTTGAAAGTGTAAATTGTAGGTTTTTTTTTGTTTGTAAGCTGATTATCATGTTTTGACTAGACCGTGTAGGCTTCTATAAGCCCTTTACCTTGGCTTGATTTCACCCTCTTTTTTTATTGTACCTGTGCTTTTTTTTTTAACGTGAGTGTGTAACGAGCTTTGTAGCCCATGGTGAGTAATATGAACGATCGAACAAGATGCATAGACAATACAATAGTCTTTCAATTAACCTTTTGGTGACAACTTATATATGGTGAGATGTCCAATCAATTCATTTTATGATGGAATATATATAAACTCGCCTAAACTCGGATAGTTCTTAATTCTCAAGATAAAGATCAGTTCTTAATCCATAACTATATATAAAGGGATACAAGTTTTTGGTGTGGCTTATTTTTGTTCCAAAATTACCCTTCATCTTTTTTATTAACAAGAAAATAGTTTAATTTAAAATCTTGAGTGGTTAATAACTTTTGTTGGTTACCAATTGAAAAAGTAACTTCCATCTCTCACAAAGAATATCTCACACCTATAACTTTCATTAACGACTAAATGGTGACAGAAGTTAAACATTCTCTTCTATTTTTTTATATAAATTTCATCTCTTTCTCAATGAATATACTTTTTTTTCATTCTATAATATTTTCATTTATTCAATTTTAATTAGTGATCTTTTTATTTTTGAAAAATAGATGAAACTTATTTTCAGTCAAGATCGCGTCATCACCCCCAATAGAAGAAGTCGTTCTCATTATGACTGAAAATTGATTGTTGTATGTAGATTTTTTTTGTAATTGCTTTTATAGTAATAGTTTTTGTATGACTTTTGTAATTGAGTCTTTTTTAGAATTTTACCATTTACGAAACTTTCCTTTTTTTCAAAGCTAAGTTATTAACTACTGAGTAAAAAAAGATCATGTGATACTTGAAAAAATTTCATACTCTAAAATACAATAAAATTCAAGTATTTAATGCAACCACAATGGGTATGAGTGGTTTTCTACTGCACTATTATTTTCTTACAAAAATTATATCTTACTTTTGTTGCAAAACATTATTCATTAATACTATAGTTTTAACTTTTTGTTTTTGTTGTTATTATGTTTTGTTTCATAATGATACTTATTTGTATTTTGTGAGTATAAACACATCATAAAATATGTAATTTAGATTTTCATAATAATGACAATTATTTCATCAGTATTATTTTTTGAAATGGCGTGATTTTTAATGGTGTTAGTTCTTTTGTTTTAAATTTTATTTCTATCTTACTTTTGATTTGGTATTTGTTATTGTAACTATCTATTTGTGTGGTAATTTAATTATGATTTGGAGATGGTTTGTGTTTTTTCATATTAAAAAATCATTAATTTGGTTAGCATTATTTGACATATAGAATAAAAGGAGAGATGAGAAGAGGATATAAGAGTGTTACATATCAATTTCTCATATTAACATTTTTTTTGTTGAATTTTTTAATGAGCACACACATAAAAATATAAATGAATAAAAAATTCAACAAATTATTATCATCTCATTTTTAGATCTACATTTCATTTTTTAGATCCATCATCTCATTTCTCTTCTCTTTTCTTTTTGACATATTATGGATGACTTTAACGGAAGGTTGTAATATAACGGTATAAAATGAAATCTTTTTGAAAATCTTTCACAAAATTAATTGGTACACACAATTTTAATATTTCTTACATTGTTAACTTTCATATGTACTATAGAAATAAAAACCATTTCCTCAAAAAATTATGTATCTTGATAAAAACAATTTTAAAAATATTGTCACATTTATTAATACTTAATATACTGTTCAAATATACAATGACTGTTGTAAAAATATATAACTTCCATTATTTTATCTTTTATGTCTATATGTGTGCACTTGCTATTGAACAAAACTTTAAGTATGAAAATATAAAACAAAAATATTAACAAAAAAATTTATTGTGAATTATTGAAAATTTGAAACACTGACCATTCACTTTCTTAAATTAGTTGAATTTTGTTGTTAATTTTCTATTTACGATTTTTATTTTTGATGTTAAAGAGAGATGCGCAATAAATGTCATATTACTTACAAATTTAATTTGAAAAATAATTTAACTTTTAATTAATTAAATAAATGATGTTTTAAAATTTCTTACAAACATAAGGATGCATATGAGAAAATTTGGTATTCAAATAATTTAAATTTAAATCATACTTAAATAAAAAAATATTCATTTATATTTTGACATGTATGCTCATTAAAAAAAAAAGACAAGCACGAGAAGAGTCGGGTGTGGAGCATACATGTTCGCAGGGGATGTACGTGTTGTTCAGTTTACTCTACAAACTCCTCTCTAAACACTTTCATCAAATTTATAAGAGAGAGGGGGAAGGGGGAGAGAGGAATGCATATTACAAAGTTTACTATACAAATAATTTAAATTAAAATCAAAATTAAATAAAAAATGTTCGTTCGTATTTTGACGCGTGTGTCGTGCCCGTTTGGACGCTATCAAGACTATGTGCCACAAGGTAATACCTGAGAGATGTTCCTCCTCAGGTATTACCTTTCGTATTAACGCACATAAATTAACATAGTTAACCAATAAAAAGATGCAATAAAACCTGATAGATCAAAGACAACAAATGCTCCACACACGATCAAAGAAAGAAATACATTCAAATATAGATGTATTTCTAATCCACCCAGGCCAGACCAAAAATTGAAATATGTGGGTTAAGATGGTTCCCATCGAGTAAGCACAACACAAGGAGATTCACTCAAAACATGTGACTTATTTGAATGTATTTCTTTGTTGATGTCCGCAATTGGAAGTTTTTCGTTCCCGGATCAATTTTGAAAAGCATTTCATAAGTCACATGTGAAAGCATTTCTTTGATCTGGCTTGAGAGCTCACTTATACAGAAACACTCTTAGAAGGCGGTTAAAGTCACAATACTCAACATGTGACTGAATCGTGTTTTGAAAGTGTAAATTGTAGGGTTTTTTTGTTTATAAGCTGATTATCATGTTTTGACTAGACCGTGTAGGCTTCTATAAGCCCTTTATCTTGGCTTGATTTCACCGTCTTTTTTATTGTACCTGTGCTTTTTTTTTTAACGTGAGTGTGTAACGAGCTTTGTAGCCCATGGTGAGTAATATGAACGATCGAACAAGATGCATAGACAATACAATAGTCTTTCAATTAACCTTTTGGTGACAACTTATATATGGTGAGATGTCCAATCAATTCATTTTATGATGGAATATATATAAACTCGCCTAGACTCGGATAGTTCTTAATTCTCAAGATAAAGATCTCAGTTCTTAATCCTCATATTTGTGATGATATCTCTCTTGTGCTCGTCTGTCCGCTTATTTTTCTATGTTGTGCGCATTAAGAAAATATGCAAGTATAATATGCAAGTAACTTCGCACATAATATACACACGTTTATTTTCCTATGTTGTGCGCATTAAAAAAAGCGGACAGACGAGCACGGGAGTGCCCGTCTGAACGCTAGTTTGCAATAATTAAAAATAATATAATGTAACTTTTGAAATACTCAAGTCTTTTTAATTATACATTACAATTTTACAATTTAAAACTTTAAAAAAAAATTCAAATTAATTATGAAAATTGAGCAACTCATAAAATTATTTGTTATTAAAGAAATTTAATCGTATAATACTTTTTTTTTAATATTTAGACCCTAAAACAACTAACTAACTTTGAATACATTAATGTAAAAAATTAGTGTCCACTCAAATACTTAATAGAGTAACTATCACTTAATTAATTTTTTAAATAAGGTTAATCTATAAAATAGAAAAAGTAGTTCAATTGTTTATAACAATTAATGTTAATAAGAGTTATAAAAATAATAAAATACTTTAAATAATATTAATGACGACATAAATTATAAAAACTTAATTTATTTGAAATGTTTTTAGGCAAATTTTATTTTATTAAGATTGAAATTTGAAAAGTTTTGTTTAAGTTTATATTTTTAAAATAATATAATACATGTAAATAATAATATAATTAAATAAAATTATATATTAGAATTTTATAAAATTAAAACTTTGAAACTTTGACAAAAACAAATTAATTATAACAAAAAAGCTAGTTTAATTTTATAATACAATTTTCCGTCGAGTTGGAGCAAGTTGGTAGTCATGGAGTGGCAAAGAGCAAAATGGAATGCGTTCAGACATATTATTCCAAAGTGGGGTACGTTTCCTATGGGAAGAAGGTTGAGTTCTGAGGAGGTGGTAAAGCTTTCATCCATTTTCTTTTCTGAAATTCCAAATAGGATTAAGGCTTCTGTTATTTTTGAGTTATTCGGTTGCATCGGGAACGTTGTGGAAGTGGTCATCCATTTGAAAAGGAATAGGTTAGGCAAAAGGTTTGGTTTTGCAAAATTCAAGAATGTTTCAGATACAAGGATGTTGGCGGTGAAGCTGGACAATATCGTTATTGACGGTGGAAAAATTCATGCGAGTGCTCTACGCTTTGATAGGTTTTCCAATTCCAAGAACAAAGGTCACAACCCTTTGGGTGGTTTGAATCCAAAGACAAAAATCTTTGTTCCTCTTTCAAGGAATGGGCCGCAAATGAATGGTTAAGTGGGAGTGAGGTCGTTTGCTCAAGTTGTGAGAAATTCTAAAGAGGAAGAGGATAATGTCTTCCCAGTTTTGAATTACTCTTGTAAAGAGGAGGATTTACTCGGATAAAAGGTGGATTTTGTAGGTGTTATTATTAATTATGGTATGTCATATAATATCCAGACAAGCTTTGACACTGAAGGTTTTTTCTCCATCAAGGTTACCCCCTTAGGGGCCAATTTGTGCTTGCTAGAGGAAATCGAGGAATTAGTTAATTTAGACTTGATCAAGGATGGAAAAAGCTGGCGGAGTCAATGGTTGTCAAATATTAAAGAGTGGAGGGATACTGATGTGGACTTCGAAAGGGTGACTTGGATCAGAATTCATGGCATGCCTTGTCAAACTTGGAATATCAATTTTCTTTGTTATGGCGGCTAATCAAGTCGGAAGCTACGTCTATTGCGTTGATTCTATACTAAAAGTTTTAAACATGGATACAACAAGAATCATGATTTGTACCAAATCCGATGTTTCACTTGATAAATACATACAGGTCAAGATCGACAAGCTGGTTTTCAAACTCAAAATTATGGAAGACTCTTATGAACCTCTTCGTTTGGGATTGAATCGTCCTTCTGTTATTTATCATGTCTCTGTCTCTTCATCATCTGATTCGGCCAAAGGGTAAACCTTAAACCCTAGACCCTAAAACCCTAGACCCTAAACCCAAACCCCAAACTCTTAAATCTAAACCTTAAACCCTAAACCCCGAACCCTAAAACCCTAAACCCTAAACCCCAAAACCTCAAACCCAAAACCCCAAAACCCAAAACCCCAAAACCCAAAACCCTAAACCCTGAACCCTGACCTCATACACTAAACCCTAAACTTTGACCCCTGAATCCAAACCCCAAACCCTGAATCCTAAACCATGAATGCCGAACCTCAAATCTTGAACCTTGAACCCCAAAACCCCAAACCCTATACCCCAAAACCCTAAACCTAAACCCTAAACCCATTACCCTAAACCTATTACACCCTCATTTTTTTATGTATCATGCTTTCATCAACATCATCATACTCAGATGCATTGAAGCAGGTGGTCCAAAGGGAGGCTTTTTTTTCCTTTGTAAGGCATTTGTTATTTGGAAATCACCAAGGAATTCATGGTTATTGGCTTATTACAGTTTTCTTGTGAATTAGGTAACTTGATGCTTGGGATCAACTTGCCTCTAATGATTGTTGTTTATTCTCAAGAGAGGAATTTCAAAATTAAAGCACGAAATGTTTTGGCTCGTATCTTAATCATTCGTAGTCAAATGGAGTAATTAAACATCAAAGGATACAAAATCACCTTCGCTTAATTCAAGATTGTTTTCAAGATTATGTTTGAGACTATTATGAAGCAATATTTCTTTTTTTCTTAGCTTAAGAAAGAGCTAAACAACTTGCAAAGAGGTTCAAAGGTCCTAAATTCAAGTGGTTTCAAATGGAAGGAATAAGACGAAGTGAAAGAAATTTTCAAGAAATTCCATTCAAGATATGATTTCATTCCACATTTTCAACCTTGATTCAAGATCCAACTCACAAGAAAAAATTTTGAACTGCATTATCGCACAATGATTCACAAAAGGAAAAAGAAATGACATACAATACCAAGTATATAATTCACTCGAGAATTCTGATAAGGTTTTGCTATGATAAACTTGATGGACAATTTGTTTTGGAAATCTAAATAGGTATATCATAACATTTGAAAAATGATGCCTTTGGCACACAGCCACGACAGGCATTTTAAGTTGAGATCGGCCAATTCCGGCATGCGCCCAAAGCCAACACTCACAATAAGGTGCGACAGGTTTGTTATCATCTGAAGCATGGAAGTCACGACGAAAATGCCTTAGTAGCAATTGATGTCGTAGTTTTAAACTAACCTGCACAATTACAAGAATGAATGAGCTTGCTACAAACAACCTACATGATCCAAAATCACTTTTGAAGTCTCATTACCTTCACAAGGTTTGATTTCTGATGTCAAATAAGGCCCGAGAAAGAATAACGTCATTACTGGGACATCCTGTTGTACCTCAAAATTTGCCCAACCTTTTCTTTACTTGGCTTATGTTTTCATTACATTGTTCTAGAATTTGCATTTGTATATCATTGTTCATTTGCAGGGGATCAAGAGGTGTGAATAGAAAGAGAAGGTTTGTCAAAGGTTTCCAAGCAAGCTTGAGTGTTCATCAAGTCATCAGAAGCTGGACAGAGCTCTTTGAGAAAATGAATGGATGTGTATTGCTTAAATCCTATCTTAGAAGCCAATTGAGGATCAATTGAGGATCACAAGTTCATGGATATGAATATGAGATATTGTGAAGTTCGTTGAGTGCTTTGAGAGCCATTGTGGAGCTTATTCAAATTTTTACATCATGTGCAAGAGGTTGCAGTCAAAGGATTGCACACCTAGGGTTTCATCTGCCTAGTGCAAGATCCATTGAGGTTTTGAAGGAGATTAAGACTCAATTCCAAGTCTTTGGAGTCATGGGAAGTTGTGTTGAGTCATTTAAGATGTTATTTGAATATCAAATCAAGAAGAATCGAGAGTGTGAGAAGTTACTAAATTAGGGTTTCAGAGGTTTGTCAGTGTAAAATCCCCTATTTAGTGCATAACTTCAAGACCACCTATCTCAAGATACAAGTGTAATATCACTTTGACATAAACATGAGACTTGCAGAGAATGTTCTTAGCTTTCTTTTGAGTACTATAACTAATCCATTGGGTTTCTAGAACTCAAGTTATGATGCTGGCAAGTTATGGGTCTCAGATGAATCATATTTTTAGTCAACCAACTTCCAAGGCACTTTTGACCTAGAGTCATTTTTCTCCTCAACTTTTGATGAACATGAAAGTTGTTCCTCATGATCTTAGCTTTCCAAAAAGTCCTAGAAGTCCTTCATCTTATCTGTGGAACTCAAGTTATGAAGCTTGCAAGGCAGGGGTATTTTGGGAAAGTGAGATTATAGGTCATTTTCATTATAGGTCTTTTCATGATCTTAAGCACTTCAAATGAAACTTTCTCCAACATGAAATTTGCTTCAAATGGTATCAATTTCATCATGGAACATCAAGTTATCATGAATTATGCAAGGACAAGGAGATTGGTGAAGAAATTCCATGGAAAAATGAACTTAAAGTCATGAATTCAATTGATTGAGTTTGAGAACTTTTACATGACATATTTGTGCTTATTTTGATTCACAATATCATAACAAGAAGGATGCCTAAGTTTGTTTTGGTCCATGATGAGAAACACACGTGAAAATGCAAGTAACTTCAAGAAGAAGTTTCACATTCAATCTCCATTGTCATACCCCAAATTTTGACCCCTTATATCTTCATCATCATTTTAGGATCATGTTCATTTGATTATCTAACCTTAATCTGTTTCAAGCTTGTCTTTGTTAAGATACAGGAATCAGGGTTCCGTACAACCGAGAATCGAGGTTTCGACGGTTAATCAGTCAATGTTTTGGATTGGTTCTCCATAAAATAGGTCTCCACATCATCAAACATACTCCATTGGATCAAGTATGAATCCAATTTGAGGTTGTCACACAAGAATCAAGAACAGTGCAGTTCAGGATACCCGATTAGGGTTTTCGATTAGGAAAAGTCAATTGTGGTTTGACTTTTGATTTAAAAAGTGTTACAATGGTGGGATCATGGTCCATAAAGTTAATATGGCTTAATAAAGTCTACTCAAGAAGTTTCAAGGCCTCAAAAGACTCAGAGCATCAACAGTCGACTCGGTAGTCACTGATCGATCGTTTGGTTGACCGAAAAGTCAAATCTTCACTCATAAGGAATTTGACCTTAACGTGGGAATAAAAAATGTTCCTAATAACATATTTCACCTACCCATGAAGTTTCATGACCATTAGATCAAGGATTGGGGAGTAATCGTAAAAATCGGGAATTAGGGTTTTGAAAGGGGCAAGACCATAACTCCTTAACCACACATCTAATTGAGTTGGTTCAAAGCTCATTGGAAAGTCTTGTCAAGTCCTACAAAAGTCCCACAGTGGTCCATGAGCATAAAATGCATAGATTTGGAGTTATGACCAAATTCATTACAAGAGGGAAAAGTAACTTAGAAAAATTCTAAGTTATTTCACTTTTTAGGCATGTTTTTTAGCAACTTTGAGAGGTTATTTGGCCAAGTTCCTTTGGGAATCTGAAACTCATGAAAACATGAAAGTTGTAGAGCTACATGAGGGCTTTCCAAAATATACTAGAAATCCTCCATAGCCCTTATGAGCTGAGAGATATGAATTCAACAAGATAAGGTTTCAACACTTGAGTCCAACACTTTCAATTTTTCACAAACTCATCCTTTGATCACTTGAGCTATTCTCAGCCCTTGGATAATATTTCTATCTGATATTTAGAGGATATAAGAGGAAGAAATGCAGAAAATGAGGAGGTTTAGTGAGTCTTGCATGTTGGAGGCAAGTGGGATTATTTTAATCAAAGTAAAGGAAGAAAGAGAAACTTTATAGAACACTTGCAGCAAACAACCCTCCTAATGCCTAGCCACTGCAATCACTATTATTTCATTCATGCCACTTGAGCAACGCATCAGCTTGAGCCAAAGATTTGAATTTGCAGCTGCATCAAAATCTCAAGCAAAGTTACTGTTGTACCCCAAATTTTGACCCCTTAGATTCTCATCGTCATTTTTAGAAGCATGATCATGAATTATCTAACCCTAAATCAGTGCAAGTTCATTATTTTCAAGTTACAGATGAATCAGGGTTCTCGCACCGACAAATACAAAACAACCAAGGAATGATCAACCAATGATTTGGGCCAATTTAATCATGGAATGAAATCAAAGATGATATCAAAGTCAAATGAGAAGTCAATTTGAATAAATCATTTCAGAATCAAGAACAGTGCAGTCAGGAGGCCCCGATTAGGGTTTTTAACTAGTGAAAAGTCAACTGTGGTTTGACTTTGATGTTGGAAGGTGTTGTAATGGTGGGATTGAGGTCCATGAAGTTCATATAGACTATTAAAGACTATTCAAGAAGTATCAAACTCTCAGGATGTCCAGAATGTCAACAGGCGACTCAGTCGGCACCGATCGATCGTACGGTTGACCGAAAAGTCAACTCCTCAAATTTTGAGAATTGGAATCCAAGTTGTGAATCAAATTTGTTCCTTATGCCATAACAAACTTTCATATCAATTTTCATGATCATTGGATCAAGGATGAGAGAGTAATCGAGAAATCAGGAAATTAGGGTTTTGAAAAGGGCTAAACCCTAACTTCCTAACCACACTCTCAATTGAGGTGGTTCTAGTCTCATTTGAAAGCTCTTGACAATCTCTACAAAAGTTTCCTAGTGGTCCATGGTCAGAAAACGCTTAGTTTTTGAGTTAGAGAAGAAAACATTACAAGAGGAGGAAAAGGACTTAGAAAATTCTAAGTGTTTTGTACTAAGGAACCCTAAAATCAGCCAACTTCAAGGGGATTTTTCACCTAGTTTCAAATAGAATCAAGACTTCTGGTCAACATGAAAGTTTTAGTACTATGTGAGGGCTTTCTAAAAAGTACAAGTACATCTCAAGGTGATTTATGAGCTGAGAGATACATGTGTTCAAAGTTGGTGTTTTGTCACTTTAGTCCCACATTGGGCAATTTTGCAAAAGCACCTCTCCCACCCAAGTGGGCCAATTTTAACTTGCCAAACTCATGTTACCTGATATATTGAACATCTCAAGCAGGTTAGAACAGAAAGATTGCATAGATTTAGCATGGAATTAAAGTTGTGAAGTTCATTGCCAAAGTTGCCATTTTTGACTTTTCCAAGCATGAGGTGTAAAGTAAATCTACTCCAGCCACTCTATCAAGCCTCTAGCCTGCATTTTAACAGTAAAAACATCAATGTAACTTGCCCCTTGAGTGAAAAGAACAACCAAAGGTCAGAAAAGCAAGGCAAGTTGGATGGTAGGTGAAAAATATCAAAGATAACTTCATGTTTAAGCAAAGTTCTCAAGCAAGCACCCCTTGCTTTTTGCTATAAAAAGGGACCTCACACCCCTCATTCAGAACATCAAGATCATTCTGAGAACCTGAGAAATCAAGCTCCCTTACCACATATCTCTCTTGCTTGCAATTTGCAAAATTCACCAAAGTTCCAAGCTAGGCAAAAATCCTGCATTTTGCAATTTCACTACCACTTCAAGTTCCACCTATTCCAGCACCCAAACCATCATCCATACATCTTCTAAATAACATATAGAAGGTGTACAATCCATCAAACCACCAAAAATCTCAAGAAATCAAAAAGTCAACATTGTACTTGGCTTACTTTGACCAAAAGCTACAAAAAACACCAAAGTGAGTTCTAAACATTTCCTTGAGGTTGTGACCACTTGGACACCTCACATACAATATATCTCAACTGTCAAGAGCCTTAGCAACCATAGGAAACTCATAATTCTCATTTTGGCATCATAAGTGATTGTTTACTTAAGCTTGAAGCAAGGTGCAAAATCAAAGAGTGAAGCAAAGGATCTCTGGTTTTCTCAATTATTCTAGCATATTCAAAAGGATCGTTAAGAGGTATGTAGCTATTTCTTATTGGTTTTGGTATCATTTTTCATGAAATCACATTTTTGAGCATATTGGTAGAATTTGAACTATGAATACATGTTTGTCTTTATGATGTTTGGGTTTTGATGGATGGTATATTTGTTATGATTAGAATTGAACTTGTTCTTATTTTTGCATATGAGGTTGTACTGTCATTGGAACTGTTGTGTTTCTTGATTTGGTTATGTCATTGCTTTGGGGGGTACAAAGTGTATACTGTCCTAAAACTTGTAAGGGCATGGTGGATTAAGTGTTGATCTAAGTATTGGTGTAATACCCCAAATTTTACCCTTATATTTAGTCAGTCATATCGCATAACATCTCATTGTTGCATCCACTAACCGTTAACTGGTTGCAAAAGGGTGTCTTGTTTTGCAGGAATTGCACCAAGGGCGTTTTAATTATAAAAAGGGCAAAATGGTAATTTGGACAATGTTACCAACAGTTTGTGACGATAGGCTGGCGCCGGGGTCCTTCGGGATAGTTGAAACCTTTTTCCCCGAAATATTTATTTTAGAGATAAACAGAAAGACAGGGTAAAATGTGGCAGCGGTACAGTAATTTATTTGGATGGAGAAATGGGCCATCAGTGATCTCCAAAATTTCTGTCAAAATCCCCCAAATTTATCAAGACGAGATGTTAATGAGAGATGGTTTGAATCAGTGCGAGTAACCTTGTTGGGGTTCATTTCGCAAAGCGGGCGTTTTCTGTTCCACTGTTTTCGGGTAGTTTAAATTTCAAAGAAAAAGAAATGGTAATAATTTTTGATTTTTAATCATGGTTTCAAACTACACCTGACCGAGGCTCAGGGGTTGAGTAGTTTTCGAAGTTGGTATGCCGTCAGTAGAGCAGGGCACAGTCCGATTTGAATTTATTTTGCGAGCAGTCTACTGTTCCACCGCTTTCTGCTGTCTTTTAAGAGAAGAGACAATATTAATCAGATGGCATTTCAGGCAGGGATTTATGTTGTGGGCCGAATTCAGTCAGAGGTATAAGTTCATCTGGAGTTAAGGAATCGAAATACCTTACTTAAAGCAATACGGTTGATACAATGAGATTTAATCCATTTTGACTTTTGATTCATTCATACTGAATTAATGCGGTGGAAATTAATTCCGTTTGTTTAAGTAAATTGCCTAAAGTCTAATTGTTTGGATTCGTTTGAGGTTGTTTGCTTAAATTCAGAATTAATCGGTTTGTGTTAATCATTACTCAAGTTGGATTTCAGTTGGAATTTTTGGATTACAACAAAATTCAAAGTAAAAGCTGGAATATAATTTGAATGAAGAAAATATTGGATTTTATTTCAATGACTCTTTGGTTACAAGTTACAAAAGGACTTTAAGTTACATTTTTTTCCTATCCTAAAAAATCCTAAAAATTTAAGTCATTCCCAGGACATCTTCAACCATGGTCTTCACGCATATTTCTTCTGATTAGCTGCACAATGAAAACAAATCAAAGCATAAAGAAAAGTGTTAGAAGAAATAAGCGGACACCCTCAGAAAATCTTCATCATTGGGTGCCGGGAGGGCACGACCGAAGCCGCGTCCTACTCCCACTTCCGAACCTCAACCTCGGCTACCGACCGGCAGTATCTGTTCCATTTTGGGACAGCCGAGAAAGAGAGGTAAAAGAAGCGTTTTTCGAGCCGAAATGGTTTGCGCGACGGTGGATTCAAATGAACACTATCAAGTAAATATGGTGAGCACTATCAAGTAAACCAGATCCCCAAACGGACTCGTAACCAAACCGAATTCCAAAGCTACTTCAGCTCTGAACCAGACAAGTGAATTCATAATAGAAAAACCAGCACATTAGTAAGGAAGTATGTATCAGCATCAAGACAGAGGCAGGCCAATTATGTTGAAACCGGTTTGAAACGAATCTGAATGAACACCAGAATAAAGTTTGGTTTTAACATCTGCAAAAACACCAAAACCATCAGACAATGCATGTCATATAAAAAAACAACAGTGGTCCAAGATTTATCAGGAAAAAAGCCATATAAACTGAACCAGAGTTACAGCAGGAAAGAACCACATCTGAACTGCATCAGAATAAGCAGTTCTGAACCGAGCAAATAAACTCTAGCCGAGAATATCAGCAATAATCCCAAACTGAATATCGAAGCTAATCACAGCCAAACTGCATTAGAAAGTAGCCCGTTCGCAAACCCAGTGGGTGTCAAAAATCCGAACATCAGCTTATCAGAAAAATCAGAGATGATCCAAACTGTAAACCAGTCCGTAAACAGGTCCAGCCAACATCGAAAATCAATGCCCAACATCTGCAAAGAAAAATCAAATCAGAAGCAGATAATAGAGAAACCAGTCAACTATTATAATAAGTTCCGACCATGAATCAAAATCAAAATGGATGGAACAGGGATTAAGCCCTCAGTTCAACCATCATTGGGCAGGAGAATTCGAGCGGCTGGGAAAGCCACGGCCGAAGCCGTTACCAATTCCCTACCGAACGTCGAACTGCAAGCATCGGTAATTTCGCACAAACTATCAACTCAATTCAAAATGACAGCTCAGACCCGTGGGTCATCATCGCTAAGGCCATGCGACCAAAACCAAATGGCAATGGTATCCAACGTAGGTTCAGACGAAGCGTCATCATAACCTTTAACCTTCACTCGGCCACCTCGACTTAATCGAAGTATCAGCATCAGTCCCCTGGAAAAAAGAAGAGGAAGAGTTAATTCGAAGTGAAAAATCCAAAAGCCGTGAAGACTAAAACGGAAGTCATCTTTAGAATCAAATCGAAATCCAATCCGTTATAGCACATCAGATAAACCACAAGACAAAACCTGTGTCCAAACCATATCAGTTCATAAGCCCAGAAACCGTGACTATCAAAAGGCAACAGCAGTGTCATCAGGCTCAGAATATCATCATCATCGCCGTATACCATCCTCGGCGGCGTTTAACTCAACCAAAGCATAGTACTGATTCTGAAAAAAGAAGAAGAAAAGTCGTGAAGATCAAACCGGATGGATATCCAAAACGAAATCTGTATCAGAAAGGAAAGAAGATCAAATATGAATCTACAAAGCCACAATTCCAATAATATCAGCAGCAAATCGTATCAGAGACAAATCACGGGCCCAGAATCGTATCAAAAAAATCCCAATCCAATCCTAAAAGATGAAACAAAATCCAATCAGTTTATCAGGAAAAACAATCGAGCAAAAGTGAATCCGAAAAAGGAAAGAAGATCGAATCATATCAAATAAATCCCACTCAGAAGGCAATCTCAGCAAAATAACGTAAAATCCAAAGCCCATTTCAAACATGAGAGAAAATATATAAGGAACGACATCACCTCGTAAAGGAGAACCCGAGAGAACGAAAGAGAACTAGTTGGTGGCCGCGTACGAAGGGAGGAAGAAGCAAACTAAGAGGTGAAAAACGGCGGAGAATCATTGAAATCCCTCGGGTGATCAAGGATCTTTAGAGAGGTTCACCAGCACCATCTGAAGACGGCGAGCAATTCCTCTCAGGGTTCAGCCATCATCATCACCGATCAGACTAGCATCGTCGCCATATTCACAACGATCTCCAACTATCATCATCAATAATTATTCTCGAAAACGTAAGATTTCGCTACTAACTGTGTGGGTCGTGTTACATTTTCAGGGTCACCATGACAAAGAAAGATCAAACATGAGGATCGGAGAAGAAAGAGCTAACGAAGATGAGAGAAAGAGTTCATGCGCCGCGAGATGAGAAAGGGTTTTGGAAACCCTAGAGTCGTTGTGGCCTGCGCATGTTTTGGGTCGGATATCCCCTACCGGCCCAACTGTGTCCTCAACTTTTGTCTTTACTATCCTTTTTCTAATTTAAAAATGATAAAAAAAAATTTTAATAACTAAAACTCAATTAACATTTTGCTAATAATACTTACTTTTTTTTAAAATAATTATTACTCTAGTTTTTAGGACTTGCCTCTTAAAATAATATACTAAAACCCTACATTTTCTTTTGTAAATAAAAATTTTTTAGTTTAAACTTTTCTCATAATAGTCCAAATATTACAAAAAAGGAAAAAAATTAGCTCGTTGAATTAAAAGCTCTTTCTAAATAATTAGGTCTAAAATAATTGTTGAGAGTTAAGGTTAAATTAATTAATATTAAAATTCTTATTTAAATTGAAGTTTTCCTTGCAAAATAAAATCACAAAATATGCAAAATTTCGCCTCCTAACTCGTCTGTTGGTTTACATATTTCGGTCTACGGACTCTATTTTACTCATTTTGCAGCTTGTCATGTTGTTTTTATTTAGCTGTATTTCATTCGGAATTTCATATCATTGTAACTGTTCCTCATTGTAACCTCGCGAATCTTAACAATCGCGTTTACTTTCCGTATTTAAATTCCTGCTTGTATGATTTAAAATTCTGCACTGTTTATCATTATTTCCGTCACACTACACACATCCGAAGGTTAGGTCTAGCTTTTGGTCGCCGCGCCAATAGTCCTCAAAACAACTTCAAACCCTTTCACCTTACAAACCCTAATTTTTCATAAATGTCTCGCCGCAGACAAAGTTACCATTTTACCCCTAGCATTAGGTCAAAGAGCCGCCGCGCTCATTTTAGGGTTTCCCGCCGCGGAATCCCTAACCTAACCTAATTTAACCCTAATTACAACTTAACAATTTACAACGTAGAGATTTGGAGTTTCTACACTCCGCGTAAGCGTGTCCCTAAGATACGTTTATTCCCCATTGAGACCTTGACCACAGTCAAGAAGTTTCTAACCTCCCTATTGAGGGGAACTACGATTACTCTGATTCCATTCCCGTAAGGATACGTAGGCACAAGATGCGATGTCTTGCCGAGTAAACTTAGAATTAACCCCTTAGGTCTCTTTTCTCACTTTTAATCCTTTGTACATATACCTTAAGCAAATAAATAAAGCAAATAGTAAACATTTGAACAAAAGGTTCCTGTAGAGTACTACAGAAGTTTAGGGTGCTAATACCTTCCCTAAGCTTAACCAACCCCCGAATCCTAGAATCTCCCCGCATTGTGTTTACGATGCAAAATAGGTTTTCCCTCTTTTGACCTTTTCCTTCGGATAAATCAAAGAGCGGTTGTGAATCGAATTGCGATTCAAACTAATTAATAGTTTGATATCCTATTTCCACCGCAACAGAAAATGGCGACTTCACTGGGGACTAACTTTTGAGGGTTATCCCTAACTTGTTCATATTTATTACTATCTGCGTTATTATTCATTTTGCATGTATATATTTGCGCTTTGATTGTGGGACTGTTCCTTGTGCTGTGAGATAGGTCCTAACCCGGATCTAGTGTACCTTAGGTAAATGGCAATAGACCAAGGAAACTGTACGACGTATATCGATACGGTTGATCTGGTGGCCATAGTTAGTGCGACTTCTTGGTTGGTGCTTATATTCCTTAAGTCAAGTTGAGGATAATATTGAGGCTGCCATATGTTGTCAATGCACTAACTGACTTTTAGAACCCTAGTTAACTCATCTTAGCCTTTAGAAAGTAGTGAGGTAACCGGCTTTGGTGCAGACTGAAGTTGGTTGACACTCGATACTACGTTCATTGAGATCTTAAACTTGGAGGGTTTTGGTTGGCAAGTAAGTTGCCTTCTGAACAACCACCCTGGTGAAGGATCAATGATATTGAGATCCCTTAGAACCTGGTTACTTTTGTAGGACAGGATGAACCATCTAACTTCAGGGGAGGGTACTTGCCTTTGAACCTCATGCAAGCTTTTAACCTAGGACTTTGTGTGTTTTCATGCATTGCATCCATAAAGCATCTCATTGCATTGTATTTCATGGAGCTCAAACATCATTTATGGATATCGCGGGATACCATAAATAAAATAAAAAAATATAGAATGAAAAAACAAGAAAAAGATTTCTTTGGTACCCCACGACATTCGTAAATGTTTTGAATTCCATGAAATCTTCATTTACATTCACATTTTAGCATCATACTCTTGCATTGCATGTGTCTCCCGATTTCTCACACTCGGTTCTCTCACCTTCCAGTTTCGTCACCCTGAGTTCTCGGCACCAATACAACACCAGAGCTCAAACTCGGAAAAGAATGGAGGATCAGGCAAAAGAGATTGATCGCCTTAGCAATGAACTTGAAGACCTTCGAGGGGGTATGGGGCGTATGATGGAGTTGTTACAGGTCATGAATGCTAAGATGGATACCCAGCCCACTGTTGTTTCTGAGATTATCGGCGTTACTGTGGACCCTTCACCAAGTGTGACCGTAGCAAGGGACCCACCTTATGGTCTTGCTCCAGGTTTTGTGCCTCCTCAAGCCACTGTTCCGATTAATCAACCTGTTCAGCAAGCCGTGCCTTTATTTTCTGAAGTTTCTAGGGGGGCTCCTATCTTTGCACCACCTGTTGTACACACTCGTGCGCAACCGTACTCCAATGAGACAGTTTTTGATAATCTTGATGAGAATGTTGAGGGTTATGAGAAACATGATAAGCTTCGTGAGGAAGTAAACACTATCGTCCAGAGATTGAAAAAGGTAGAGGGTGATCAAATTTTTGGGACTGCCGCAAGGGATGTTTGTTTGGTCTCGGGTTTAGTTATTCCCCCGAAGTTCAAAACTCCGAACTTCGATCGTTATGAAGGTGCCACCTGTCCTAAGAGTCATTTGATCATGTATTATCGCAAAATGGCTGCCCATGTTGAGAATGATAAACTAATGATTCATTGCTTCCAAGACAGTTTGAAGGGCGCTTCTTCCAAGTGGTACTTAACTTTGGACCAGTCCCGCGTTAAGAGCTTTCAAGATTTATCTGACGCTTTCATCAAACACTACAAGTACAATATGGATCTGGCTCCTGACAGAAGACAATTGCTGAGTATGTCACAAAAGAATTCTGAGTCATTCAAAGAGTATGCTCAAAGGTGGAGAGAGACTGCTTCGCAGGTAGAACCTCCTTTGACCGAGAAAGAGTTAGCTGATTGGTTTGTCGACACGGTCCGTCCAGAATTTTACGAAAGAATGGTGGGTAGTGTGACTTCAAATTTCTCCGACATCGTTGCTGTGGGTGTCAAGATTGAATTGGGTATGAAGAGTGGTAAAATGACAAATAATCATGGCGCTTCTAAGGATCAGCCGAAGAAACCTCCGTATAGCTCCCAGAAAAAGAAGGAGAGTGAGACTAATGCTATATCCTTTGGTAGACCAAGGGAACGCTTTTATCGGCATCCGCAAGGTTATGCTCAACCTCAAGGGTACCCAGTCCAATATGCTCAACAACCCTATGTGGCAGCTATTACACCTTCTTTCAATCAACAGGTTCCCATGTATCAACCTATGCAACAACCTCCTGTTTATCCGCCTCCTGTCAACTACCTACAGGCACCCAATACTCCTGCTCCTCAACAGCCAAAGAGTCCGGCTCCTCACCAGAATATGCCGAATAGAAGAACGTATAAGCCTTGTCCGCCGATTCCAATGACTTTTACCGAGTTGTATCCCTCTTTGGTCAAGCAAGGTCTCATCACTACTCGGGCTTTGGGTCCGCCTCCTAATCCTCTACCCGCCAATTACAACGCCGCCGCTCATTGTTTATTTCATGAGGGTGCGCCTGGCCATGATCTGGAGAATTGTTATGCTCTCAAAAACATTGTCAGGGATTTATTGGAAAAGAAGATTTTGTCATTTGAAGATCCTCAACCGAATGTTAAGAAGAACCCTTTTCCTAACCATGAGAGTGTCAATGCCATTGGTGCTGATTCGGAAGAAGGTTATGCCCTTGACGTTGAACAGATTAAGACTCCTCTCAAAATGTTCCATTCGAAACTGTTTGAATCTGGTTTAGTAGATACTTCCCACGTTGCATGTGTAAGTTGTGAAGCCAGTACTAAGGGTTGTGTGTTAGTTCAGAACAATGTTCAGAGGCTGATTAATGAGGGTGTTTTACAAGTGACAAGCCAAGCCAAGAAGGATGTAGTCGCTGTGGTTGAGCCTGTTTTCCATCAGCCTGAATCAAAGGGTAAGGTACCAGTGTTTAATTTATCAGGGGCAGGCTCCGCCAACCTCGTGTTCGATATACCAAGGTCGTATATCCCTGAAGTGAATCAGCCTAAGCCTATAGTTATTCGAAGACCGAGTCCGTTTCCTTTCAGTGATCCTAAAGCTGTGCCTTGGAAATATGACGTGACTATGATTGACAAGGAGTCTGGGAAGGTTATTCCAAATGAAGAGGTTAAGGGCACGGTGACCAATATCGCAGAGGCAAGCAGGATGACTCGCAGTGGCCGTGTGTATACTCCCCGTTCTAATGAGGTTCCACCTAAGGAGACCACTAATATCCCAGTGGCCGTCAAAGACAAAGGTAAGGGAGCCGTTACGAATGATGAAGATGCTGAGTTTTTGAGGATCATCAAGAAAAGTGACTATAAAGTTATCGACCAACTTCATCAGACTCCTTCCAAGATTTCGATTTTATCTCTGTTGATGAATTCACCCGCTCATAGGATGGCCTTGCAGAAGGTTTTGGCTCAAGCACATGTGGATCAAGATATTAGCACCAGTCGGTTTGATAGTGTGATTGCCAATTTAACCGCTTGTAACACCCTCAGTTTCAGCAATGAAGAGTTACCGAAGGAGGGTCCGAACCATAATCGTGCTTTACATATATCGGTAAAATGTCAAGAGGACAATTTAGCAAGAGTGCTAGTGGACACCGGCTCTTCTCTGAATGTTCTACCCAAGAGGGTTCTTGATAAGTTGGCTTGTAAAGAGACTGTGTTGAAACCTACTCCTTTGGTTGTCAAGGCTTTCGATGGCTCTCGCCGATCGGTAATGGGGGAGGTTGAGCTTCCCATCCTGATTGGTCCGCAAGTTTTTAATATCACGTTTCAAGTCATGGACATTAATCCCAACTACAGTTGTTTACTCGGAAGGCCGTGGATCCATGCCGCTGGGGCAGTAACCTCAACTTTACATCAGAAGATGAAGTTCGTGATCGATGGAAAGTTGGTTATTATACACGGTGAGGAGGATCTGATGGTCAGCAACCTGTCCTCTTTCCGTTACATCGAGGCCGATGAGAATGCTTTAGACATTTCCTTTCAAGCACTTGAGATCGCCAATGCTGTTCTGCTGGAGGTCGAAGAGACAGTGGGTCAGGGTAATCCATCTTTTGCATCTCTGAAGAGTACCAAAGCAACAATTGACAGGGGCATTCCTGAAGGTTGGGGAGAGGTAATTGATGTCAAGACCAAGACTGATCGCTCTGGGTTGGGTTACAAACCAACTCAGAATGGAGCTGCAACAACTGTCGAAGGGCGTCTGAAGGTTATCCAAGAAGTATTTGTCAGCGGAGGTTTCCAAGTCAATGCCATCAGCGACTGTGAAGAAAATGAAGAGCTGGGCAACCTGGTGTTTAAGGGTGATGCAGTTTTGAACAACTGGGAGGCCGTAGAGATCCCTGTTATTTTTCCCTTGTCAAAGTAATTGTTTTTTAAAGTTTCATTTACATTTTCAAATAAAAATCTGTAGCTCTGCCCAAGGCTATAGGATCGTTTTGTCGGGCCACCTTTCATTTCTAAAAAGATATTAATAAAAGCATTTTGTTCAATTCCACTTTGGTTCATTTGCGTTTTTTCGTTTTCACTTTTAAAAATGAAATTGGCAACCTTTCTTCCAAAAGATAATAATAAAAAAAACAGCATTTCATTCTTACATGTCTTCGAGCATTTTAATTAAGTAAGCCTTCCATCATGCAGAGATATCGTAAACCTTGTTGGATCCAATGACTTTACTGACACTCCTGACTGGGATGCACCCATCAATCAAGCTGAGGACGAGGGTGAAGAAGATTTTGAAGTACCCGCTGAACTAACAAGATTGATTGAGTACGAGTACACAGAGCTTCAACCGCATAAAGAGCAGGTGGACCTAATTAATCTCGGTACAGATGAGAACAAGAAAGAGGTCAAGATTGGTGCAATGCTTGGGACAGAGATTAGGCCGAGGTTGATTGAGTTGTTAAAAGAGTATATTGATGTGTTCGCTTGGTCGTATCAAGATATGCCGGGCCTAGACACGGATATTGTTGTTCACAAGTTGCCGCTTAAGCCAGATTGTCCGCCTATCAAACAAAAGCTTCGAAGAACGAGACCCGACATGGCTTTGAAGATTCGAGATGAGGTTAAAAAGCAGTTGGATGCAGGTTTCTTGGCAGTCGCGAAATATCCAGATTGGGTTGCCAACATTGTGCCAGTGCCCAAGAAGGACGGTAAGGTTAGGATGTGTGTAGACTACAGGGATCTGAACAAAGCAAGTCCAAAGGACGACTTCCCACTGCCACATATTGACACACTGGTAGACAATACAGCCAGTTTTGCGTTGTTTTCATTTATGGATGGTTTCTCCGGCTATAATCAGATCAAGATGGATCCCGATGATCGAGAGAAGACTACTTTCATTACTCCTTGGGGAACCTTCTGCTACAAAGTCATGCCCTTCGGTTTAAAGAATGCAGGGGCAACTTACCAACGTGCCATGACCACTCTTTTTCATGATATGATGCACAAAGAAATTGAGGTGTATGTGGACGATATGATAGCCAAATCTCAGAGTGAAGAGGAGCATTTAGACCATTTGGTGAAGCTGTTTGAACGACTCAGGAAATATCAGTTGAAATTGAATCCTGCAAAATGTACCTTCGGTGTCAGATCCGGAAAATTGCTTGGTTTCATTGTTAGCCAGCGAGGGATTGAGGTAGATCCTGACAAAGTCCGAGCCATTCAAGATATGCCGGCTCCGCGAACCGAGACGCAAGTTAGAGGTTTTCTGGGACGTCTGAATTATATTTCCAGGTTTATTTTTAATATGACCGCTACTTGTGAGCCGATATTCAAGTTGCTTTGCAAGGGGCAGACAGTTGAGTGGAACCCTGATTGTCAGAAAGCGTTTGAGAAGATTAAGGTTTATTTGCAAGATCCCCCTATTCTGATCCCGCCCGTACCTGGAAGACCGTTGTTTATGTACCTTACTGTTCTCGAGAAGTCTATGGGTTGTGTGCTTGGACAACATGATGAGACTGGGAAAAAGGAACATGCAATTTATTACCTGAGCAAGAAGTTTACCGATTGCGAAAACAGATACTCACCATTAGAGAAAACTTGTTGTGCATTGGCATGGGCCGCTAAGCGCCTTCGGCAGTATATGGTCTGTCATACCACGTTATTGATTTCTAAAATGGATCCGATCAAGTATATTTTTGAAAAACCTGCTCAAACCGGGAGGCTAGCCCATTGGCACATGTTGTTATCCGAATATGACATCCAGTATGTACCCCAGAAGGCAATTAAGGGTAGTATTTTATCTGATTATCTTGCAGACCAGCCAGTTGAAGATTATGAACCTCTTAAGTTCGATTTTCCCGATGAGGATATCCTGTTGATTAAAAGAGATTGTGAAGAGCCAGATCCGAGCGAAGGTCCAGAACCAGGTCTTTGGTGGAAGATGATGTTTGATGGCTCCTCAAATTTCAATGGGCATGGTATAGGCGCCGTTTTGATGAACCCAAAGGGTGGATTTACTCCCTTTACAGCAAGGTTGGACTTTGAGTGTACTAATAACGTCGCAGAGTATGAAGCATGTATCCTCGGCCTCGAAGCGGCAATTCACCTCCGAATCAAACTTCTTAAAGTAAGTGGTGACTCAGCTTTGGTTATTCACCAGGTGCAAGGCAAATGGGAAACGAAAAATGAGAAGCTGATCCCTTATAAGGACTACATTATTGAGCTGATCAAGCATTTCGACGAGATAGAATTCGAGCATGTTCCTAGATCCGAGAATCACGTAGCTGATGCTTTAGCCATGTTAGCATCCATGTGGAAAGTTAAATTCGTTAATGAAGCACCTCTTATCCATATTGAGCGCAAGGTTGAGCCCGCTTATTGTCAGACGGTCGAAGAGGTTGAGGTGGATGAAATGCCTTGGTTTCACGATATCAAGAACTATCTCGTCAAGCAGGAATATCCCGATGGTGCTACTGGTCTGGACAAAAAGACATTGAGAAGATTGGCGTCCAAATTCTTTATCAGTAATGGTGTGTTGTACAAGAGAAATCACGACATGGTCCTGCTCAGATGTGTTGATAAACGGGAAGCGGACATGTTACTACAGGAAATTCATGAGGGGACCTTCGGAACCCATGCCAATGGTTATGCTATGTCCAAGAAGATGTTAAGGGCCGGGTATTACTGGTTAACCATGGAAGCCGACTGCATCCAATACGCTAGAAAATGCCATAAGTGCCAAATTTATGCGGATAAAATGCATGTACCTCCATCACCGTTGAATGTTTTGTCTTCACCATGGCCGTTCTCTATGTGGGGCATTGACATGATTGGGGCAATCGAGCCGAAGGCTTCTAACGGTCATCGTTTTATCCTTGTTGCCATTGATTACTTCACCAAGTGGGTAGAGGCTGCCTCCTACGCCAACGTGACCAAGCAAGTGGTTGCCCGATTCATCAGGAAAGAGATCATCTGCCTCTATGGAGTCCCAAGCCGGATAATAACTGACAATGGCACCAATCTGAATAATAAGACTATGAAAGAGCTGTGTGACAACTTCAAGATCACTCACCACAATTCTTCTCCGTACCGTCCTAAAATGAATGGGGCCGTTGAAGCTGCGAATAAGAATATCAAGAAGATCCTGCAAAAGATGGTTGTGACTTACAAAGATTGGCATGAGATGTTACCGTTTGCTTTGCATGGATACAGAACCTCAGTGAGAACTTCGACAGGGGCAACACCTTTCTCATTGGTGTATGGAATGGACGCCGTGCTCCCCATCGAAGTAGAGATACCTTCGCTAAGAGTGTTAATGGAAGCTGAACTTGAGGAAGCTGAGTGGGTTCAGGACAGATTGGATCAGTTGAATCTCATTGACGAGAAGCGTTTGACAGCCATGTGCCATGGGCAATTATATCAGAAATGGATGAAAAGAGCGTTTGATAAGAAGATTCGTATCCGTGAGTTCCGTCAAGGAGAGCTCGTACTCAAAAAGATCTTACCAGTACATAAAGATATGCGTGGAAAGTGGATGCCCAATTATGAAGGCCCGTTCGTTGTAAAGACTGTCTTCTCCGGAGGGTCTCTAATACTTACGACAATGGACGGTGAAGAACTAGCACATCCCGTGAATTCTGATGCAGTCCGAAAATATTATGCCTAAAAACCCGCTAAGTCGAAAACCTGCAAAAGGCGACTTAGGCAAAAGTAAGGGTTGAAAAAAAGAAAAAAGAAATAATAACAAAAGCTCGCTAGGTTGAAAACCCGAAAGGGCGGCTTAGGCAAAAAAGAGCGTCCCGGTGGATTGAAAACCCGAAAGGGCGGTCCAGGCAAAAGTTAGGGACAGAGGCATTTCATTGCATCAGAAGACACACTTTCCGCATGAGAGCCATGTTTCAGTTCTTTCACCCTTGCCCAAAGCAGGATTCTGGATTAGTCTTAGTTAGTAGTGTCAGTAGGTGTCGTTGGATTCGATGTAACCTTTTTTCCCATGTTGCCAATTTCAAAATGTAATCATCTGTGGAGCTATGCCTTCAGCAAGCAGCCACCCTTTAATAAAAGATACCATCTCGTTACTTACATTCTTTGGTGCATTGCTCTTTGCTTTCTATTGTTATGCAAAATGCGTTTATTCTTAAAATTTGAAAATGAAAGGTGCATTGTAGATTTTTCAAAACTATTTTTCAAAAAACAAAACAAATTTGAAATGTAATAAATTACTTTGACTAGTGGAAATTCCGACAGGATCTCTTCATTCCCCGGAAATATCATTATTGCAGAAACACTTTCAAACCATTGCCCAGTGATAGTCCCCAGAGAGACTATAAGCTGACAACTTTTTCTTGGGTAACTCGAAAGTGTCCCTCAGGTTTTCTTCTCCCCATGTGAAGACGTGATACTGTGCACCCAAGCAGATTACCTTCTCCCCAGAGAATTCCAAACTTTAAAACCAGACTTGGTTCTACCATTGATCTTTCTTACCCATGATTGACGTATTGGTTGCAGAGAACGCAGGGTATTTCCGTCGAGATGTTTATTTCATCTCTCGTCCCGTCTCTAGTCTGTTTCGTCAGCATACGCAAGGGCATAAGCATCACATGCCTATTTCATTACATATTCAATACCTATTTCATTTCATATTCATTACATACTCATTACATACTCATTTCATAACATCTTGCATAGTTACATACATAGACATCAACATACATTCATATTAACATATCCATTAACATACGCGATAACATGCACAGGTTCATCGTGTCTCCATCATTGGTCGTTACCACCGAGTAATTGGGGTTTGTCCATTCTCTCCAAATAGATTGTCAGCCCTAAGCATAAAATGCTTACTTGTTTCCAGTTTCCCCACAGAGCTCGATCCTCGTGGATGACGGTTACTTCAGCTATCTTTCCTCGCCAGGATTAGATATTTACCCTTCGAGATCATTCCCTCGATGGAGTTTTGATTTCCAGTCTTCTTTCTAGCTCGATCCTAGATTGAATCTCAGTCTTGTCGGTCGTCAATCCCAACCGGACGTGCATTTATTTTGCACCATCTAAAATTTTCACCATACATTGGCAGATACGCGACTATCTCGCTTGAGAAGTTTATCACTGTACCCGGACGTGCATTTATTTTGCACTATCTTTCAAGAAAATCAACTACAATCCTTTACAGATACACGCCAGTTCGCGCCTGGAAAATATATCAGTACAACACTTTACAATCCTACATGTTACAACCCTTTACACTTTACATCTTACAGCATCAACACACGACATTTCTCACCTAAGAAGTCGATCATATCCTCGTTATGACTCGCAGCAAATGGCCATCTCCATGGAGCAGTTGGGCTTCCATTTACCTGCCGTCTTGAGGTACGAACCAATTCGTATTCAGGAGAACACGATCTTGAGTTACGAGAAGGTTTGAGCGAAATCATATTCAGGAGAGCACGATTCTGAAATATGAGTAAATTCAGTCATCCAGTTTCATATTCAGGAGAGCACGATTCTGAAATATGAAGAAATTCAGTCATCCAGTTTCATATTCAGGAGAGCACGATTCTGAAATATGAGTATCTTCAGTCATCCAGTTTCATATTCAGGAGAGCACGATTCTGAAATATGAGTATCTTCAGTCATTCAGTTTCATATTCAGGAGAGCACGATTCTGAAATATGAAGAAATTCAGTCATCCAGTATCATATTCAGGAGAGCACGATTCTGAAGTATGAGGAAGTTCAGTTTACCCTTTTCATGTTCAGGAGAACATAATCTTGAAGCATGAAGAAGTTTATTTATCCTTCATTAAGAGAAGAATCAGAATCGTATTCCAGGCGCCGACCTTAAATGCGAGAAGATTTATTTATCAGATAAGCAGCAGCCTCTTTATTTGAGTGCTTATCCATTCTTTGCACATAAGTCCCTTCCAACGATAAGTGACAGTTCTCCCTCGAGAAGCTTATCAGGGCAATTCCCATCAAAGTCCATTTATTTTGGCATACAGTCGGTCTTTACCCCGTATATTTGCTACGGAGTTCCGAAAAGTCCGTTTGATCCTGTCACGAGGGGTAGTTTACAGAAGCTTGGATGTTATTCCTTGCTCAATGCTCCAGCATTCTGTAATCGATCTTACAATCGTATGTGATCCAGTTTTATTTTTAGATTCCCCAGTGGAGGCCGTCTCATAGGTACCATCTCCATTCGAGGATCTCGTTCCTTTTCTAAAAGTGACAATTGGTCATTCGCACCAGTTGACTATCATTTTTAGAATTCCCCAGTGATGTACTGTGTCTCAGCGCGTCATTTTCCCCAGTGTGTTTCTTCTCGTGGCGTCTGTCTCGGTGTCGTCATGTTTCGTCAGCATTTTCGCATTCATTATTCCAGCATACGCATCATATCATAGTCATGGCATCATCTGCGTTAAGTCGCTCCAGTTTTGTCCATAGCATTGCATATCGCCGCATATAAGGGCAAAATTTTCGGTTATCTATATTTAAATCCCTCCACCATGATTCCTCGAGTCTTCGTCACTCAAATCATCCGGTGTAGCTATTTAAATAGGGGCAACTGTAATACCCCAAATTTTACCCTTATATTTAGTCAGTCATATCGCATAACATCTCATTGTTGCATCCACTAACCGTTAACTGGTTGCAAAAGGGTGTCTTGTTTTGCAGGAATTGCACCAAGGGCGTTTTAATTATAAAAAGGGCAAAATGGTAATTTGGACAATGTTACCAACAGTTTGTGACGATAGGCTGGCGCCGGGGTCCTTCGGGATAGTTGAAACCTTTTTCCCCGAAATATTTATTTTAGAGATAAACAGAAAGACAGGGTAAAATGTGGCAGCGGTACAGTAATTTATTTGGATGGAGAAATGGGCCATCAGTGATCTCCAAAATTTCTGTCAAAATCCCCCAAATTTATCAAGACGAGATGTTAATGAGAGATGGTTTGAATCAGTGCGAGTAACCTTGTTGGGGTTCATTTCGCAAAGCGGGCGTTTTCTGTTCCACTGTTTTCGGGTAGTTTAAATTTCAAAGAAAAAGAAATGGTAATAATTTTTGATTTTTAATCATGGTTTCAAACTACACCTGACCGAGGCTCAGGGGTTGAGTAGTTTTCGAAGTTGGTATGCCGTCAGTAGAGCAGGGCACAGTCCGATTTGAATTTATTTTGCGAGCAGTCTACTGTTCCACCGCTTTCTGCTGTCTTTTAAGAGAAGAGACAATATTAATCAGATGGCATTTCAGGCAGGGATTTATGTTGTGGGCCGAATTCAGTCAGAGGTATAAGTTCATCTGGAGTTAAGGAATCGAAATACCTTACTTAAAGCAATACGGTTGATACAATGAGATTTAATCCATTTTGACTTTTGATTCATTCATACTGAATTAATGCGGTGGAAATTAATTCCGTTTGTTTAAGTAAATTGCCTAAAGTCTAATTGTTTGGATTCGTTTGAGGTTGTTTGCTTAAATTCAGAATTAATCGGTTTGTGTTAATCATTACTCAAGTTGGATTTCAGTTGGAATTTTTGGATTACAACAAAATTCAAAGTAAAAGCTGGAATATAATTTGAATGAAGAAAATATTGGATTTTATTTCAATGACTCTTTGGTTACAAGTTACAAAAGGACTTTAAGTTACATTTTTTTCCTATCCTAAAAAATCCTAAAAATTTAAGTCATTCCCAGGACATCTTCAACCATGGTCTTCACGCATATTTCTTCTGATTACCTGCACAATGAAAACAAATCAAAGCATAAAGAAAAGTGTTAGAAGAAATAAGCGGACACCCTCAGAAAATCTTCATCATTGGGTGCCGGGAGGGCACGACCGAAGCCGCGTCCTACTCCCACTTCCGAACCTCAACCTCGGCTACCGACCGGCAGTATCTGTTCCATTTTGGGACAGCCGAGAAAGAGAGGTAAAAGAAGCGTTTTTCGAGCCGAAATGGTTTGCGCGACGGTGGATTCAAATGAACACTATCAAGTAAATATGGCGAGCACTATCAAGTAAACCAGATCCCCAAACGGACTCGTAACCAAACCGAATTCCAAAGCTACTTCAGCTCTGAACCAGACAAGTGAATTCATAATAGAAAAACCAGCACATTAGTAAGGAAGTATGTATCAGCATCAAGACAGAGGCAGGCCAATTATGTTGAAACCGGTTTGAAACGAATCTGAATGAACACCAGAATAAAGTTTGGTTTTAACATCTGCAAAAACACCAAAACCATCAGACAATGCATGTCATATAAAAAACAACAGTGGTCCAAGATTTATCAGGAAAAAAGCCATATAAACTGAACCAGAGTTACAGCAGGAAAGAACCACATCTGAACTGCATCAGAATAAGCAGTTCTGAACCGAGCAAATAAACTCTAGCCGAGAATATCAGCAATAATCCCAAACTGAATATCGAAGCTAATCACAGCCAAACTGCATTAGAAAGTAGCCCGTTCGCAAACCCAGTGGGTGTCAAAAATCCGAACATCAGCTTATCAGAAAAATCAGAGATGATCCAAACTGTAAACCAGTCCGTAAACAGGTCCAGCCAACATCGAAAATCAATGCCCAACATCTGCAAAGAAAAATCAAATCAGAAGCAGATAATAGAGAAACCAGTCAACTATTATAATAAGTTCCGACCATGAATCAAAATCAAAATGGATGGAACAGGGATTAAGCCCTCAGTTCAACCATCATTGGGCAGGAGAATTCGAGCGGCTGGGAAAGCCACGGCCGAAGCCGTTACCAATTCCCTACCGAACGTCGAACTGCAAGCATCGGTAATTTCGCACAAACTATCAACTCAATTCAAAATGACAGCTCAGACCCGTGGGTCATCATCGCTAAGGCCATGCGACCAAAACCAAATGGCAATGGTATCCAACGTAGGTTCAGACGAAGCGTCATCATAACCTTTAACCTTCACTCGGCCACCTCGACTTAATCGAAGTATCAGCATCAGTCCCCTGGAAAAAAGAAGAGGAAGAGTTAATTCGAAGTGAAAAATCCAAAAGCCGTGAAGACTAAAACGGAAGTCATCTTTAGAATCAAATCGAAATCCAATCCGTTATAGCACATCAGATAAACCACAAGACAAAACCTGTGTCCAAACCATATCAGTTCATAAGCCCAGAAACCGTGACTATCAAAAGGCAACAGCAGTGTCATCAGGCTCAGAATATCATCATCATCGCCGTATACCATCCTCGGCGGCGTTTAACTCAACCAAAGCATAGTACTGATTCTGAAAAAAGAAGAAGAAAAGTCGTGAAGATCAAACCGGATGGATATCCAAAACGAAATCTGTATCAGAAAGGAAAGAAGATCAAATATGAATCTACAAAGCCACAATTCCAATAATATCAGCAGCAAATCGTATCAGAGACAAATCACGGGCCCAGAATCGTATCAAAAAAATCCCAATCCAATCCTAAAAGATGAAACAAAATCCAATCAGTTTATCAGGAAAAACAATCGAGCAAAAGTGAATCCGAAAAAGGAAAGAAGATCGAATCATATCAAATAAATCCCACTCAGAAGGCAATCTCAGCAAAATAACGTAAAATCTAAAGCCCATTTCAAACATCAGAGAAAATATATAAGGAACGACATCACCTCGTAAAGGAGAACCCGAGAGAACGAAAGAGAACTAGTTGGTGGCCGCGTACGAAGGGAGGAAGAAGCAAACTAAGAGGTGAAAAACGGCGGAGAATCATTGAAATCCCTCGGGTGATCAAGGATCTTTAGAGAGGTTCACCAGCACCATCTGAAGACGGCGAGCAATTCCTCTCAGGGTTCAGCCATCATCATCACCGATCAGACTAGCATCGTCGCCATATTCACAACGATCTCCAACTATCATCATCAATAATTATTCTCGAAAACGTAAGATTTCGCTACTAACTGTGTGGGTCGTGTTACATTTTCAGGGTCACCATGACAAAGAAAGATCAAACATGAGGATCGGAGAAGAAAGAGCTAACGAAGATGAGAGAAAGAGTTCATGCGCCGCGAGATGAGAAAGGGTTTTGGAAACCCTAGAGTCGTTGTGGCCTGCGCATGTTTTGGGTCGGATATCCCCTACCGGCCCAACTGTGTCCTCAACTTTTGTCTTTACTATCCTTTTTCTAATTTAAAAATGATAAAAAAAAAAATTTTAATAACTAAAACTCAATTAACATTTTGCTAATAATACTTACTTTTTTTTAAAATAATTATTACTCTAGTTTTTAGGACTTGCCTCTTAAAATAATATACTAAAACCCTACATTTTCTTTTGTAAATAAAAATTTTTTAGTTTAAACTTTTCTCATAATAGTCCAAATATTACAAAAAAGGAAAAAAATTAGCTCGTTGAATTAAAAGCTCTTTCTAAATAATTAGGTCTAAAATAATTGTTGAGAGTTAAGGTTAAATTAATTAATATTAAAATTCTTATTTAAATTGAAGTTTTCCTTGCAAAATAAAATCACAAAATATGCAAAATTTCGCCTCCTAACTCGTCTGTTGGTTTACATATTTCGGTCTACGGACTCTATTTTACTCATTTTGCAGCTTGTCATGTTGTTTTTATTTAGCTGTATTTCATTCGGAATTTCATATCATTGTAACTGTTCCTCATTGTAACCTCGCGAATCTTAACAATCGCGTTTACTTTCCGTATTTAAATTCCTGCTTGTATGATTTAAAATTCTGCACTGTTTATCATTATTTCCGTCACACTACACACATCCGAAGGTTAGGTCTAGCTTTTGGTCGTCGCGCCAATAGTCCTCAAAACAACTTCAAACCCTTTCACCTTACAAACCCTAATTTTTCATAAATGTCTCGCCGCAGACAAAGTTACCATTTTACCCCTAGCATTAGGTCAAAGAGCCGCCGCGCTCATTTTAGGGTTTCCCGCCGCGGAATCCCTAACCTAACCTAATTTAACCCTAATTACAACTTAACAATTTACAACGTAGAGATTTGGAGTTTCTACACTCCGCGTAAGCGTGTCCCTAAGATACGTTTATTCCCCATTGAGACCTTGACCACAGTCAAGAAGTTTCTAACCTCCCTATTGAGGGGAACTACGATTACTCTGATTCCATTCCCGTAAGGATACGTAGGCACAAGATGCGATGTCTTGCCGAGTAAACTTAGAATTAACCCCTTAGGTCTCTTTTCTCACTTTTAATCCTTTGTACATATACCTTAAGCAAATAAATAAAGCAAATAGTAAACATTTGAACAAAAGGTTCCTGTAGAGTACTACAGAAGTTTAGGGTGCTAATACCTTCCCTAAGCTTAACCAACCCCCGAATCCTAGAATCTCCCTGCATTGTGTTTACGATGCAAAATAGGTTTTCCCTCTTTTGACCTTTTCCTTCGGATAAATCAAAGAGCGGTTGTGAATCGAATTGCGATTCAAACTAATTAATAGTTTGATATCCTATTTCCACCGCAACAATTGGGATAAGGGAATTTTTGTTCAACAGAATATTGTGATGTGAATCTGATGTAGGTCTTGTTTATGCTTGCTCTCAAATCTGAGCTATTCCATCAAATCCATAGTTTTTACATTTTAAGAGCAGACCTTGCCTTTTGTCTATGTACATGGTTTGAGTGTATTGACTGACAAAATCTGTTGGTGCCAAGTATCCATTTCTGCCAAAGCTGTCATGAGGCATTGATTTACAATTGGTGTGG
Source organism: Lathyrus sativus (assembly GCA_963859935.3). Taxonomy (NCBI): domain Eukaryota; kingdom Viridiplantae; phylum Streptophyta; class Magnoliopsida; order Fabales; family Fabaceae; genus Lathyrus; species Lathyrus sativus. The sequence goes on along the minus strand of CAWUDS030000443.1, from coordinate 288,121 downwards.
TATTGCAATGTTTAGTATTTTTAGAGTTTGTCATTTCTGACCTGATAGATGTTAGGACTAGCATCACTTTTACATGGCTGTTGTTGTCTGTTCTGGATGTTTGTGTACATTAAGGAATAACCAAGGACCAAATATCATAGATCCTGATTAGAAAGAATTCAGGTTTAGGCTGAGGAGGATTTTGTCACCACTATTTGGATCTCTTGCTAATGCTAAGTCTGGCAGGGACCTATTCTGATTAAGAGCTCTTATCCAACAAAACTGTGGATTTGAAGTATTAGCAGCAGGGCTGGTAGCAGAACTTTAGATTGAGGCTTATTTTGGATGGCTGCATCAGCTGTTATTGGGTTTATTTGTAAGCCATCATTGAACTTAAGTTTGAGATGTCAAAAGCAATATTTGTCTAGCCTTCCAAACTGTCTTCATTCATTATGAGCAAAAGGACTTATCCTTTTCAAAAAAAGCTGTCCAATGAACATTTTGGAGGACTAGCATATTTGTTCAAACACTTTAACATTTGGCTGGCTTGTTTGAAAACTGATAATGTGGTGGAAAGACATGGCTATTGAAAGTTCATGATTCTGCTTTAAATAGTTAATTCCCACCTCTTGTTGGCATGTTTGTTGCTGTCATGTTTTGTTTCATGAGTAGGGAATTAGAGAACTCACCAGCTCAGGACTTTGCCTCTAGTTCAATTTAGTTTGGTTGTAGGTAAGATGGTCGTACTGTCAAGCAAGCCAGTTTAAAACTGAAATGTTTAAAAGCCTACAGGATTGTGTAAATCCATGCTGCTACCACTGTCTTAGTTCATGACACTCAATTGCACCTCATAGGTTTAAGTGACATCTTACATAGCCAACTGCCTTGCTCAGACTGCTATAGTACTGCTGACCAAAACTCATAACAGTAGGAAAAATATCTCTGCATAAATCCTTAAGGTTCATATTTTATTAAATTTAACATCACATCTGATGAGTGGCTCCAAGTTGTTAAGATATGTTGTTAGTTTTCCATAGGGTTGGCACAGTCTTACTAAGGTTTGTTTAGTGACTGTTTTGAAGATTTGGGGGTTTTATGGCAGATGAGGGTTTGAGCTTCTTGGAGGTTACTTTAGTGATCATTTCACTGACCAAGCTTGTTAAAGGATAGAACAGTTTTGATCTCCATCAGAACCATGTTCAAATCCCTCATTTTGGCTTTTGCTTTGAGAACACTACCTAAACCTGTCCAGTTTTGTGCATCAGCTGCTATAAGTTTAATTTGTAACAGAATTTGACAAATGCTTGGAATTTAACTTTGCAACTTTAATTGTAACAGCTGGCATTGTGGTGTTAGAATAAGCTTGTTTTTATTATGTTGCTTAAATTGTCAATTTGAAGAAGTACATACTGACCAAGCTCATGACAGTTAGAACAATTGATAGCAATTTGTTGAAAGCTGATGCATACTGCCAGTAGTGTATGGTGTGTATTCTAGCATAACCAGTTGGCATGTTGTTGTTGGGTAAGAGGGTTGAGTTGGCTTGACAAGCGGCTATTGCTATTTAATTTCAGTTTGGATGCTCATTTAGTTTTTAATTTGAGTGCTATGTGATTTGCATATGGTTTGTCACTTGTGAATGAAACTGTTTTGGCTAGGATTTATTGGTTTTTGTGACTGACAGTGCATTTGAGTATGGTTGCTGCTAGCTGTGGATATTGGTAAACACATTACCATGAGTTTTGTTTACTGATGTATGTGGGGAGTCATAGGCTGAGTACATCAGTTGTTTTGCTGTCTTGATAAATTGTTGCATCTTGTTTACCTTCCTTGCTTAAGTCTCAGAATTAAGAGTCATCAACCCCATGATAGGGATAGTCTATGTATGTGCATAAAATATGACTTAGCTTATAACCTGCACCTCATGGTGATATTTTGCAACTTGTGTCATTTACCTCCCTCATAGAATTCTGTTGTAACAAAGTTGGATGTAAGTTAATTCTTGAGCATATCATTCACAACACATGTTGCACTTTTGGCCTAGGAAGTATCCCTAGAGATTCATGATATTTGTCCATTTGTGTTTATTGCCTTGGATGTGTTAAATGCTGTCAAATCTGGCCATAGCAGTTAGATAGTCCTATTTTGCATAGAGCCATACAAAGTTGTTCTCATCATTTTAACAGGTTTCTATGTGTATTCCAAGTATGCCTGCATGACTACTTTACTGATTTGAGCATAGAATCAAGTTTTCACATGTTGTTACCAAGTACATCAATGCATCAAAGTCACTCAAATACTATTTTTCCATGTCAACTCCTTTTTCATCAAAATAGCATTTTTAACATCTCATAAATATCATTTGAAGCATGTTAGCATAGTCACTTTGGCCTCAAGGCAGCTGCATCAAAAACTCATGTTTCAAAATCACTTCTCACATATACTCAAGCAACTCACCTGCTACTTTTTGCACAAGTTTAATTTTCACCAAAACCACTCTTCTCACACTTCACAGTAATCATTTGGAAGGTGTTCACATATTTTTCTTAAGCCAAAATAAACTGTCATGAATTTCTACCTTTGAAATGAATTTTTGCCAAATTTTGCACTTAATATGCCATTGTCTCAAGCTGTGTGTAGTGAACTTGTTTTAAGCATTAAACACTCTCAAAATCTTGTATATGTGCTGTGTGTATGGATCTTTGAGCCAGAACTTGCATAGAAATCAAAATTGCATTCTTCATGCATCTTTGTGTTGGACCAAAATGCAGTCAGTACACCATTTTTCAAAACAGATGAATTTGGGCTTTTTGTGTGCATAACCTCACTCAATAGGATACACTTGACATGTATGAGTGTTCATTTTGATCTATTTGTATTTTAAAACTAAACTGTCATAATGCATATTCATCACTCATGTAAACTTGCAAATCATATGCCACATCTCACCACAGCATGATCTAAATCCTACTCACTGCATAAACCATCTCCACTTCATCATTGTATGTTGCTTGCATGATTTGTTTTGTTTGAAATCTGTGTGAAACAAGTTGCTCACTCCAAAGTGCACTTTTCCATAAACATTGCACTTGTCAAGACACTTTCCATTTCTGTTGGCATCAAGCTTATTTGAGATGATGGAAACATTTTACATAATATATGTGAGTTATATGTGTGTTTAGCTTGGATTGAAAATGTTTGGATTGGATGCTTCATTACAAAATGCATTTTAAAGTATCACATTAGCATAAACATATCATTTGCATTTCTGCTGATTTTTGACTACACCAATTGTTGGAATCAATCATATACATCATCTATGGCATGTCTATGTTCTGTCTTGAGTAAAAAAAGCATTTGAATCAAGAGTTAAGATTGGAATTGCATCATATGACACAAAAGGCAAGAGCTATCGAATTTTTCAATGGGGAAGGAATTTTGTAAAACCACCACCACCATCTTGATCCTTATGAAATTCTACCCCAGTTACATATAAAGTTTGTCCAAAAACTCAAAAAATTGAAGAAGTTATGGACATTTTGCAAATCCATAGAAACCATGTTTTGCCCAGCCATAAATCAAGACATACATCATATATTTATCCTTGTGCATTTGTTAACGGATGTATGGCCGCCCCAGCGGTTGAAACTTGTGCGCGTATTGTACTTGGCATGGGTTTGATCCTTGGTGATAACCCTTGTTGCCACTTTTTCTCATTTTTCACATGAAACTTCAAAAAATCATAACTCTCTCATTTTTTATCATTTTTCACCCATTTTTTTTCATTATGTTTGTTTTAATGTGTACTTTCATGTCATAATTTTATTTTCCATGTTTGATTAATTTTTCACCATGTTTGACTATGTGCAACTTGTCATATTGACAGTACTAACCCTAGTTGTTGCAGATGAAAGTTAAAAGGGTTCCACTTGTTTTTCTTTGTAAAAATTGATTATTATCACACCTATACATGTTTGTAAACATGCTAGGATTTTTTACTTTGAATTATTATCATGCCTATCTCATTTGTTTGTTAAATGTACTCCAGGTGCGATCTGTCGTCACAGTTTTCGTACTAATCATCTGCTTTGATTGTCACCATTGCTTTTTCATCCTTAAATATTTTTAATTGGTTGTCACCATGAATACTTTTTTGTGATGTTTGTATTTTATTTTATCCCCAAGTGATGGAGCTTGTTAGCTTTCATCCAGTTGCCCACTATCTCTCCCTCCAAAGGAAGGTCTGTCCACTTGACTGTCAATGTCTTGGACCAAAATCTTAACCCTCTTGACTTTGTTAAGTCACCTCAACCCTAGATTAGAAGCCTTTAGACTTTGCTTGAAGTCTAAGAAACCCACCCATACTAGGATTGTTCTTCAACTAGAACCCTAGGAAAGAGTTCGTCAACTCTGTGTAAGAATCATCGTCATGACTTCTTACTTCCCCTTCAACTTAGATTAGGGAGTTTTGGCAAACTCCACACAAACATTGTCATGTTTGTTCCCCTTTGAACCTTGATCATCATCAAGTGTTCTTTTCCCTTGTGAGGTGAACTACGATTGCTCTGATTCTATGCTAGTCAGGATACGTAGGCAGAAGGTGCGATGCCTTTGCGAGCAAACTTAGAAAACCACTTAGGCCTTTTTATTTATTTTATCTCAATTCCCAATCCTTAAACCATTAGCGCACAATTCACAAACTTAGCAAGTAATTAAACAAAAGGTTCCTGTAGAGTACTACAGATATTTAGGGTGCTAATACCTTCCCTAGATATAACCAACTCCCGAATCCCCGAATCTCTTAAGCGTTGTCGTTACATCGCGCAAAAGGTTCTTTCTTTCTTTAGACCTATCCTTTGGATAAATTAAAGTCCGGTTGTAAAAAGAAATAAGGTTCAAGCTAATTAATAGCTTGATATCAAATTTTTACCGCAACAGAAATGGCGACTTCACTGGGGATTTGAATGCTTTTGCTTTTATTTTGAGGGTTCAACCTATTTTGTTTAACTAATTGATATCTGTGAATACTTGTATATATTTGTGCTCTGTTGGTTTGGGAAACTTGAAATGGTGAGACAGCACTATACCCGTGCTCGAGCGTACTTATGATAGGAAGGTGATATATTCAAGAAGGCTTATAGGGAGTAGATTCCCGACCAAGCTGACTTGAGAAAATCACCGCTCAATGGAGGCCCTTTTGAGAGTTAGTATTGTTGATCGAGTATTCGTGAAAACAATGCTACTTTCTACATAGGTGCCCATGACACTGAGGACCTTTAGATACCTTTTTCCCCACTTTGGCCTTATTAGGATGTAGTGCGATGACTATAAGGAAGTAATTCCAAAGTAGTTGATACGCGATACTACACTTGGACGAGACTCTCTTGAGAATATTATCGACCACCAAGTATTTGGGAAATTGATAATATCCGAAAGATGGGTCGAAGACTCCGAGAACTCTTTTAGAACCTTGTTCTGCAGTTGTGGGAACCTTAGTACATACTTTTGGGATGGGTAGACCTCGACTCCTCTTTTTTTCATTATCCAAACCCAAAAACTTATCTGTTTACTTATGTGAATCTGTGAATATGTGATTACCTGTGTTTGTGCATTCATGCATCCATAAACATCATGTCATAAAAGTTTTATGGAACTCAGAGTCTTTTATTTATAAAATATCAGGAACATCATGGACAATGGAAAAAAGAAAACTATAAAGTACACTTACAAAAGCCCTAATGTAGATGAGATTGAAAGGTTGAGCACTCTGATCACAGATGTAGAAGGGTTCAAAAGCAGGTACGGGAATTTGTTGTCTCTACTGAAAATGAGGAAGAAAATGGATTTAGGACTCCTTTCCACATTACTCCAGTTCTATGACCCACTTTATCACTGCTTCACATTTCCGGACTATCAGTTAGTGCCGACACTTGAAGAGTATTCCTGTCTGATTGGGTTACCCATCCTTGATGCACCTCCTTTTCCCGTCATGGAGAAGGACCCTAAAGAGGAAGAAATTGCTAAAGCCACCCGTATCGGGTTGGTAGACATTCAGAAGAACATGGTTACTAAAGGAGGTATCTTTGGGCTGACTGCAAAATTCTTGATTGGGAAGGCTCAGTATTATGCCGATCACTTGAGTATGGATGCTTTTGAGGCTATTCTAGCCTTTCTTATTTATGGGATCTTTCTTTTTCCGAGCTTTGACAACTTTGTGAATCTCAATGCCATCAAAATATTCTTGAAGAAGAATCCAGTACCTACTCTACTAGCTAATGCTTACCACTTTGTTCACCAAAGAAATCTTCACAAAGGAGGAATGATCGTCTGTTGTGTTCCGTTGTTGTATAAATGGTTTGTTTCACATCTACCCAAAGCCCATACTTTTTGGAGCAAAGGATGGTGGTCTGAAAAAATTATGGCTCTTACTCACTCCGATATTGACTGGTACAGCCGTAGTTATGATGGAATCAGAATCATTGATAGTTGTGGAAGCTTCGGGAATATACCTCTCCTTGGTACAAATGGGGGAATCAGCTATAACCCTGTGATTGCTCGTCGACAATTTGGTTATCCGCTGAAAGACAAACCTTGCAGCGCTCACGTAGAAGGTATTTTCTTCATAGGAGTTTCAGAATTAAAAGATGAAATTCTCAAAGCATGGGGGCATATACACAGAAAAGGAAAAGAGGACTTGGGAAGACCTAACTGCATCTCTTTTGAACCTTATCTCCAATGGGTACGAAAGAGGGCCATTCAGTTGAAAATGCCTTATCCTCCACAAAAGCCTATGGTATTAATAGAAGAACAACCGTTGATTTTCATGTCTGAGGAAGAGAAGCTGAAGATTGCTCTGAGGAAGTCACAGCAGACTGAGATATCCTGGAAGTACAAATATCAGGTGGCTATGGAAGAGAACGAGGAACTCCGCAAACAAATTCAGTTGAAGGAAGAGGAAGCAGTTGCAAGCAAGAAAAGGAAGGCCCATGAAGATGCATTTTATTCCAACAATCAATCGACTCCTTGGAAGGCTATGGTAGACAGACTTATCCTTGAGAAAGCGCAGGTGGAAGAAGAGCTCAGAAGAATCAAGAAGAGAGAGGATTTTCTTTTAGAGCATATTGAGTTGTAATGTTAGGGCTTTTGTAAGACGTACTAAAATCTTTTGTAATACCCCTTTGAAAAATCAATGAAATGAAAGGATATTTTGGCAAATTTGAGTTCCATAAAAATTTTGCATTTACAGTTGCATTCTTGTTATTTAAACATTCAAGGAACTAAAAGATTGTTTTGCAGATATTATAGGATGGATTCTGGAAAGAAAGAAGAGGTTGTGTTCCGAAGACCAAGATTAGAGAACTTGAAGAAACTGGTAAGTTTGGTAGAAGACCCCGAGGCGTTCAGAGAAAGACATGGGAATATGCTGTCATTACTGGAAGTTCAAGTGTATGAATAGATGTTATCCGCACTCGTGCAATTCTATGATTCAACCTATCATTGTTTCACGTTTCCAGATTATCAGTTGCTACCAACTTTGGAAGAGTATTCCGCCCTAAGGGGAGTAGGCATTACTCCTAGTCCCTTTTCTGGAAGGGAGGGGACTCCTAATGAAAGAGCAATTGCAGAGGCCGCGTATTTAGAGTTGGACGAAGTGCGATCTCATATGGGTGCTAAGGGAGGATTGTATGGAATTTCAGCTATGTTCCTATATGAAAAGGCTCAGAGTTATGCCTTGTCACAAAATACTGAAGCATTTGAAGCCATCCTGGTGTTACTTATTTACGGACTATTCCTGTTCCCAACTGCTAGTGATTTTGTGGACGCAGACGCGATCAATCTCTTCTTGATCAAAAATCCTGTACCTACCTTGCTGGCCGACACTTATTTTACCCTCCACCGAAGGAACTGCTATGGGGTTGGACGAATTGAATGTTGCACCGTTCTCCTGCACAAGTGGTTTATTTCACACTTGTCAGAAATTCCAGCCATTTGGGATAAGCAAAATGGACTCTCATGGACAGAAAAGCTGCTGTTGCTCAAACACTCAGACATTAAATGGTATGATCCTATGTATGGAGGAATTACCATGATCCAAAGCTATGGAGATTTCCCGAATGTACCGCTCATCAGCGTCAATGGTTGCATCAGCTATAATCCTATTCTGGCTCGTCGACAGTTGGGGCACCCCATGGAAGATGAACCAGATCCAGACTGTTTGAGAAAATTTTACTTGGAGGAAAGGAAGAATCCCGCTTATAGGGCTCAAATTGCGTATGCTTGGCGATATGTCCACACAAGGGGAGTAACTGCCATATGCCCCCACAACGCTACTGTTTCAGAATCTTACCTATCATGGGTAAGAGAAGCGGCAATGAAGATGTTCTATACTCGCTTTGAGCCTGACTCGCCCAAGCCCACCCTCGTAGAAGAGTTGAAAGCCGCCTTGGCAAAAGCTGAGAAAGAAGGGAAAACGTGGAGAGATAAGTATTTCAAGGCTATGCAAGAGAAAGAAGAACTTCAAGAATTGGTACGTCAAAGTGGAAAAAAGAATCAGTATGAAGATGAAGGACCATCCAGCAGAAGAATCTAGAATCTATTGTTGTTGCTTTTCGTATTTTGTAGAAGCTTGTATTTTCATTTCCCGTTTGATGTTGTAAACTCCCCAGATGTTATCAATGAAGGTTTGTCTGTTTTATTGTTATAATATTTGCAAATAAAGCTTTTATTCCCTTGAATGTTTAAAATCTACATTTTGCATGTCTGCATTTCATAAACATTGCATATGCATGTTCCTGAGTCGAGTCTCATCCCTCTGTCTTGTCACAGAATCACACTGAGACCTCGCCATCAGTACAACACACGAGCCCAAGCTCGCTTAAGGATGGAAGAACAGAACTTAGATGTAGACAGAATCGACAATGAACTCGGAGAGCTCCGAGGAGGCATGGGACAGATCAAGGAAGCCTTACAAGCCATCCGTGCAATGCTGGACACTCGAGCCACCGTTGTCTCTGAAATCACTGCAGAACCAATCCCGACAGCTGTAACCATTGCAAATGAACCGCCTTATGGTTTGTCTCCAGGATTTGTGCCACCACCGAGAGTCACTCAACAGACAATTCCCTTGGGAGGTGAGATTCCACAAGTTATTCCCACCTACACTCCAGCTACAGTTCAGGTTCCAGCGCGCCCCATCTTTCATAATCCACCACTAGTATATGAAGGACCCGAAGGGTATGAAGAGGAGAATGAATCACGTGAGAAGTTGAGGGAAAGTGTTGAAACTATAGGGAGAAAGATCCGAGCAATGGAAGGAAACGATACCTTTGGCACTGACGCCAGAGAAATGTGCTTGGTATCTGGACTAGTAATACCGCCAAAGTTCAAAATCCCAAATTTCGATCAGTACTCAGGAGCTACTTGTCCACGAACTCACTTAATCATGTACTATAGAAGAATGGCAGCACACGTCGAAGACGACAAGTTAATGATCCATTGCTTCCAAGACAGTCTGAAAGGAGCTCCAGCAAAATGGTATCTAAGTCTAGATCAGTCAAGAATCCACAGTTTTCAAGATTTAGCTGATGCCTTCATGAAACATTACAAATATAATATGGATATGGTACCTGACCGAAGGCAGTTGTTGAACATGTCCCAGAAAAGCACAGAGTCATTCAAAGAATACGCTCAGCGGTGGAGAGAAACAGCGTCCCAGGTAGAGCCACCCCTAAGTGAGAAGGAACTGACAGACTGGTTTGTTGACACAGTGAGACCAGAATTCTATGAGAAAATGATCAGCAGTGTGTCTGCAAGTTTTTCAGACATTGTGGCCGTGGGAGTGAGGGTAGAATTGGGAATGAAAAGTGGAAAGGTAGTCAGCAGCTCCAGCAGTTCTAACAACAGCAGTATTAAGAAGGTCAGCAGTGGGTTTCACAAGAAGAAAGAAGGTGAAACAAATGCCGTAATGGGAAGAAGAAATCATACTGTGAGATCTCCATACCAGCAATATCAGTCGCCTCAACAAAGTTTCTTCCAGCCAATCCAACCTAACTATGTTCAATCGTTTCATCAACAAAGACCCGTGTACCCGGTACAGTATGCCCCTCAGCAATATGTGGCAGCTGTGACCCCAGCATTCAACCATTCCACTTCAAACTATCAACCAGGACGACCAGCGCCCATGTATCAGCAAAACCAGCAAGGGCATCAATGAGCGCCCAACGCTCCGCCCTTTCAACAAAATCAGCAGCAAAGGGTACCACAGCCCAGACAACAATACCAGAACCGGAGGCCAACCACAAAACCTCCACTCCCACAGATACCAATGACGTATACTGAGTTATATCCATCTTTGGTCCATCAGGGGTTGATCACGATAAGACCGCTTAATCCGGATACCACATCTCCACATTATAACCCAAATGCCCATTGTGCTTTCCATGAAGGTGCTGCCGGCCACGACTTAGAAGGATGCTTTGCCTTAAAACATCTGGTAAGAGAGTTGATGGAGAAGAAAATCATGTCCTTTGATGATGTACCACCTAACGTCAAAAGTAACCCACTGCCAAACCATGGAGGGGTCAATGCCATTGAAAAGTCAGATGAAGAGATAATTAATGATGTGTCAAAAATCAGAACGCCATTGAAGACATTGCATGTAAGCTGACAGAAGCAGGGTTGTTGGGAAATGTTCATAACAAGTGTGAAAAATGTACTGTTAGTTCCAGTGGATGTAATGTGATGCAGGAAGATATACAAAGATTGATAAATGAGGGGATGTTACAAGTATGTGGTAAGGAAAGGAAAGAAGAGGTTTCTGTAATAGAGCCAGTTTTCGACCTGTCCAGGAAAAAAGAGAAAGTTCCAGTGTTTAACAGGGGTGCAAGACCAGTTTTCAACAGAGCTGCTATTGGTCAACCGCGACCAATCGTAGTTCAAAAACCAAGACCGTTCCATTATGACAATACAAAAGCTGTTCCGTGGAAGTACGAGGTGACCGTGGTAGACAAAGAAACGAGAAAGGTTGTTCAGATAGATAATCAGAAAGATGTGACCAACATTGCCGGCACTAGCAAGATGACCCGCAGCGGTCGGATCTATCAGCCGAAAGAATCAGTAGCTATTCCAAAAGAAGTTATTCTTGTTGTGGTAATCAAAGAAAAAGAAGTTCCGAGCACAGAAGAAGAAAATGACGAGTTTTTGAGGATTATCCGAAGAAGTGATTACAAGGTGATAGATCAGCTTCATCAGACGCCATCAAAAATATCAATCTTGTCACTCTTGATAAATTCTCCAGCTCACAGGGAAGCATTACAGAAAGTATTGAGACAAGCACATGTAACCAAGGATATTTCACTTGGGCAGTTTGATTCAGTAGTGGCTAACATCACGGCGTGCAATACTTTAAGTTTCAGCGTTGCCGAGTTACCGAAGGAAAAACGTGATCACAATCGTGCACTACACATATCCATCAAATGCCAGGAAGATACTTTGGCACGAGTACTGGTCGACACAGGATCCTCGTTAAACGTGCTACCCGCAAGATCACTGTCCAGACTAGCCTATGTCGGGGCAGAGATGAAACCAACCTCATTAATTGTAAAAGCCTTTGATGGTTCGAGGAGAACGGTCATCGGAGAAGTAGAATTACCGATTTTGGTGGGACCCCATGAATTTAACATTGTATTTCAGGTGATGGACATAAATCCAGCTTATAGCTGCCTACTGGGACGTCCCTGGATCCATGAAGCAGGGGCGGTAACTTCTACCCTGCACCAAAGAATGAAGTTTGTGGTAAATGATAAGCTGGTGATTGTTCATGGTGAAGAGGAATTAATGGTCAGTAATCTTTCATCGTTCCGGTACATTGAAGCAGAAGAGGACGCGCTAGAGACATCATTCCAAGCACTAGAAATAGAAAACGCAGTGATGATAGAGGAGACGGTGGCAAAAAGTGGTCCAACTTTCGCATCTGCTCAAGGCGCCAAAGCTACGCTGGAAAAAGGTACGCCCGCAGGATGGGGAGAAGTCATTGAGGTAAAACCGAAGATGAATCGCCAAGGGTTGGGTTACAAACCAACTCAAGGGGGAGAACCGATGCATGACAACAGTCGGCCAAAGGCTATTCAAGAAATATTTGTCAGTGGCGGTTTTCAAATCAACGCCGTGGAAGAAAATCTTGAAAGTGAAGACATAGGACAACTAGTGTATCATGACGAAGCTACTCTGAACAACTGGGAGGCTATCGAAGTTCCTGTAGTTTTTCCCGAGTTAAAGTAATTTGTTGTTTTTCTTTGTTATTTTTAAAATCTTCATAGCCGTGCCCAAGGCTATAGGAATGTTTTGTAAGGGCCCCATGCTTTCAAAGAAATATCAATGAGAATGGACTATTTTGTTAAAAATCCTCGTGTTGTTTCTTTACCGTCTTTTTGCTTTTACTTTGAAAGAAAAATGGCAATACAAAAAACCAAAACAAAAACAATTTTCTCTTTCTCTGTGTGTGTTGCATTTGTTGATTGTGTGTTTTAATAAAGTAAACCCTTCAAACATGCAGTGATGACCATAACCCCATTGAATCCTGTAACCTCGCATTCCCTCCAGACGTGGATTCCCCAATATACCAAGCCGAAGACGAGGATGAAGATTTTGAAATCCCGGAGGAACTGGTAAGATGGGCACAGTCTGAGTACACTGAACTCCATCCGCACAAGGAACATTTGGAGGTCATTAATCTTGGCACAGAAGGAGACAAAAAAGAAGTCAAAATTGGGGCAGCCCTAGGGGCAGAAGTAAAACAGCAGTTAAAGGAACTCTTAAGAGAATATGTAGATGTGTTTGCTTGGTCTTATCAGGATATGCCTGGTTTGGATACAGACATAGTGGTTCACAAATTACCACTCCGACCTGAATGCCCGCCGGTTAAACAGAAACTCAGAAGAACCAGACCCGACATGGCTCTCAAAATCAGAGATGAGGTAAAAAAGCAGATTGATGCAGGCTTCCTTGCAGTGGCCAAGTATCCAGAATGGGTAGCCAACATTGTTCCTGTACCAAAGAAAGATGGAAAGGTAAGGATGTGTGTGGATTATCGAGATTTAAACAAAGCCAGTCCAAAGGACGACTTCCCTCTACCACATATTGATACTTTGGTAGATAATACAGCTCGGTTTGCAGTGTTTTCATTTATGGACGATTTCTCTGGTTACAATCAAATCAAAATGGATCCTGACGACATGGAAAAGACAACCTTCATCACTCCATGGAGCACCTATTGTTATAAGGTTATGCCATTCGGTTTAAAGAATGCAGGCGCAACTTATCAAAGAGCTAGGGTGGCTTTGTTCCACGACATGATGCACAAAGAAATAGAAGTATATGTGGATGACATGATCGCCAAGTCTCAAAATGAAGAAGACCATCTAGAACATTTGTTGAAGTTATTCAAAAGACTCCGGAAATATCAGTTGAGATTGAATCCCGCAAAGTGCACTTTCGGAGTCAGATCAGGAAAATTACTCGGTTTTATTGTCAGCCACAAGGGGATTGAGGTAGATCCAGACAAAGTCCGTGCCATCTAAGACATGCCAGCTCCGCAGACCGAAAATCAGGTTAGAAGTTTCCTTGGAAGGTTGAATTACATATCCAGGTTCATTTCCAATATGACCCCTACCTGTGAACCGATCTTCAAGTTGTTACGAAAGGATCAAACAGTTGTATGGAATTCTGATTGTCAAACAGCGTTCGACAAAATCAAAGGTTATCTCCAAGAACCTCCAATTTTGATACCACCTGTTTCGGGAAAGCCTCTCTTTATGTATTTGACAGTGCTTGAAAACTCAATGGGTTGCATTCTGGGCCAACAAGACGAATCCGGACGGAAAGAACATGCCATTTATTATCTGAGCAAGAAGTTTACTGATTGTGAAAGCAGATACTCACTCCTAGAAAAGACTTGTTGTGCTTTAGCATGGGCCGCTAAGCGTTTGAGGCAGTATATGATTTGTCACACCACTTTATTGATCTCGAAAATGGATCCAATAAAGTACATCTTTGAGAAACCTGCACAAACCGGAAGACTCGCCCGGTGGCATATGCTACTATCAGAATATGATATTCAATATGTGGCTCAGAAATCTATCAAGGGCAGTGTGTTATCAGAATATCTCGCAGATCAACCTGTCGAAGATTATGAACCTCTGAAGTTTGATTTTCTGAATGAAGATATCATGTTAGTAAAAGATTGTGAAGAAACAAGTTCTGACAAAGGTCAACAGACAGAGAATTGGTGGAAAATGATGTTCGACGGTTCCTCCAATTATAGCGGACATGGTGTAGGTGCAGTTTTAATGAATCCTGAAGGTGGTTACACTCCGTTTACAGCCAGACTAGACTTTGATTGTACAAACAACATTGCTGAATACGAAGCATGTATCCTTGGTCTCGAAGCAGCCATTGATCTCCAAATCAAAAATCTCAAAGTCAATGGAGACTCAGTTTTAGTTATCTACCAAGTCACGGGTGGATGGGAGACAAGACATGAAAACCTGATCCCTTACAGAGCTTATATCGTTGAAACAATCAAGTATTTTGATGAAATCACCTTTAAACATGTTCCAAGAGCAGAGAATCACATCGCCGACGCCTTAGCCATGCTGGCCTCGATGTGGAAAACTAGAGATGTCAATGATGGCACACTTATCAAAATTGAACGCAAGACAGAGCCTGCTTACTGTCAAATGATCGAAGAAGAAACCGATGGCAAACCCTGGTATCATGATATAAAGAATTATCTGTTGAAGCAAGAATATCCCACAGATGCTACGACACTTGACAAGAAAACACTGAGACGATTAGCATCCAAATTCTTCCTCAGCAATGGTGTACTATACAAAAGAAATCATGATATGGTCTTACTCAGATGTGTTGACAAAAGAGAAGCGGACTTGTTAATGAAAGATGTTCATGAAGGAATGTTTGGTACTCACGCCAACGGATACGCCATGTCCAAAAAGATCTTGAGAGCTGGTTACTATTGGTTAACTTTAGAAACCGACTGCATTCAGTACGCCAGAAAATGTCACAAATGTCAGATCTACGCGGACAAAATGCATGTGCCTCCAACATTGTTGAATGTACTGTCGTCGCCATGGCCTTTCTCTATGTGGGGGATTGACATGATTGGGGCAATTGAACCGAAAGCTTCAAATGGACACCGTTTCATTCTGGTTGCCATCGACTATTTCACAAAATGGGTTGAAGTTGTATCTTACACCAATGTTACACGACAAGTGGTGGCTCGTTTCATTAAAAAGGAGATCATCTGTCGCTACGGGATCCCAAGCAGAATTATAACAGACAACGACACCAATCTGAACAACAAAGTTATGAAAGAATTATGTGATGACTTCAAAATCGAACACCACAACTCTTCCCCTTACCGTCCAAAGATGAATGGAGCTGTGGAAGCTGCAAATAAAAACATCAAGAAGATCTTGCAGAAAATGGTTAAAACCTACAAAGATTGGCACGAAATGCTGCCATTTGCCCTACACGGATACAGAACCTCCGTCCGCACTTCCACAGGGGCAACTCCCTTTTCTCTGGTATATGGAATGGACGCAGTTCTCCCCATTGAGGTCAAGATACCATCCCTCAGGGTCATCATGGAAACCAAGTTAGAAGAGGCAGAATGGATTAAAGAAAGATTTGATCAGCTGAATCTCATCGATGAAAAGCGCATGTCTGCGATGTGTCACGGCCAGTTGTATCAAAAAAGAATCAAGAGGGCGTTCAATAAAAAGGTCTGTATCAGAGAGTTCCGCGAAGGAGAACTTGTGCTCAAAAAGATCTTACCAGTTCACAAAGACGCAAGAGGGAAGTGGATGCCTAATTATGATGGCCCCTTTATTGTGAAGACAGTATTCTCCGGAGGTTCACTGATCCTTACTACCATGGACGGGGAACAACTCACACACCCGATAAACTCTGACGCCGTTCGGAAATATTACGCCTAAAAAGTACCCGATAAACCGGAAAATCCAAAAGAACGGTTTATGCAAAAGTTAGGGTAAAAAAGGAAAAAAAAAAAAAAAAAGAGGAGAAGAAAAGAAAAAAGAGAAAAGAAATCAAAAAGCTCGCTAAGTTGAAAACCCGAAAGGGCGGCTTAGGCAAAAATGAGCGTCCCGGTGGATTGAAAACCCGAAAGGGCGATCCAGGCAAAAATTAGGGACAAAGGCGTTTCGCTGCATCAGACAAAGTCATCAACACTGCAGACTCAACAAAGATTCATCTCAACAGCTCTCGTCAGAAGCAAGGATCTTGGAGAATTCTAGTCTTTAGGGATAGTTAGGTCACAGGATTCAATGTAACCTTATCCACTTTTGCCATTTTACTTGTAAAAATTTCCATGGAATATTGTCATTGGCAAGATTTCATCCTTTAAATAAAATCAGCCTTTTTGAGCCTTTCTTTCTTGTGCAAATTATCAATTCCTTATTTTCTGTGTTATGCAAAATACTGTTCGATTGTTTTTGAAAGCATTAAAATCCAAATTTTTGAAAAAATAACTTAGAAAGATTTTACAAAATGTTTTAACTTGTGGAAAGACTCGAGGAAAATCATACTTCCCCGAAACTTCAGGGTAGCAGGAGTCTTGATACACAGTCAGGATTTACATTCCCCAATGAAATGCTAGCAAGTTGGGCGACGAAGAGTCCTTTGGCCATGCATGATTACCAAAATTGAAGATTATCCCTCAGGATTTCTTGTGATGATATGAAGGTTCCTCCCCCAGCAAAGTATTTCTGGACATCTGTTTGAATTCACCTCAGCAAAATCTACCTACAGGCTTTATTCCCCAGTAGGTCTTCGGGTTTATTTCCCAAGTCTACGTACACCCCTCATCATGGGATCAGTGTGATTCGTTTGTTCCCCGAGTCGGTGACATCTATCAATCCCCGCGAAGTCTAAGTTATTACTCACTTCGTTTCCAAGTATAAGTCCAGTCGTAACTGGCATTTTGTTCAAACCAATTGTTGTTGATATTCATTTGGTCGTCACCATCCATGTCCTTTTAAAGCCCAGTCGTCACTGGCATTGTCTAAATCCAATCGTCATTGGTGTCTCGTTAGTTGTCACTAACAAATCCACGTATAAGTCCAGTCATCACTGGCACTAAATAAAAGTCCAATTGTCATTGGCGCCTCTTAGTTTGGTTGTTACCAACCTTTCCCCGGGGAATCCAGTTGTCACTGGTATTGTTCCAATTATTATTGGTATCTTGTTAGTTGTTGCTAACTCTCCCCATGAACTCCAGTCGTCACTGGCACTGCCTAAATCCAATCGTCATTGGTATCTTGAGGTTTTAACCAATTTTTCCCTTTGAAATCCAGTCGTAACTGGTATCATCATCTAGAGTCCAATCGTTATTGGGAATCTGTTTCAGTTTGGTTGTCACCAATCCCCAGCTAGAAGATCTAGTAATCACTAGCATTTTTGTATAACCAATTGTCATTGGTATTCCCCAGCATGGTCGTCACCATCTTCATTAAAAATCCAGTCGTAACTGGCATTGTTTCATAACTAATTGTCATTGATACCCTGATTTGGTCGTCACCAATCACCATTAAAAGACCAGTCGTCACTGGCATCGCTTGGAATTCTGGTCGTTATCAATTCCCCCAGGAAGTCTATTAAGTACCAGCATTGTGTGAACTATTTGCAGAAACTGAGGGTGTATCCCCAGTAATCCATGTTCCCAGTCAAGTCCTGGAGATCTAATCGTCATTAGTGTCCTCCGTGTGTGATTAGTCTTGATTCTAGTCCATTCCTGAAGATCCCGTTTGAACTCTTCACTATAGGAAGTTCCCATCTGATCATCCCCAGTGAGGTTGTATCCAGTCTTTCGCTTCCCCGGTGAATCCTGATTCTCTTTTCCCGATGGTATTAATTTTTCATTTCCCCAGTAGAAGTATATCCTTTTCCCCAGTAGAAGTCTATTCTTCTCCCCGGTGAAGTACTTCTTTTCCAAAAAGATTGTCATCTTTATTGGATTTGCCTATTCCCCATGTGAAGTTTTCCTTCTTACGCTATCAGTCATGTCTGAACTGTTAATTTAGTTTTTCAATACGAGTCCCCAGTGTCGAGTCCTTGTATTTGTCATTGTTTGTTTTACTGTTTCTTTTATTATTATCGTTGCGTCTATGTTGTTTGCATTCAAGCATCATAAAGCATCATTTAGAGTGCATGGCATATCATAACTTGTCCGTTAGCATGGCATCGGATCTAAGGGACAAAATTTTCGGTTATCTATATTTAAATACCTTTCACTGCGATTTAATGAAGATTGTCATCTCTCGTTCCCCATCTAGTGAAGATATTTAAATAGGGGAAACTGTTGTACCCCAAATTTTGACCCCTTAGATTCTCATCGTCATTTTTAGAAGCATGATCATTAATTATCTAACCCTAAATCAGTGCAAGTTCATTATTTTCAAGTTACAGATGAATCAGGGTTCTCGCACCGACAAATACAAAACAACCAAGGAATGATCAACCAATGATTTGGGCCAATTTAATCATGGAATGAAATCAAAGATGATATCAAAGTCAAATGAGAAGTCAATTTGAAGAAATCATTTCAGAATCAAGAACAGTGCAGTCAGGAGGCCCCGATTAGGGTTTTTAACTAGTGAAAAGTCAACTGTGGTTTGACTTTGATGTTGGAAGGTGTTGTAATGGTGGGATTGAGGTCCATGAAGTTCATATAGACTATTAAAGACTATTCAAGAAGTATCAAAGTCTCAGGATGTCCAGAATGTCAACAGGCGACTCAGTCGGCACCGATCGATCGTACGGTTGACCGAAAAGTCAACTCCTCAAATTTTGAGAATTGGAATCCAAGTTGTGAATCAAAGTTGTTCCTTATGTCATAACAAACTTGCATATCAATTTTCATGATCATTGGATCAAGGATGAGAGAGTAATCGAGAAATCAGGAAATTAGGGTTTTGAAAAGGGCTAAACCCTAACTTCCTAACCACACACTCAATTGAGGTGGTTCTAGTCTCATTTGAAAGCTCTTGACAAGCTCTACAAAAGTGTCCTAGTGGTCCATGGTCAGAAAACGCTTAGTTTTTGAGTTAGAGAAGAAAACATTACAAGAGGAGGAAAAGGACTTAGAAAATTCTAAGTGTTTTGTACTAAGGAACCCTAAAATCAGCCAACTTCAAGGGGATTTTTCACCTAGTTTCAAATAGAATCAAGACTTCTGGTCAACATGAAAGTTTTAGTACTATGTGAGGGCTTTCAAAAAAGTACAAATACATCTCAAGGTGATTTATGAGCTGAGAGATACATGTGTTCAAAGTTGGTGTTTTGTCACTTTAGTCCCACATTGGGCAATTTTGCAAAAGCACCTCTCCCACCCAAGTGGGCCAATTTTAACTTGCCAAACTCATGTTACCTGATATATTGAACATCTCAAGCAGGTTAGAACAGAAAGATTGCATAGATTTAGCATGGAATTAAAGTTGTGAAGTTCATTGCCAAAGTTGCCATTTTTGACTTTTCCAAGCATGAGGTGTAAAGTAAATCTACTCCAGCCACTCTATCAAGCCTCTAGCCTGCATTTTAACAGTAAAAACATCAACGTAACTTGCCCCTTGAGTGAAAAGAACAACCAAAGGTCAGAAAAGCAAGGCAAGTTGGATGGTAGGTGAAAAATATCAAAGATAACTTCATGTTTAAGCAAAGTTCTCAAGCAAGCACCCCCTTGCTTTTTGCTATAAAAAGGGACATCACACCCCTCATTCAGAACATCAAGATCATTCTGAGAACCTGAGAAATCAAGCTCCCTTACCACATATCTCTCTTGCTTGCAATTTGCAAAATTCACCAAAGTTCCAAGCTAGGCAAAAATCCTGCATTTTGCAATTTCACTACCACTTCAAGTTCCACCTATTCCAGCACCCAAACCATCATCCATACATCTTCTAAATAACATATAGAAGGTGTACAATCCATCAAACCACCAAAAATCTCAAGAAATCAAAAAGTCAACATTGTACTTGGCTTACTTTGACCAAAAGCTACAAAAAACACCAAAGTGAGTTCTAAACATTTCCTTGAGGTTGTGACCACTTGGACACCTCACATACAATATATCTCAACTGTCAAGAGCCTTAGCAACCATAGGAAACTCATAATTCTCATTTTGGCATCATAAGTGATTGTTTACTTAAGCTTGAAGCAAGGTGCAAAATCAAAGAGTGAAGCAAAGGATCTCTGGTTTTCTCAATTATTCTAGCATATTCAAAAGGATCATTAAGAGGTATGTAGCTATTTCTTATTGGTTTTGGTATCATTTTTCATGAAATCACATTTTTGAGCATATTGGTAGAATTTGAACTATGAACACATGTTTGTCTTTATGATGTTTGGGTTTTGATGGATGGTATATTTGTTATGATTAGAATTGAACTTGTTCTTATTTTTGCATATGAGGTTGTACTGTCATTGGAACTGTTGTGTTTCTTGATTTGGTTATGTCATTGCTTTGGGGGGTACAAAGTGTATACTGTCCTAAAACTTGTAAGGGCATGGTGGATTAAGTGTTAATCTAAGTATTGGGATAAGGGAATTTTTGTTCAACAGAATATTGTGATGTGAATCTGATGTAGGTCTTGTTTATGCTTGCTCTCAAATCTGAGCTATTCCATCAAATCCATAGTTTTTACATTTTAAGAGCAGACCTTGCCTTTTGTCTATGTACATGGTTTGAGTGTATTGACTGACAAAATCTGTTGGTGCCAAGTATCCATTTCTGCCAAAGCTGTCATGAGGCATTGATTTACAATTGGTGTGGTATTGCAATGTTTAGTATTTTTAGAGTTTGTCATTTCTGACCTGATAGATGTTAGGACTAGCATCACTTTTACATGGCTGTTGTTGTCTGTTCTGGATGTTTGTGTACATTAAGGAATAACCAAGGACCAAATATCATAGATCCTGATTAGAAAGAATTCAGGTTTAGGCTGAGGAGGATTTTGTCACCACTATTTGGATCTCTTGCTAATGCTAAGTCTGGCAGGGACCTATTCTGATTAAGAGCTCTTATCCAACAAAACTGTGGATTTGAAGTATTAGCAGCAGGGCTGGTAGCAGAACTTTAGATTGAGGCTTATTTTGGATGGCTGCATCAGCTGTTATTGGGTTTATTTGTAAGCCATCATTGAACTTAAGTTTGAGATGTCAAAAGCAATATTTGTCTAGCCTTCCAATCTGTCTTCATTCATTATGAGCAAAAGGACTTATCTTTTTCAAAAAAAGCTGTCCAATGAACATTTTGGAGGACTAGCATATTTGTTCAAACACTTTAACATCTGGCTGGCTTGTTTGAAAACTGATAATGTGGTGGAAAGACATGGCTATTGAAAGTTCATGATTCTGCTTTAAATAGTTAATTCCCACCTCTTGTTGGCATGTTTGTTGCTGTCATGTTTTGTTTCATGAGTAGGGAATTAGAGAACTCACCAGCTCAGGACTTTGCCTCTAGTTCAATTTAGTTTGGTTGTAGGTAAGATGGTCGTACTGTCAAGCAATCCAATTTAAAACTGAAATGTTTAAAAGCCTACAGGATTGTGTAAATCCATGTTGCTACCACTGTCTTAGTTCATGACACTCAATTGCACCTCATAGGTTTAAGTGACATCTTACATAGCCAACTGCCTTGCTCAGACTGCTATAGTACTGCTGACCAAAACTCATAACAGTAGGAAAAATATCTCTGCATAAAGCCTTAAGGTTCATATTTTATTAAATTGAACATCACATTTGATGAGTGGCTCCAAGTTGTTGAGATATGCTGTTAGTTTGCCATAGGGTTGGCACAGTCTTACTAAGGTTTGTTTAGTGACTGTTTTGAAGATTTGGGGGTTTTATGGAAGATGAGGGTTTGAGCTTCTTGGAGGTTACTTTAGTGATCATTTCACTGACCAAGCTTGTTAAAGGATAGAACAGTTTTGATCTCCATCAGAACCATGTTCAAATCCCTCATTTTGGCTTTTGCTTTGAGAACACTACCTAAACCTGTCCAGTTTTGTGCATCAGCTGCTATAAGTTTAATTTGTAACAGAATTTGACAAATGCTTGGAATTTAACTTTGCAACTTTAATTGGAACAGTTGGCATTGTGGTGTTAGAATAAGCTTGTTTTTATTATGTTGCTTAAATTGTCAATTTGAAGAAGTACATACTGACCAAGCTCATGACAGTTAGAACAATTGATAGCAATTTGTTGAAAGCTGATCCATACTGCCAGTAGTGTGTGGTGTGTATTCTAGCATAACCAGTTGGCATGTTGTTGTTGGGTAAGAGGGTTGAGTTGGCTTGACAAGCGGCTATTGCTATTTAATTTCAGTTTGGATGCTCATTTAGTTTTTAATTTGAGTGCTATGTGATTTGCATATGGTTTGTCACTTGTGAATGAAACTGTTTTGGCTAGGATTTATTGGTTTTTGTGACTGACAGTGCATTTGAGTATGGTTGCTGCTAGCTGTGGATATTGGTAAACACATTACCATGAGTTTTGTTTACTGATGTATGTGGGGAGTCATAGGCTGAGTACATCAGTTGTTTTGCTGTCTTGATAAATTGTTGCATCTTGTTTACCTTCCTTGCTTAAGTCTCAGAATTAAGAGTCGTCAACCCCATGATAGGGATAGTCTATGTATGTGCATAAAATATGACTTACCTTATAACCTGCACCTCATGGTGATATTTTGCAACTTGTGTCATTTACCTCCCTCACAGAATTCTGTTGTAACAAAGTTGGATGTAAGTTAATTCTTGAGCATATCATTCACAGCACATGTTGCACTTTTGGCCTAGGAAGTATCCCTAGAGATTCATGATATTTGTCCATTTGTATTTATTGCCTTGGATGTGTTAAATGCTGTCAGATCTGGCCATAGCAGTTAGATAGTCCTATTTTGCATAGAGCCATACAAAGCTGTTCTCATCATTTTAACAGGTTTCTATGTGTATTCCAAGTATGCCTGCATGATTACTTTACTGATTTGAGCATAGAATCAAGTTTTCACATGTTGTTACCAAGTACATCAATGCATCAAAGTCACTCAAATACTATTTTTCCATGTCAACTCCTTTTTCATCAAAATAGCATTTTGAACATCTCATAAATATCATTTGAAGCATGTTAGCATAGTCACTTTGGCCTCAAGGCAGCTGCATCAAAAACTCATGTTTCAAAATCACTTCTAACATATACTCAAGCAACTCACCTGCTACTTTTTGCGCAAGTTTAATTTTCACCAAAACCACTCTTCTCACACTTCACAGTAATCATTTGGAAGGTGTTCACATATTTTTCTTAAGCCAAAACAAACTGTCATGAATTTCTACCTTTGAAATGAATTTTTGCCAAATTTTGCACTTAATATGCCATTGTCTCAAGCTGTGTGTAGTGAACTTGTTTTAAGCATTAAACACTCTCAAAATCTTGTATATGTGTTGTGTGTATGGATCTTTGAGCCAGAACTTGCATAGAAATCAAAATTGCATTCTTCATGCATCTTTGTGTTGGACCAAAATGCAGTCAGTACACCATTTTTCAAAACAGATGAATTTGGGCTTTTTGTGTGCATAACCTCACTCAATAGGATACACTTGACATGTATGAGTGTTCATTTTGATCTATTTGTATTTTAAAACTAAACTGTCATAATGCATATTCATCACTCATGTAAACTTGCAAATCATATGCCACACCTCACCACAACATGATCTAAATCCTACTCACTGCATAAACCATCTCCACTTCATCATTGTATGTTGCTTGCATGATTTGTTTTGTTTGAAATCTGTGTGAAACAAGTTGCTCACTCCAAAGTGCACTTTTCCATAAACATTGCACTTGTCAAGACACTTTCCATTTCTGTTGGCATCAAGCTTATTTGAGATGATGGAATCATTTTACATAATATATGTGAGTTATATGTGTGTTTATCTTGGATTGAAAATGTTTGGATTGGATGCTTCATTACAAAATGCATTTTAAAGTATCACATTAGCATAAACATATCATTTGCATTTCTGCTGATTTTTTACTACACCAATTGTTGGAATCAATCATATACATCATCTATGGCATGTCTATGTTCTGTCTTGAGTAAAAAAAGCATTTGAATCAAGAGTTAAGATTGGAATTGCATCATATGACACAAAAGGCAAGAGCTATCGAATTTTTCAATGGGGAAGGAATTTTGTAAAACCACCACCACCATCTTGATCCTCATGAAATTCTACCCCAGTTACATATAAAGTTTGTCCAAAAACTCAAAAAATTGAAGAAGTTATGGACATTTTGCAAATCCATAGAAACCATGTTTTGCCCAGCCATAAATCAAGACATACATCATATATTTATCCTTGTGCATTTGTTAACGGATGTATGGCCGCCCCAGCGGTTGAAACTTGCGCGCGTATTGTACTTGACATGGGTTTGATCCTTGGTGATAACCCTTGTTGCCACTTTTTCTCATTTTTCACATGAAACTTCAAAAAATCATAACTCTCTCATTTTTTATCATTTTTCACCCATTTTTTTTCATTATGTTTGTTTTAATGTGTACTTTCATGTCATAATTTTATTTTACATGTTTGATTAATTTTTCACCATGTTTGACTATGTGCAACTTGTCATATTGACAGTACTAACCCTAGTTGTTGCAGATGAAAGTTAAAAGGGTTCCACTTGTTTTTCTTTGTAAAAATTGATTATTATCACACCTATACATGTTTTTCAACATGCTAGGATTTTTTACTTTGAATTATTATCATGCCTATCTCATCTGTTTGTTAAATGTACTCCAGGTGCGATCTGTCGTCACAGTTTTCGTACTAATCATCTGCTTTGATTGTCACCATTGCTTTTTCATCCTTAAATATTTTTCATTGGTTGTCACCATGAATAATTTTGTGTGATGTTTGTATTTTATTTTATCCCCAAGTGATGGAGCTTGTTAGCTTTCATCCAGTTGCCCACTATCTATCCCTCCAAAGGAAGGTCTGTCCACTTGACTGTCAATGTCTTGGACCAAAATCTTAACCCTCTTGACTTTGTTAAGTCACCTCAACCCTAGATTAGAAGCCTTTATACTTTGCTTGAAGTCTAAGAAACCCACCCATACTAGGAGTGTTCTTCAACTAGAACCCTAGGAAAGAGTTCGTCAACTCTGTGTAAGAATCATCGTCATGACTTCTTACTTCCCCTTCAACTTAGATTTGGGAGTTTTGTCAAACTCCACACAAACATTGTCATGTTTGTTCCCCTTTGAACCTTGATCATCATCAAGTGTTCTTTTCCCTTGTGAGGTGAACTACGATTGCTCTGATTCTATCCTAGTCAGGATATGTAGGCAGAAGGTGTGATGCCTTTGCGAGCAAACTTAGAAAACCACTTAGGCCTTTTTATTTATTTTATCTCAATTCCCAATCCTTAAACCATTAGCACACAATTCACAAACTTAGAAAGTAATTAAACAAAAGGTTCCTGTAGAGTACTACAGATATTTAGGGTGCTAATACCTTCCCTATATATAACCAACTCCCGAATCCCCGAATCTCTTAAGCGTTGTCGTTACATCGCGCAAAAGGTTCTTTCTTTCTTTAGACCTATCCTTTGGATAAATTAAAGTCCGGTTGTAAAAATAAATAAGGTTCAAGCTAATTAATAGCTTGATATCAAATTTTCACCGCAACAGTTACTTTTTCAAAACTCCCACCAAAAGTGCCAAGTTACCAATCTGCCCCAAGCCTTGCCTTGCTTATAAATAGAGGTTTCCTCTATGTTGAGAGATACACCAGAGCACTTTAAAACCCAAGAGAAACTCATTGCTCTCATACTTCTTTGCATTTTCTTACAACTGAAGAAAACCACCTCAAAAAGCCTCAAAAATCTGTCTTGAGCAAAACAGCCACCAAAACCATTTAAACTTAACCAAAACCACCACAAACCCTCCACACAATCCACAAATGATGTGTGGGAGGTGTTCAAGCCTTTAAACCATAAAAAACCTTCATTTTCCTAAAAGTCAACTTTCAACCAAGGAAAGTTTGACTTCATACTCAAAATCTGCCAACACACACATCAGGCCTGCTTTGATCTTTGAAAACCTCTAAACACCTTAGGTTTATGGTATACCAACTGTCCATAACCTAAAATCTCATCATCATCACTCATTTCAAGTTCTAGTCCAATATCCACTTGTTTACTTCAATTGTAAGAAAGGCCACCATCTTCATCAAAGCATTGGATTGAACCTTATTTGGAAACTCCAAGGTTTTCCTTTTATATTTGCTTTCTTGGAAGTCTACAAGAGGTTGGTAGTTACTATCTTTCTTTCCAACTGTCATGAACATGTTCAAAATACATTAGTTGTTATAATGTGCTTTATGTGTATGTTAATGTTTGAATCTATCACATTTTGCTTGCCTACTCATTAATGTATTTTGTTCTCATAATCCTTATGCAATATGCTATGTGGCTGTGTGTTAAGCTTTGAGGTCTCTTAAGTACTGTTATATGGCATGAACATATGAGAAACTGTTGCAAATGTTTTGAAGTAAATGTTGTTTGGTTCTGTTGGTATTAACTAGCTTCTGTTACAGCAACCACTTTTATATCATCATCATGTTAGTTAGGATTTTGATTTAAAAACCCTCATATAAGTGTTTATGTGATGTTTGCATTGTTGAGAACAAGTTTGGTTTTGGTTCTGCAGCAATTTTGTTCTTGTACTTTTCAGCCCATGTACACCTTTTCCACCAACAAGTCATTTTTGATTCCACCATCTTTTGAGATCATTGGTGTGTTTTAACTTGGTCTTTGATGCATTTTGAATTTGCTTGAGAGTGGTTCTTCCTCATTGAACTTGCCAAAGGTTGTTGGAATGACTCATTGGAATAATGAGGACCAATGCCTATTTTTGATGTTTTGATGATTGTAATTGCTATGACATATGCTTTGTGCTTGATACTTGCCCTTTGATATGATCAGTGTGCCTTTATATTGCTTTGAGCTTTGCCTTGTGTTTATTAGCATGAAATCCTTGTTACCTTGAAATCATGAATGTTTGGCACTATGATATCTGCATCAGTTGATGTTTTTTTCTTTAGGTTTATGTGGCATGACTGTTTCAAACTTGATATGTTCATTAAAGTTGTTACTTGCCATTGTCCTTTATTGCATATGTTGGTTAACATGAAGCATGATAATTGTTGGATCCTGTTTGCTAGATATGTGGTTTTGTTTCATCCTTTGCATCACCACTGTCATCACTTAGGCACTAGGATAAGGCTGGGATTGTACCATGTTTTGTTCACATTGTGTTTACATTACCAACTGTGTCAAACTTGTATGTTTTGTTCTGATACATTGCAAGCCTTTTGGTATGAATCTGTTTTGAACTTGCTAGTCAGCCTCTTTGGTTAGTTTCATGAGTACTTGCATCTTTGTGCCTTGTGTTTTCTATTTGAACCAACTGCCATGATGACTTTGTTAAAGCTTGCAATTTTTGTATGCATTAGGGATTAGGATTAATTTGTTGATTTGTGCCAACCTTGCCATTTTGTGAAGTCCATACTTGCTGCCAAATGCCTGAATTCATGAACATGATTTTGCTGCTATGCCTTACTTCCAACTTTTGTTAAGTTTGCATTTTGTGATTTGTTGTTAACATACCTTGCTGATGCTAATTGTCATATTACACTACTTGCTATCAGCATGAAGTTCTTGTTAGGAATATGTCTAGGTTCTTGTTCCTATGATTATAACCATCCCTTTTCAAAGCATGATGTGATTTTGGTATGCTTGACATGATTTTATTTTGGAGGACCAATTGCTGCTGTTGTTATGTATGAGTTTTACATGTTGGATCAATTTGTTAATTGCTAGTCCATGAACACCTAACTGTTAAACTGTCAAGATTAGACCATGTGTTTGAACTGATACAATTTTCTTAGGTTGTTTTGCTTTTTTTAAGGCATTGTAGAATTGCACATGTGTGGTTTGTTTGAATTTTTCTCTTTTGGCTTGCCACATGTTTTGCTGTCATGTTTCTTTTTAATTCATATGCCATCATTTTTGTTAAGTTCTTGCATCATGTTTGAATCCTGGCCATTATGTGTATGAATCACTTTTGTGTTTGATAAATGCATAGGTTACATCATGATTTATTTTTATCTGCCAAGACAGCATTTCAACATGGTTGTTCCATTCTTGCCACTTGCATGCCAGATTTCATTTGAAGCTGTTTTTTATCAGTGTTTGCATCTAGGATCTTTGGTTTACATGTTTGAAGTTTGTGCATACCATTACATAGCCTTAATCCCTTTTGTCATGAGTTGTAGCTAGCATTTTGCATCTCAAGCATCATCTTTGCATTTGCTATCGTGTTCCTTTATATGTGCATTTTCTGAGAAAACCGAGATTGCCATCTTGATCCTTGTTGAATTTCACACAAGTTAGGCTTTTAGTTTGTAAAAATTGGTGGAGTTTTGAGCTAGTTTGAACCTTCACGCATTTGGCCATGTTTGCTTTCCTTGCCCAGATTTATTTCACTTGCTTTGATAAGTACTTAAGTATTTTGGGGAGGCATAATACTTGGATGTATCGCCACCTCAGTGGTTAAACCTTCACTCTCTCATACGCCTTGCACTGCCTGAACCTGGGTTCGATCCATAGTGGAGATCAACCCTTTTATTTATTTTCCCATTTTCCATGTTTTTCATGTTTTTGTCTTTCTCTTCTCTCACTTAACAAGCGCGCGCCTTGGCTCACTCGGTAAAGTTTTTAGCTGGAAGCCATGAGGTGGTGGGTTCATCACCCACCAAGCGCCTCCCCTTTCTTTTTATTGCTTATTCCTTTGTTTTTTATTTTAATTGTTATTCAATTTCTAAAAAATCATAACTTCTTCATTTTTTATTATTTTTGATCGGTTCTTTTTGAAACTATCTCGTATTTGTGCATACTTTCATGTGGTGCATTAATATTCAAGAATTTTCATTTGTGAAAACAAATTTTCATTAAAAATGTTCATGTTTCTTTTAGGGTTTTTACCCTCCTAATCTTTTCAAAACTTTTGATTTATTTTTCTTAAGTTGGTTGTTTTGATGTGAGTTCTATGTTTGTCAACCCTTGTGTATGCAATTACAATTACTTGTTGATAGTGAGCATTATGTTTGATTCATTTGATTTCCATATAATATCCCCATGAAGTTGACTTATTTGCATTGGTCGTTACCTTCATCTTTGTCAAGATATGCTTAAGTCTTTATCTTTCATTGAGTCTTGTAAGAACTCATCTTTGCTTGCCTATTGTAATACTCTTGCATGCTTTGGTTGTAGCCATTCATCCTATTTGAAATCTTTGCTTGTTGTAACATGCTTGTATATGCTTGGTTGTAACCATGTTTCTTGTACTCATCATGTTTGTTTGATGTTCACGCTTTGTTAAGTTTATTTTACCCAAGTGATGGAACTCTTTAATTCTCGTCCAAGTTGCCTCCCATTCTATCCTTCCAAAGGAAAGTCTCTCTGTTGACCTTTGGGTCATAGATAGTTCATCTCCCTCCCTTGACTTTGTTAAGTCATCCATACACTTAGTTAAGTTAAAACCTGTCCATTAGACTTTGCTTAAGTCTAAGAAGCCAACCCCTTGTTAGGAGTGCTCTTTCAATTAGAACTTAGGATAGAGTTTGTTAACTCTATGTAAGAATCATGGAGATGATTACTTACTTCCCTTTCTTGAGTGTTCAAATTAGATCTAGAGAGTTTCCTTAAACTCTACACAAGCATTGTAATATTTGTTCCCCCTTGAACCTTGATCATAATCAAGTGTTCTTCATCCCTAGTGAGGTGAACTACGGTTGCTCTGATTTTATCCTAGTTAGGATACGTAGGCAGAGGACGCGATGTCTTTGCGAGCAAACTTAGAACTATCCTTAGGTTTTAACCTACATCTTTTACCCAATCCCAATCCATAGCAAACATTTAGCAAACTTAGCATACAACAAACAAAAGGTTCCTGTAGAGTACTACAGATGTTTAGGATGTGAAATACCTACCCTATGCATAACCAACCCCCGATCCCCGAATCTCTTAGCTTTGTTGTTACATCGCGCAAAAGGTTCTTTCTTTCTTTAGACCTTTCCTTTGGATAAATTAAAGTCCGGTTGTGAATTCAAAGAATTAAAGATTCAAGTTAATCAATAGCTTGGTATCACGATTCTCACCGCAACAGAAATGGAGACTTCACTAGGGACGCTTAAACTTGAGGGTTTAGCCTATTTTGTTTGATTGTATGCTATATTTGTGAATATTTTCTTAACATGTATATTTGTCAATATACTTGTTTGAATGTTGGATATTGGGTACTTTGAGTGGTGAGACGGTCCTATACCCGGACTCGAGTGCAATTATGATAGGATGGTGGTATATTCAAGAAGGCTTATAGGGAGTTGATTCCCGACCAAGCTAACTTGAGAAACCACTGCTTAGTGTAGGCCCTCTTGAGAGTTTAGTTTTGTTGAACGAGTATTCGTGAAAACAATACTACTTTCAATGAAGGAGCCTGTGACACTGTGGACTTTTAGATTACATTTTACCCCACTCTGGCCTTATTAGGACGTAGTGCGATGGCTATAAGGAAGTATTTCCGAAATAGTTGATACGCGATACTACACTCGGACGAGACTCTCTTAAGAATATTATCGATTACCGAGTGATTTGGGAAATTGATAATATCCGAAAGATGGGTTGTTGACTCTGGGAACTTTGAACCCGTTCGGCAGGTACAAACAACTCAGAGTACAAATCCTTGAGGATTTGGGTAGACCTTTGGCTTCTTTCTTTGATCTTAAGCCTAGGAGGTCTTTGTATATGCATTGTGTTTGTGAATACTTGCTTTGTGTTATGTGTGCATCATCCCATCATATCACCATAAGCATATCATGTCGCAACTAGTTTTGTAAAACTCGGTCGATCTCTGGTATTTTTAAAAAGTTGTAACTTTTCCAACGATTGGTGAAATGAGGATTTTGACCTAATCAATCTTCTGAGTTTTGTAAAACCAGTTGCATCTTTTGCACTTGCACCAGCATTTTGCATATCATACTTTGTTGTGTTGGTCCTCTGGTTCATTCTGTGTTCCATTGATATCAGGAAAAGAGGGAGAGAGTATAATACATGGGCTAGCACTCAAAAGATGGACCATCTTGAGCAAGAAAATCAAGCACTCCGAGAAGAAGTTTCTCGTTTAAAGAATAATACAAAAGCATTTGCCGCTGCCGTTAGGGATATGATGGATACCCAAGAGCAGGAAAATCAGAAGCTCAGTGACGAGCTAGAAAAGGTGAAGCGTGCCAAAAGGAGTTTAACAAACTTTGTCAAAGATTTGATCTTATCCCAACGACAAGAAGGCTCAGCTTCGTCTACCGATCATCCATATGAGCAAACTGGTGGGTCCCAGGGTATTCCTATACCTTATGCACGGTTATTCCCTATACTCTTGCAAAATGGTTTAGTTCAGAAGGAAATTCCGCCCATTCTTCCTCCGGGCCACCAGAGTTATTTCACTGTTGATGCTTTCTGTGCCTTCCACCATGGAGCACCGGGTCATGATATCGAGGAGTGATACATCCTCAAGGAAAAGGTACAGAAGATGATTGAAGCAGGAGTCATATCTTTCAAGATATGCCAACCTTAATTACAAGTCAACCTTCTGCTTGACGAAGAAGCGACCCCGTCTCTGCATATGGTGGACTAAAAAAGGAAGACCCTAAACTCATGATGTCGGAGGATAGTGCTTTTTCTTTGTTTTGTTAAACAAATTTTAATTCTCTAAGGCTGGCAGTTGTAGGCTGTTTCAGCATGTGTTGTATTTTCTTTGCATTTGATTTGCTTGTAAGCTGTTGATCATTTGAATTGGCAATATTTAATGAAATGTTTGTGCATCTTTTGATTAAGTCCATTCGTTTCACTCTTTGTCTTTCCTTTCATTGTTATGAAATAACGAAAATACAAAAATTGCAAAATTTCTTTACTAAACTGTTGTTTAAAGCAAAGATTGGGGAGGATGATGAAAACTATATCCGTAACTGCTGTTGATATGCTTTCAAATTAACTTTACCGACGATGTAAGGCATTATTTCAATCCCTAAACACTGGAGAAATAAGGAAGATAATCCCTCGTTAACCCTTTCGAGCCTAGAAGTAGGAGTTTTCTTTCTTTACCAAAAACAAAAACCTTAAATCTCAAACCTGGGGAGGGTAGTTCTCGGTTAACTCGAAGATATGTGCATACAAGACACTTTTAACATAAAAGTGATGCATTCAGGTTTTCCTTCGCACATAACAAGCAAGTGTCGAAGTTTAAAAGACGATGATGGTTCACCGTAGCCATTAAACTAGGTAGTCACCTCCTTTCTAAAAAAAAGAGAGAAGAAGAAAAAAGAGAAAATTGAAAAGCCCGCTAAGTCAAAACCTATGAAGGGGACTTAGGCAAAAATGGGGCATCCCGCTGACTGTGTGTCCAAAAGAAAACAGTTCAGGAAAAAGTAAGGGATAAAAAGAGGAAATCCTTAAAGCTTTCACTTTCAAAAATCTTCGAATAGCAAAAAGCTATCAAATAATGTAAGGGAGTTGTGACTACTTTAGGTTTGTAAGCCATCATCAACTATCATCAGCTCAATTCTTAAGCCTGTAAGAATCTGAATGTGTAGTTTGAGTTAACTGAGCGTTGGATTGAAGTTCATCATAGAGATTGTGTGTGACAAATAACTTTGAGCCTTTATCCTTTGTTTCATGAACCGTGAACCAAGCCACGTTACAACCCTTAAAAGACCTAATTGAGGTAAGGTTGTTCTGAAAGCATATTACAACAAGGTTGGATAACCTGACTCCTATTGATCTTTGATGTTTGTGTATCACTTTATCCATCATTTATAAAATATTTGGATCACTTTCACTTTGATCACTTGATCACTCCATCCTGTGTGTTTCATCAGAAATAGTTTTCAAAAGATTGCATGAATTTTACATTGAAAATTCCCAATTTTTAATGAACAACATTGTTTGCTAGACAATCAAATGTCAAAGGAATCCCAACAAACGCTGTCAGCTAGGGAATGGGATTTGATAAAGGAAGCTCGGCCTGGGGCAACTAATTTGAAGTATTGGTTAATCATTTGTCACTAGATTCGGCTGATCAGAAGTGACCAAGTCGAGATTAGATTAATCTCTCAAAGACAGTTAAACTGGGGCAGTCACGTCGAGATTCGTGAATCTCTCCAAGAGTTTGAAGATATTGAGGCATCTTGTATGTCAATTCTTCTATAAAATCCTCTTGATAATTTCTTCTTGAAGACCATGTGTTCTGGGGCACATCGTTTGAGGTCTTATAAACAAGTTGTTTCCTAGCTTCTTTTCAAGGCCAGCCACTCCAAATTCGCCATCAGAAGCAATCAAGTCGAGATTAGATCAATCTCTAAAAAACAGTTAAATTGTGGCAGTTACGTCGAGATTTGTAAATCTCTCTCTATAAGATTTTGAAGACTGTTTGTCGCAAGAGCCGTTGCTCACTTGCAGAGGATTGTTATACTATCAAGGGGCAGAAGTGTTTGGTTCTCATAATACCTTTTTGTTAGCTCTTCGATTAAGTTGTTACTTCGGTTGATCTTGGAACTCCCCTTGGTGATTCTTCCTTCAACAAAGAATTCAAGCTCATGATGGCAATCCGAATGAAGTCATGATGTTGTGTCCTAAGTAGATTACTCTCTCCCAGAGAAGGTTGTAACTTTGAAGTGGAACTGTTGATCTTTATGATCATCCCCGTTGATGTCCAACTTTGGTGAAGTTGGTTGGATATTCGTGCCAAGATGTTTATTTCACCTCCTGTTTTGTTTTGTCTGTTTTGTCAACATAAACATAAGCATGGCATAAAGCATACACATAGCATCCGTGCATTCTTGCTATCTCTGGTTATCTGTTCCTGTTCCTGTTTCACTTTGGTGTTTTTTACCAAGTGATTGGGTGTGTGGTCT
Source organism: Lathyrus sativus (assembly GCA_963859935.3). Lineage (NCBI taxonomy): Eukaryota > Viridiplantae > Streptophyta > Magnoliopsida > Fabales > Fabaceae > Lathyrus > Lathyrus sativus. The sequence continues at coordinate 254,024 of CAWUDS030000443.1, read as the reverse complement.
CTCTCCAATAGAGTTGTCAGCCTGTAAGCATAAAATGTCCATCCTTTCTCAAATCCCCATAGAGTTCAATCCTTGTGGATGATGGTTGCTTCAGTTATCTTTTTCCATGATTGGATAAGTGTGTGTCCCCATTCGAGTTCATTTCTCAATGGTTGGAGTCTTATTTGACAGTTTCTTTCTAGCTTGGTTCTAGATTGAACTTCGGTCCCTGTCGGTCGTCGAACCAACCTGGACGTGCATTTATTTTGCACTATCTATCAAGAAGAACATTTTGCACTGCCTTGCAGATAAGTGGCCACCTCCCTCGAGGAGTTTGTTTCCAGTATCCCCAGATAAGTGGCAGTATCACTCGAGAAGCTTATCTTAGGGACGTTGAGGCACAGTTGTGACCATCAATGTTTAAAAAGCCCAGTGGTTACTGGTGTTGTCTAAATCCATTTGTTATTAATACCGTTGAGTTGGTCGTCACCAATTTCTCTACTTCAGTTGTTACTGATTTTTTTTATGGTTATAGGTCGTCACCTGTACCCCATTTGATTCTAGTCATTACTAGTACCTTTAGGCGTTCCCATTTGTTACTGATATCGTTTGCCTGGTCGTCACCAGTTTCTCTCCTTGAAGTCTAGTCGTTACTAGAAATCCCCACTGTTTAAAATCCAATCGTTATTGGTATCGTTGGTTTGGTCGTCACCATATCTTTTGAAAGTCCAGTGGTAACTGGCACTGTTTAAAATCCAATCGTTATTGGTATCGTTGGTTTGGTCGTCACCATATCTTTTGAAAGTCCAGTGGTAACTGGAACTGTTTAAAATCCAACCTTTATTGGTATCGTTGGTTTGGTCGTCACCATATCTTTTGAAAGTCCAGTGGTAATTGGCACTGTTTAAAATCCAATCGTTATTGGTATTGTTGGTTTGGTCGTCACCATATCTTTTGAAAGTCCAGTGGTAACTGGCATTGTTTAAAGTCCAATGGTAATTGGCAGTTCTTTTGGAAGTCCAGTGGTAACTGGCACTGGTTAAAATCCAATCGTTATTGGTATCACTGTTTTGGTCGTCACCATCTCTTTTGAAAGTCCAGTGGTAACTGGCACTGTTTAAAGTCCAATCGTTATTGGTATTGTTGGTTTGGTCGTCACCATATCTTTTGAAAGTCTAGTGGTAATTGGCATTGTTTAAAGTCCAGTGGTAATTGGCAGTTCTTTTGAAATTCCAGTGGTAACTGGCACTATTTGAAATCCAATCTTTATTGGTATCGTTGTTTTGGTCGTCACCATCACCCCCCAGTAAATCTAGTGGAAGCTAGCCCCATTCGAATTGTTTGTTGTTCTGGTCGTCACCAGTATTCCCAGCAAAGCGTTGCTTTCCCATGCGAGTCTCGGAGATCTAGTGGATACTAGCATCCCCAGTGCGTCTGGTCTTGTTTCTGTTCTTTTCCTGAAGATCCCGTTTGAACTCTTCGTTATAGGAAATTCCTCATTTGGTTATCTCCAGTGAGGTTTGCGTCTCTTTTCTTTCGTTTCCCCGGTGGAGAATTTCCTTCTTCCCCAGCGGAGTGTGTGTCTTCTTTTCCCCATTAAAGATTTGTCTTCCCTGGTGGAATTTGCGTCCCCTGTGTGAAAGATTCCCTTTGGGCAGCATCTTTAGTCACGTTTGAACTATTCTGCTTGTTTTGCCTTGAATCTTTCCCCAGTGTGTTGGGTCCCCCATGAGTGGTTACTCGTTGTATTTCCGTTCTTTTATCTTTGCTCGTGTGTCTGCATCGGTCGTGCATTCAAGCATCATAAAGCATCATTTAGATTCATGGCATATTCGCATTTGTCCTTTTGCATACCATTCGATCTAAGGGGCAAAAATTTTGGTTTGCTATATTTAAATACCTTTCACTACGATTCTATAAGGATTATCATCTCTCATTATCATCTAGTGAAAATATTTAAATAAGGGCAACTATCATATCCCAAATTTTGACCCCTTAGATCTTCATCATCATTTTGGGATCATGTTCATTTGATTATCTAACCTTAACCTGTTTCAAGCTTGTCTTTGTTAAGATACAGGAATCAGGGTTCCGTACAGCCGAGAATCGAGGTTTTGACGGTTAATCAGTCAACGTTTTGGATTGGTTCTCCATAAAATAGGTCTCCACATCATCAAACATACTCCATTGGATCAAGTATGAATCCAATTTGAGGTTGTCACCCAAGAATCAAGAACAGTGTAGTTCACGATACCCGATTAGGGTTTTCGATTAGGAAAAGTCAATTGTGGTTTGAATTTTGATTTAACAGGTGTTACAATGGTGGGATCATGGTCCATAAAGTTAATATGGCTTAATAAAGTCTACTCAAGAAGTTTCAAGGCCTCAAAAGACCTAGAGCATCAACAGTCGACTCGGTAGTCACCGATCGATCGTTCGGTTGACCGAAAAGTCAACTCTTCACTCATAAGAAATTTGACCTCAAGGTGGGAATCAAAAATGTTCCTAATGACATATTTCACCTACCCATGAAGTTTCATGACCATTAGATCAAGGATTGGGGAGTAATCGCAAAACTCGGGAATTAGGGTTTTGAAAGGGGCAAGACCATAACTCCTTAACCACACATCCAATTGAGTTGGTTCAATGCTCATTGGAAAGCCTTGACAAGTCCTACAAAAGTCCCACAGTGGTCCATGAGCATAAAATGCATAGATTTGGAGTTATGACCAAATTCATTACAAGAGGGAAAAGTAACTTAGAAAAATTCCAAGTTATTTCACTTTTTAGGCATGTTTTTCAACAACTTTGAGAGGTTTATTGGCCAAGTTCCTTTGGGAATCTAAAACTCATGAAAACATGAAAGTTGTATATCTACATGAGGGCTTTCCAAAATGTACTAGAACTCCTCCATAGCCCTTATGAGCTGATAGATATGAATTCAACAAGATGAGGTTTCAACACTTGAGTCCAACACTTTCAATTTTTCACAAACTCATCCTTTGATCACTTGAGCTATTCTCAGCCCTTGGATCATATTTATATCTGATATTTAGAGGATATGAGAGGAAGAAATGCAGAAAATGAGGAGTTTTAGTGAGTCTTGCAAGTTGGAGGCAAGTGGGATTATTTTAATCAAAGAAAAGGAAGAAAGAGAAACTTTATGGAACACTTGCAGCAAACAACCCTCCTACTGCCTAGCCACTCCAATCACTATTATGTCATTCATGCCACTTGATCAATGCATCAGCTTGAGCCAAAGATTTGAATTTGCAGCTGCATCAAAATCTCAAGCAAAGTTACTTTTTCAAAACTCCCACCAAAAGTGCCAAGTTACCAATCTGCCCTAAGCCTTGCCTTGCGTATAAATAGAGGTTTCCTCTATGTTGAGAGATACACCAGAGCACTCTACAACCCAATAGAAACTCATTGCTCTCATACTTCCTTGCATTTTCTTACAAGTGAAGAAAACCACCTCAAAAAGCCTCAAAAATCTGTCTTGAGCAAAACCGCCACCAAAACCATTTTCACTTAATCAAAACCACCACAAACCCTCCACACAATCCACAAATGATGTGTGGGAGTTGTTCAAGCCTTTAAACCATAAAAAACCTTCATTTTCCCAAAAGTCAACTTTCAACCAAGGAAAGTTTGACTTCATACTCAAAATCTGCCAACACACACATCAGGCCTGCTTTGATCTTTGAAAACCTCCAAACACCTTAGGTTTATGGTATACCAACTGTCCATAACCTAAAATCTCATCATCATCACTCATTTCAAGTTCTAGTCCAAGATCCACTTGTTTACTTCAATTGTAAGAAAGGCCACCATCTTCATCAAAGCATTGGATTGAACCTTATTTGGAAACTCCAAGGTTTTCCTTTTATATTTGCTTTATTGGAAGTCTACAAGATGTTAGTAGTTACTATCTTTCTTTCCAACTGTCATGAACATGTTCAAAATGCATTAGTTGTTACAATGTGCTTTATGTGTATGTTCATGTTTGAATCTGTCACATTTTGCTTGCCTACTCATTAATGTATTTTGTTCTCATAATCCTTATGCAATATGCTATGTGGATGTGTGTTAAGCTTTGAGGTCTTTTAAGTACTGTTATATGGCATGAACATATGAGAAACTGTTGCAAATGTTTTGAAGTAAATGTTGTTTGGTTCTGTTTGTATTAACTAGCTTCTGTCACAGCAACCACTTTTATATTATGATCATGTTAGTTAGCATTTTGATTTAGAAACCCTCATATAAGTGTTTATGTGATGTTTGCATTGTTGAGAACAAGTTTGGTTTTGGTTCTGCAGCAGTTCTGTTCTTGTATTTTTCAGCCCATGTACACCTTTTCCACCAACAAGTCATTTTTGATTCCACCATCTTTTGAGATCATTGGTGTGTTTTAACTTGGTCTTTGATGCATTTTGAATTTGCTTGAGAGTGGTTCTGCCTCATTGAACTTGCCAAAGGTTGTTGGAATGACTCATTAGAATAATGAGGACCAATGCCTATTTTTGATGTTTTGATGATTGTAACTGCTATGACATATGCTTTGTGCTTGATACTTGCCCTTTGATATGATCAGTGTGCCTTTATATTGCTTTGAGCTTTTCCTTGTGTTTGTTAGCATGAAAGCCTTATTACCTTGAAATCATGAATGTTTGGCACTATGATATCTGCATCAGTTGATGTTTTTTTCTTTAGGTTTATGTGGCATGATTGTTTCAAACTTGATATGTTCATTAAAGTTGTTACCTGCCATTGTCCTTTATTGCATATGTTGGTTAACATGAAGCATGATAATTGTTGGATCATGTTTGCTAGATATGTGGTTTTGTTTCATCCTTTTCATCACCACTGTCATCACTTAGGCACTCGATAAGGGTGGGATTGTACCATGTTTTGTTCACATTGTGTTTAGATTACCAACTGTGTCAAACTTGTATGTTTTTTTCTGATACATTGCAAGCCTTTTGGTATGAATCTGTTTTGAACTTGCTAGTCAGCCTCTTTGGTTAGTTTCATGAGTACTTGCATCTTTGTGCCTTGTGTTTTCTATTTGAACTAACTTCCATGATGACTTTGTTAAAGCTTGCAATTTTTGTATGCATTAGGGATTAGGACTGATTTGTTGATTTGTGCCAACCTTTCCATTTTGTGAAGTCCATACTTGCTTCCAAATGCCTGAATTCATGAACATGATTTTGCTGCTATGCCTTACTTCCAACTTTTGTTAAGTTTGCATTTTGTGATTTGTTGTTAACATGCCTTGCTGATGCTAACTGTCATATTACACTACTTGTTATCAGCATGAAGTTCTTGTTAGGAATATGTCTAGTTTCTTGTTCCTATGGTTGTAACCATCCCTTTTCAAAGCTTGATGTGATTTTGGTATGCTTGGCATGATTTTATTTTGGAGGACCAATTGCTGCTGTTGTTAAGTATGAGTTTTACATGTTAGATCAATTTGTTAATTGCTAGTCCATGAACAATTAACTGTTAAATTGTCAAGATTAGACCATGTGTTTAAACTGATACAATTTTCTTAGGTTGTTTTGCTTTTGTTAAGGCATTGTAGAATTGCACATGTTTGGTTTGTTTGAATTTTGCTCTTTTGGCTTGCCACATGTTTTGCTGTCATGTTTCTTTTTAATTCATATGCCATCATTTTTGTTAAGTTCTTGCATCATGTTTGAATCCTGGCCATTATGTGTATGAATCACTTTTGTGTTTGATAAATGCATAGGTTACATCATGATTTGTTTTTATCTGCCAAGACAGCATTTCAACATGGTTGTTCCATTCTTGCCACTTGCATGCCAGATTTCATTTGAAGCTGTTTTTGATCAGTCTTTGCATCTAGGATCCTTAGTTTACATGTTTGAAGTTTGTGCATACCATTACATAACCTTAATCCCTTATGTCATGAGCTGTAGCTAGCATTTTGCATCTCAAGCATCATCTTTGCATTTTCTATCGTGTTCCTTTATATGTGCATTTTCTGAGAAACTGAGATTACCATCTTGATCCTTGTTGAATTTCACACAAGTTAGGCTTTTAGTTTGTAAAAATTGATGGAGTTTTGAGCTAGTTTGAATCTTCACGCATTTGGCCATGTTTGCTTGCCTTGCCCAGATTTATTTCACTTGCTTTGATAAGTACTTAAGTATTTTGGGGTGGCATAATACTTGGATGTATCGCCACCCAAGTGGTTAAACCTTCACTCTCTCATATGCCTTGCACTGCCTGAACCTGGGTTCGATCCATAATGGAGATCAACCCTTTTATTTATTTTCCCATTTGCCATGTTTTTCATGTTTTTGTCTTTCTCTTCTCTCACTTAACAAGCGCGCGCCTTGGCTCACTTGGTAAAGTTTTCAGCTGGCAGCCATGAGGTGGTGGGTTCAACACCCACCAAGCGCCTCCCCTTTCTTTTTATTGCTTATTCCTTTTTTTTTTTTTAATTGTTATTCAATTTCTAAAAAATCATAACTTCTTCATTTTTTATTATTTTTGATCGGATCTTTTTGCAACTATCTCGTATTTGTGCATACTTTCATGTGGTGCATTAATATTCATGAATTTTCATTTGTGAAAACAACTTTGCATTGAAAACATTCATGTTTCTTTTAGGGTTTTTACCCTCCTAATCTTTTCAAAAACTTTTGATTTATTTTTCTTAAGTTGGTTGTTGTGATGTGAGTTCTATGTTTGTCAACTCTTGTGTATACAATTACAATTACTTGTTGATAGTGAGAATTATGTTTGATTCATTTGATTTCCATGTAATATCCCCATGAAGTTAACTTATTTGCATTGGTCGTTACCTTCATCTTTGTCAAGATATGCTTAAGTCTTTATCTTTCATTGAGTCTTGTAAGAACTCATTTTTGCTTGCCTATTGTAATACGCTTGCATGCTTTGGTTGTAGCCATCCATAATGGAGATCAACCCTTTTATTTATTTTCCCATTTGCCACGTTTTTCATGTTTTTGTCTTTCTCTTCGCTCACTTAACAAGCATGCGCCTTGGCTCACTTGGTAAAGTTTTCAGCTGGCAGCCATGAGGTGGTGGGTTCAACACCCACCAAGCGCCTCCCCTTTCTTTTTATTGCTTATTCCTTTGTTTTTTATTTTAATTGTTATTCAATTTCTAAAAAATCATAACTTCTTCATTTTTTATTATTTTTGATCGGTTATTTTTGCAACTATCTCGTATTTGTGCATTCTTTCATGTGGTGCATTAATATTCATGAATTTTCATTTGTGAAAACAACTTTGCATTGAAAACATTCATGTTTCTTTTAGGGTTTTTACCCTCCTAATCTTTTCAAAACTTTTGACTTATTTTTCTTAAGTTGGTTGTTGTGATGTGAGTTCTATGTTTGTCAACCCTTGTGTATACAATTACAATTACTTGTTGATAGTGAGCATTATGTTTGATTCATTTGATTTCCATGTAATATCCCTATGAAGTTGACTTATTTGCATTGGTCGTTACCTTCATCTTTGTCAAGATATGCTTAAGTCTTTATCTTTCATTGAGTCTTGTAAGAACTCATCTTTGCTTGCCTATTGTAATACGCTTGCATGCTTTGGTTGTAGCCATTCATCCTATTTGAAATCTTTGCTTGTTGTAACATGCTTGTATATGCTTGGTTGTAACCATGTTTCTTGTACTCATCATGTTTGTTTGATGTTCACGCTTTCTTAAGTTTATTTTCCCCAAGTGATGGAACTCTTTAGTTCTCTTCCAAGTTGCCTCCCCTTCTATCCTTCCAAAGGAAAGTCTCTCTGTTGACCTTTGGGTCATAGATAGCTCATCTCCCTCCCTTGACTTTGTTAAGTCATCCATACACTTAGTTAAGTTAGAACCTGTCCATTAGACTTTGCTTAAGTCTAAGAAGCCAACCCCTTGTTAGAAGTGCTCTTTCAATTAGAACTTAGGATAGAGTTTGTTAACTCTATGTAAGAATCATGGAGATGATTACTTACTTCCCTTTCTTGAGTGTTCAAATTAGATCTAGAGAGTTTCCTTAAACTCTACACAGGCATTGTAATGTTTGTTCCCCCTTGAACCTTAATCATAATCAAGTGTTCTTCATCCCTAGTGAGGTGAACTACGGTTGCTCTAATTCTATCCTAGTTAGGATACGTAGGCAGAGGACGCGATGTCTTTGCGAGAAAACTTAGAACTATCCTTAGGTCTTAACCTACATCTTTTACCCAATCCCAATCCATAGCAAACATTTAGCAAACTTAGCATACAACAAGAAAAAGGTTCCTGTAGAGTACTACATATGTTTAGGATGTGAAATACCTACCCTATGCATAACCAACCCCCGATCCCCGAATCTCTTAGCGTTGTTGTTACATCGCGCAAAAGGTTCTTTCTTTAGATCTTTCCTTTGGATAAATTAAAGTCCGGTTGTGAATTCAAAGAATTAAAGATTCAAGTTAATCAATAGCTTGGTATCACGATTCTCACTGCAACATCCACCATTGGATCAAATTAAGGAATAATTCCTATCTACATGATCAAAGAAAGGTCCCAGCAACTGATTTGAATCAAAATCAAGGATAATTGGAACCAGTTTCACGTATGCATGAAGCTCATTTCCAATTTTGGGCATTTTTGAATTACCTTCCAATAAGGCCAAATTGGGCCTCCAAATCATTCTAGATCCAACATATAAAAGTTCCAGATGAATTTTGAAGCTTCATTCTTGCATTTTGGTGGAGAATTGAGCAGAGGACAGTTTGAAAATTCAAGAGAAAAGTGAAAAGTGGAAATTGAGATTCAAGCCAATTCAAATCAAATCAACGCAAGCAACATCTTCCTTGAACTTCCTTGAGTGTTTCTGCATGTTTTTGCTCAAGCCCAACTGCATTAGAAGCTCCAACGGAGAGACTCCATTAGGTATTCTTCTTTTCTAAAATTCACTCATAATATGCATCCATTCTACGCCATTGTTGTTGCAAACTGAAGACCTACATGTGTAGGCAAATTCTGGATCATTATTTGTGATGTTTGATGAACTTCCAGTTTTGAGCATGATTCTTTAATTGTTCGATTTGCTTGATTTATGCACGATATGTGAATTTGGACAGTGGATTCGTGATCTACATAAGTTCCTCTTTAATTTGGTATATGATTTGATGCAATTTGATGATGTTTTAGAGTTGTAACTCCGGTGGTGTTACCGGAGAAGACGAGCGGAGACCGTTGCTCCGGTGTCTGGTTCATTTGTCGTTTGGCTTGTGTGGCGTGCCATGTGTATGTGTTGAACCTTTGACTGAAGGAGATCAACGACTTGGATCTAAGCTCACTAGCCAGCGTGTTTCTTGACTTGCCATGTCATAAATGAAACGTTGCGTTTCATTGTGGTTTCTGAGTTGTTTTGATTTTGGGCTTTGCTTGCTTTTGACACCCCCCTCCCAGTCCTGCCCAACACGCTTATTTCTTTTTCTTGTTATTTGCACCTTTTTTCTTTTTTATTTTATTTTGTTTTGATTTTCTGTTTTCATTTTAATTCATTAAAAATAGTTCCAAATGTTGTACAATCCCACAAAAAATACTTTTAGATACTTTAATTTTTGGAAATTTTTATTTTCATTTTTCAATTATTTTAAAACTAAAATGGGATTTTTTATTTGGAATGGTTTTTAATTGAACTTTCTTTTGTTCTTAAGTGTTCTTGCTTTATTTCTTGAGCAATCTTTTTCTCCAATGAATAAGATTCATTCCTCATTTCAATAATGAGTTGAAGGATCTTTGAGGATGAATTTTCCCCTGGTTTGACCATTTTTGGTTTGACTTTGACTTCATTTTTGTTGACCCTCGACAACCCTACTTCAAAGTGGAGCATCCTTGTGAATCAAATTCTTTGATGATGCTTTGAAGTGACCTTGGTTGTGATCTTTTGGCCTCTAGTTGCCAACTCTTTGATGTTCATTTGAGATTTTATTTGGTTATTTTTGAACCTTTTTCCTATTTTTGAGGTGACTTGCAAGTCAAGTTACTTCTAAGGGAGGTTCATACAAGCAGTTGACCTAGTTTGAATGGGAAATGACTTTCATGGATCCTTTGAGCTCTCAATTCTTGTTGATTCATACTTCTCACATGTTGAGGTATTTGAATTCTCATTTTTAGGTCATAAACTTGTTCATTTCTTGTTGAGATTTGCATTTCTTTTTAGGCTTTCCACTTGAAGTTCAAGTGTTGAATGTGCTTAAGACTTAGGTCTTTCTCCATGCCTATGCTTGCATTCTATTTTGTGCTTTTCCGTATTTGGTTTATGTACCTTCTCCTCTCATTTTTGCTTCTGTCCAATGACTTTTGAATCCCATTTGAGATGGTTTAGTCTCTCCTTTGGAGGTACTTGGAATATGTCATGAATGGTGATTCTTTGAGGACTCTTTTGTGCTTTTGTTTGCATAATCTTGGTGATGCTTTTGGTTGAGTGATCTTTATGAGTTCCTTGCTGTCCTCATCTCATCTCCCATCCTCACTTTGTGTTATATCCTCATCTCTTGTTGGTTTGCCTTTGGGCATTGTGGTTGATGACAAATGGTTGTAGGATTCTTTCTCCCATTTCATCCCACTTTTGTGCACTTGTTTGACCTTATTTTGTGTGCATTCTTTATTCTTTCTTCTTTGCATCTCTCATATGAATGCTTGAGGTTGAGACGTGCTTGTGGAGGCTACTGCCCCACACTTTTTTCCTCCCTCACTTTCATTCTAATTGTGCATTACATGTTTGCACATTGCATTTTTCTTATGCTTGCTTCTTCTTCTTCTTTTGTTCTTCTTTGCCATGTTCCCTTAGGACCTCTAATCTCTCTTGCTCAAGATTGATTATGATAGACCTTAGGCTTGAATCCATGCATGATAACATTAGGTAGCATTCCCTTTTATCCCAATAATAGGTGCACTTTGCATGAGAACATTAGGTTGAGTCTTAGTCTCCCTTTAGAGTGTCTCTCTCTTTTCATCTTCAAACTTTATCAAAACATCTAATAAAGGTTAAGGATTGTTGTACGTTACGAGCCTTAAGTACTTGGGAAATGGTGATTGGGGGGCCTCCACTCAATTATCTAGAGTGTTTAGCGTATTTCCTTTGGACGATATGCGACACATTCGCTCCTAGGTCATAATCTTTAGTTCAACATGAATTACAAACAATAAGCAATGCACTTCTTCTCTAAAAAACACAAAAACAAACTTCAAATCTTTTTATCCTTCGGGATCTTAATTTGGAAGACCTTTTTCATAAATAGAGTTTTGTTAACTCTTGGTTCTACCGCAAACAAGTAATGCCTAAGTCTCCAATGGTCGAGCTGCATACACCTAACTGCTGGAACTAAGTTTTAACCCTACTCGGGCCTAAAACATTTTAAACCAACCGGTGTTCTTGTTAGCCCGAAATACATTTCCTCTGATTTCTCGTACTAGACGAGAATACGTAGGCACAAGACTGAGATGTCTTGGCGAGCAACCTTTCCCCACTTTCACCCGTAGTTAGCCGAACTACATTGACCCTGACTTTCCCATTGCACGAGAGAGTATGTAGGCATAGAGCGGAGATGCTCTAGCGAATCCTTTTTCTTTTTTTTTTCCCTGTGGCCTGTAGCTTAGATAGTTCAACACCCTTTAGATAGACAACAAATCGTGGATCCCGTCGAGTACGACAGACGTGAGGGGTGCTAACACCTTCCCCTTGCGTAACCGACTCCCGAACCCAAGACATGGTTGCGATGACCCGTCTTTTCCCGTTTTTGTTAGGTTTTCTCTGGTCATTTACTTTCCCTCTTTTGGGATAAATAACAAACGGTGGCGACTCTTCTATCATTGCCGGCCCCTCTTCGCAGTGATGCGACAGCTGGCGACTCTGCTGGGGACTTTTCCCATCCCCTATGTGAGTCAATCCTAGTGCTTGGTTGTTTATCTCTTGGGTGTGTATATGTGTTGTACTTTATCTTTATTTTCTCGCATTTACTTTCAGCATTGTATATATCAGTTTTGTTGTGCTGTTGGGGGGGAATGTTCCATTGAGAGATAAGTTGGACCTGGGCTTGAGTACAAACATAGCATTAGAAGTGGAAAGTAGTGGTGAACCTGTATGTTTGGCATGCACTAGTTCTCATGAAATTCGCACTTAGACGAGATTCTCTTTGATGATTTCTTTTCTGGCCCTTTGGGCTCGAGGGGATTTTAGATCTGAGGATTGTCGACTCTAGGAACCGATCATTTGTGATTCAGCTAAGTGAGGCTGCTTCGTTAGACTATGATGCCAAACTAAAAATGATGAACGTATCATCGTTTCTCGATAGTCTGTGACGCTGATGACCACATAGGATGTTATACCTTGTCAGTGGATAGGTCCATACCTGTGAGAGGGATTGGGTTATGCAGGAAACCTTGACTTCTAGACTACCTGGTTTTCTTTTCAATATGAATCTATATTCTTTATACAAGGGGTTCCTGTTGTACCCCAAAATTTGCCTAATCTTTTCTTAGCTTGGTTTATGTTTCATTTCATTTTTCTTCTAGCATTTGCATTGTATAGCATTGTTCATTTAGCAGGGGATCAGGAGAGGTGTGCATAACAAGAGAAGGTTACCAAGAGTTCTGAGCCTATGCAAGGGGTTTTACTCAAGCATGGGTGCTCATCAAGTCACTAAGAAGTGGTCAATGCTCTCTGAAAGAGTTGATGGATGTATGTGGATTATCTCCTAGCTTGGAGACCAATTGGGATCATCAGAGGTTTGTGAATTCATGATTATGGATATGGGATGTTGAGGAATCTCATTGAGTGCTTTGAGGGCCATGGTGGAGCTTATCCAAGTCATTGTATCATGTGTAAGAAGCCATAGTCAAGAGTGGTGCATCTAGGGTTTCCATCTGGCCAATCCTAAGTCAACTGTGTTTTTAAAGGAGATTAAGACTCAATCATAAGTCATGGTGATCATGGAATGTTGTGTTGAAGCATTTGAGATGTTATTCCAAGATCCATTCAAGAAGAATCAAGAGTGTGAGAAGTTACTAAATTAGGGTTCTCAGTGTAAAATCCTCTATTTAGTGCCTAACTTCAAGACCACATATCTAAAGATGTAAGTGGAATCTCACTTTGATGAAAACATGAAAATTGTAGAGAATGTTTCTAGATTTCTTTTGAGTACTAGAACTCATCCATTGGATTTCTAGAACTCAAGTTATGATGCTGACAAGTTATAGGTCCTCAAATGAATGTGATTTCAGTCAACAAAAGTCAACCAACTTCTAAGGCATTTTAGACCTAGAATCATGTTTCATCTCACTTTGACCCAAACATGAAAGTTGTTCCTCATGATCTTAGCTTTCTTAAAGTATTAAAAGTCCTTCATCTGATTTGTAGAGCTCAAGTTATGAAGCTTGCAAGGCATGGGTATTTTGGGAAAGTAAGATTACAGGTCATTTTCATTATAGGTCCATTTCATGACTTTGCATACTTCAAATGCAACTTTTCCCAACATGAAACTTACTCCAAATAGTCCTAATTTCATCTTAGAACACTCAACTGTCATGGATTTGGCTAGGGTTTGAGATTGGTGAGAGAATTTTCATGAAAAAGCTTTAAAAGGGGAAAATTCAATTAATTTGATTTTGAACTATTACAAGGCATGTTTATACATATTTTGAGTCACAAGAATATGACAAACAAGATGCACAAATTGGATTTAATTTTTGGTGTTGTTTTCATGTGTATTTTAATGGCTATTTCAAGTGCAAATTTCATAATCCAATATCAACCATTTGATCAAATCAAGGGATGAATCATATCCACATGATCAAAGTGAAATCCCAACAGTGAATATGAGTGAAAAACAAGGCAATTGGGGAGAGTTTTAACGTGTGCATGAAGCTCCAAAATTCAAATTGGGCAATTTTGCGATTCTCACAATTCAGCTGTAATTGGGCCTCAAAACCTTTCCCAATCCATCATATATAAGGTGAAAATCATTTTTGAATCATTTTAGAGGCATTTTCGTGAAGAGTTGCGTAGAGCATAGTTGGAGCAAGCAAGTGGAAATTCAAAATCGTGAATCTTGATTTGAGCCATTTGAACCAGAATTGAAGCATCATTCTTCTTCCTCAAGTGAATTGGAGTGTTTCTGGATCATTTTCATCAAGTTTAAGCAACTATGAAGCTCCAACGGAGAGGCTCCGTTAGGTAAACTTTAGATCCAAATTTCTCTCTCATTATGCATCTATATTGCGCCATTGTTGGTGTGTGCTGAAGTCCTATGTGTAACACCCCCTTTCTATACCCCCAAATAATCAATTAAATCATTTAGGCACATATTAAAAATTCATGTCCATCAGAGTATAATTAAAACATGGTATAAAAGAGGTATGTCACATTATCCATGAAATTAAAACATCCAACACCTGCTCAACAATTAATATGCAACAATGGGGTAACTTGCAACATAGGAACTTAGTCCTTACACCCACATCTCAATATTTAGAATAAAAGCGGAAAATCTAAATATTGAATAACATCAAAACATATGATCATATATATATATATATATATATATATATATATATATATATATATATATATATATATATATATATATATATATATATATATATATATATATATATATATATATATATATATATATATATATATATATATATATATATATATATATATATATATATATATATATATATATATATATATATATATATATATATATATATATATATATATATATATATATATATATATATATATATATATATATATATATATATATATATATATATATATATATATATATATATATATATATATATATATATATATATATATATATATATATATATATATATATATATATATCAACCAGTTTGATTCAACCATATTCAACATGTTCTCATAAACATTTCATCAAGATACATATATAACGTATCACAAAAGAATTCTATACAATCCTAGCTACCCGATGCTACATATCAGAGCCAACCGACCAAAAAGAATGAAGCCACGCTTTACAAAAGACCTCCAGCAATCCTACTCTGCAATGCCTCATAGAGCATCATAAAATAGCAGAAGGGTGAGAAATATTATCATAATAATCAATGCATATAATTATATATTAACATAATAATACACATATCTCCATTCTCACTACATTCATCACAATTCAATCATATATATATATATATATATATATATATATATATATATATATATATATATATATATATATATATATATATATATATATATATATATATATATATATATATATATATATATATATATATATATATATATATATATCGCAACATATATATAATTCACCAAACATATCCATCATGCATATATTCACCATTCATTCATATACATCACAATGTATATATTCACACTGAACATAATTCATCACTCCATATAAACATTTTCAATTATGTTTATTTACCATTACACAATTCAAGATGATAAATGCAACTCATAGAGACCGACTCACGACTCTATGCAAATGCACATGCGGTACCGACTCAATCATCTCAAGTTCACTCAGGAACTTATTAGAACCATCGCTCACACCCTACATGGGCACACGATGTTTACCCATTGCTCACACCCCACATGGGCACACAATATTTATGGATTGCTCACACCCCACACGGGCACACAATCTGATTGCTCACACCCCACACGGGCACACAATCGTTCAGCAGATTCTAAGTGGAATCAATCAGCACAAGAATGTATATCATGATGCTTCACATGCAAAATTACTCCATACACTTCTTGAAATGCATATATATTCATAATGTTTTCATGCATTTCATCTCATCTAATCTCATAGAATCATCATACATTCACAATGCATATTCCATACTGTATTCATCATTTATCTCATTCTATCGCATATAATCAATATGCATTCACAATATCATGCCAAAAGGTAACAAACTCCATCACAATCACCATGCATTTTTAATCAATTTAAACAATGCACACACACACACACACACACACACACACACACACACACACACACACAGAGATATATATATATATATATATATATATATATATATATATATATATATATATATATATATATATATATATATATATATATATATATATATATATATATATATATATATATATATATATATATATATATATGCCAAAGGCCACATTTCACAATCGATTCCATAATCTAGGATTCACGCCATACGACTACCCACAACATATCATATAACAGTACATAGCTATACGTTATAAACATATATATCGGAATCGTCAACATTGGATGGAAACAGCAAAATAAAACAAGTTGTTGTCACGTTCGCTGGCCTACTCGCCTAGCGAGGCCCTAGCGAACATTTGCTATGGGCTCGCTTAGCGAACGTGCTAGTGAAGCCTGATCCTAAGCTACTGGTTGTGCTCGCTACTCACTCGCTGGGGCTTCGCCTAGCGAACCCCTCACTACCTCACTCGCTACCAGTGAAGAGGGTCATTTCCATTCTGTCCAAGTCTGGAACCATTCGCTACTAGCTCGCTACAGCGAACACTCGCGACCTGCTCGCCTAGCGAAGGTGCTAGCGAACGTCTGCGATGTTCAAAACCCCAATTGTCCAAAATCATCAAATCATCACCAAATCAACCGATTCAATTCCAACAAATTCCAGTAGTTTTAGCCTAACATTTCTCGACTAACCTACACCATTTATTCCAGATTTTATTCGTTAAAACATCGATTCTACCGATTAAACTCGTTTCTGCCCTAAAATGGAAAATGAGCAAAAACTCTCCAACAATCCAAACCAATTCAACAAACACATACATAATCATACACATTGATAAGATAATAACATTTCACACCCTTACCCGATTAAATCGAAGCCTAGATGTTGTTCTTGATGATTCCAAACTTTTCCTCTCTTTCTCCTCTTTCTCTTCTTTCTATTTCTATCTCTTTTCTCTCCTCTTTCCACTTATATTTCTTTTTATTCTATTTCTCTCAAAACATCTATTAATCCATTTTCTCACAAAATATCCAACTTAACATTAAATACTAAATGTCTAAAATACCCTCCAATCTATATTCCCCGAAAACTCTCCAAATCGATAAAATAACATAATATGCAAACATAACATATTAACACATAAATTCCACAATTAAAATAATAATCACCCAATTAAGTCAAAAAGACTCAACAAAAATGGGAAATAAGAATCGGGGCGTTACAACTCTCCCCCCACTTTAGAAATTTTCGTCCTTGAAAATATTAACTGATCCAAACAACTCCGGTCCAAAATCCTAATCGGTAAAGCTTCCACCATAAGGTTATCTCTTACTTCAATCTTGTCCATAGGAATAACATGTGACGGATCCGGAACATACTTCCGAAGTTGCGAAATATGGAACACATCATGCAAGTTCGAAAGATTCGGAGGCAACGCCACATGGTAAGCCACAACACCAACTCGTGCAGTAATCTGATACGGACCAATAAAACGAGAAGTCAACTTCTTCGATTTCAAAGCATGACCCACACCCGTAACTGGTGTAACTCTAAAAAACACATGGTCTCCTTCTTGAAACTCAAGATCCTTCCTTTTCTTATCATGATAACTCTTCTGCCTACTATGAGAAGCTTTCATCTTTTTCCGAATAAACTTCACTTTCTCCGTCGTTTGTTGTACCATCTCCGATCCAACTACCGACTTCTCACCAGTTTCATGCCAACACAAAGGTGTTCGACATCTCCGACCATACAAAGCCTCAAATGGTGCCATATCAATACTTGAATGAAAACTGTTATTATAGGTGAACCCAATCAATGCCAAATAACTATCCCAAGCACCACCTTGCTCTAGTACACAAGCACACAACAAATCCTCTAACGATTGAATTGTCCTCTCGGTTTGACCATCCGTCTGCAGATGATAAGCCGAACTCAATCTTAGCTTAGAACCCAAAGCCTTTTGCAAACTCTCCCAAAACCTCGATGTGAATCTAGGATCCCTATCCAATACAATACTCTTAGGAACTCCATGTAACTTCACAACCACATGAACATAAATCTCGGCTAACTTCTCCAAAGGATAGCTAATATCAATCGGAATGAAGTGGGCAGATTTAGTAAGCCTATCAACAATAAATAGCATTATGACCTCTTTGCGTATTCGGCAACCCCGTAAAAAAATCCATCGATATAATATCCCATTTCCACTCTGGAATATCCAACGGTTGCATCAATCCACTAGGCTTCTGATGTTCCACCTTAGACTTCTGACAAGTCAAACATGCATACACAAATTGAGCTACATTCCTCTTCAATCCGGACCACCAAAAGATTTTCTTCAAATCTTGATACATCTTATTCGCTCCTGGATGAATACTTAAGTTACGTCGGTGTCCTTCTTCCAATATCATCTTTTTCAACTCCACATCATCGGGAATACAAATACGACCATGAAATCTCAAAACCCCAAAGTTATCAACCTTGAAATCCTCGTTCTCATTCATCATCAAATCAATGAACTTCAAATCCAACTTTTACTTTTCACATACGGTTGCAAGAAAATCATTCGTAACATGTAGCATACCAAGTTTCACACTACTCGGCGTCATTTCACAAACCAAACTCAAGTCTCTAAAATTCTCCAAAAGTTTCCATTCTCTCATCATCAATGCGGACACATGTAACAACTTCCGACTCAAGGCATCGGCCACCACGTTTGCCTTACCCGGATGATAATTCAAACCAAAATCATAATCCTTCAAAAGTTCTAACCATCTTCTTTGTCTCATGTTCAATTCTTTCTGATCAAATAAATACTTCAAACTCTTGTGATCACTAAAAACTTCAAATCTTGCACCATAAAGATAGTGCCTCCAAATTTTCAGAACAAACACCATGGCCGCTAACTCCAAATCATGCGTAGGATAATTCTTTTCATGCACTCTGAATTGTCTTGAAGCATAGGCCATAACTTTTCCACCTTCCATCAAAACACCACCTAAACCCGTCAAAGAAGCATCACAATAAACCACAAAAGGTTCCAACGGATTCGGCAAAATCAAGATTGGCGCCGTCGTCAATCTCCTCTTTAGCTCAATGAAACTCTTTTCACAATCAATATCCCAAATGAAAGCCTTTCCCTTACAAGTCAATTGCGTTAACAGAAGTGCCAACTTTAAAAATCCCTCAATAAACCTCCGATAATAACCCGTCAAGCCTAAAAAGCTTCGAACCTCCGTAACTGATCTAGGAGACTCCCATTGCATTACCACATCAATCTTGGATGGATCCACACTAATACCATTACCGGAAATAACATGTCCAAGAAAACTTACTTCCGACAACCAAAATTCACACTTCGACAACTTAGCATACAATTGCTTCTCTTTCAAAATCTGTAACACAATCCTTAAATGCACTTCATGCTCCTTTTGAGACTTAGAGTAAATCAAAATATCATCGAAGAACACAACCACAAAACGATCCAACTGATCATGAAAAATACGATTCATGTATTCCCTAAACACACCCCGCATCACTAAATATTCATAATGACCATACCGTGTCCTAAAAGCCGTCTTTTGAATATCCTCTTCTTTCACACGAATCTGGTGATATCCTGATCTCAAATCAATCTTGCTAAAAACACACGCACCAACCAATTGGTCCATCAAATCATCGATCCTTGGAAGCGGATACTTGTTCTTAATCGTCACCTTGTTCAATTGCCGATAATCAATGCATAACCGCATACTTCCATCTTTCTTCTTTACCAACAATACCGGTGCACCCCAAGGAGAAACACTTGGTCTTACAAATCTCTTTTCTAACAAGTCATTCAATTGCCTCTTCAATTCTACCAATTCCGATGCCGACATACGATACGGTGCTATCAAAATCGGTCTAGTACTAGGAACCAGATCAATAGAAAACTCAACTTCTCTTTCCGGTGGTACATCCGTAATATCCTCCGGAAACACTTCTGGAAAATCACACACTACAGGAAACACATCGAACTCAACTTTGCTCTCCACCGACAATGATGCAAAAAAACTAAACAACTGAGCTTCATCCGCTAAAATTTTCTTCAACTCTTTAATGGATAGAAAACTCTCATCTTCATCATCTTCCAAAGAAGGAAACCTCACTAACTTGTGATAACAATCTATATGAACTCTATTAAATTGCAACCAGTTCATACCCAATATCACATCCAAACCCTCTAACGGCAAACACACTAAATCCATAATGAATTCTTTACCATACATGGTCAAAGGACAACTTACACACACTAAAGAAGTAGTTACCGACCCTGAAGCAGGAGTCTCAATAACCCTCTCACCACCACAAGAAGACATGCACAAATCCAAACGCTTAGTGCACTCAAAAGAGATGAACAAATGAGTCGCTCCAGTATCAATAATAGCAACTAAAGGCATATTCTTAATAAATCATGTACCTTTAATCAAACGATCTGCACTAGTAGTGTCTGAACCTGCTAATGCAAACACCTTTCCGCCCGCTTGAGCTTGTTTCGGCTTAGTACACTTAGTACTAATGTGACCCACCTCTCCACAATTAAAACACTTCACCACATTCCTTCTACAATCAGTTGTAGCATGTCCAATACCTCCACAGTTAGAACACTTCACAATGGTCTTCCCACACTCAAAAGACTTATGGCCCATCTCGCCACACTTGTAGCACTTGACGGAACCAGAACTTCCTCCTCCAGATCTCTTCTCAAAGTTTCCCTTATGCTTGCCCTTATCAACAGGTGTCACATAAGGTCCACTCCTAACTTGTTGCTTTCCTTTCCTCTCATTTAAACCCTTATAATGAGTAGAACGAGCCTTGCTATCTTCCTAAAAAATTCTACAACATTCGGTCAAATCCGAAAATCTCCTTATTCTTTGGTATCCCACCGCTTGCTTAATCTCAGGACGCAGGCCATTCTCATACTCAATACACTTAGAAAACTCAGCAGTAATAGCAGCATAATGAGGATGAAACTGTACCAATTCAACAAACTTAGCAGTATAGTCCACTATGGACATACTACCCTGTTTCAACTCAAGAAATTCCATCTCCTTCTTTCCTTTCACACTCTCGGGGTAATACTTCCTCAAGAACTCGCTACAAAATAACTCCCAAGTTATTTCTTCATCATCTACTTCAAGAACTTGTCGCATTCCGACCCACCAATCGTCGGCTTCTTCTCTCAGCATGTGAGTCCCATGACTCTAAAGATTCTTTCAATCTCTTTCATCCAAATTTGTGCACCATCGGGATCAAATCTTCCTTTGAATACCGGTGGTTGATTCTTCCTGAACTCATCGTTAGCATTCACATTCGGCGCACCCTGCACCGCCCTAGCCATTGCCTCCAATGCAGCAGCCATCACATTGTCGTTACGACCCGCCATATTCTGATCATTCCCAAAAATAACAACAAGGTTAAACAACCGTTTAACCAACATAACAACGAGACAGACACGACTGACTCAACACTGGCTCTGATACCACTTAATGTAACACCCCCTTTCTATACCCCTAAATAATCAATTAAATCAGTTAGGCATATATTAAACATCTATTTCCATCAGAGTATAATTAAAACATGGTATAAAAGAGGTATGTCACATTATCCATGAAATTAAAACATCAACACCTGCTCAATAATTGATATGCAACAATGGGGTAACTTGCAACATAGGAACTTAGTCCTTACACCCACATCTCAATATTTAGAATAAAAGCGGAAAATCTAAATATTGAATAACATCAAAACATATGATCATATATATCAACCAGTTTGATTCAACCATATTCAACATGTTCTCATAAACATTTCATCAAGATACATATATAACGTATCACAAAAGAATTCTATACAATCTTAGCTACCCGGTGCTACATATCAGAGCCAACCGACCAAAAAGAATGAAGCCACGCTTCACAAAATGACCTCCAGCAATCCTACTCTGCAATGCCTCATAGAGCATCATAAAATAGCAGAAGGGTGAGAAATATTATCATAATAATCAATGCATATAATTATATATTAACATAATAATACACATATCTCCATTCTCACCACATTCATCACAATTCAATCATATATATATATATATATATATATATATATATATATATATATATATATATATATATATATATATATATATATATATATATATATATATATATATATATATATATATATATATATATATATATATATATATATATATACATATATATATATATATATATATATATATATATATATATATATATATATATATATATATATATATATATATATATATATATATATATATATATATATATATATATATATATATATATATATATATATATATATTGAAACATATATATAATTCACCAAGCATATTCATCATGCATATATTCACCATTCATTCATATACATCACAATGTATATATTCACACTGAACATAATTCATCACTCCACATAAACATTTTCAATTATGTTTATTTACCATTACACAATTCATGATGATAAATGCAACTCATAGAGACCGACTCACGACTCTATGCAGATGCACATGCGGTACCGACTCAATCATCTCAAGTTCACTCAGGAACTTATTGAAACCATCGCTCACACCCCACATGGGCACACAATGTTCACCCATTGCTCACACCCCACATGGGCACACAATGTTTATGGATTGCTCACACCCCACACGGGCACACAATCCGATTGCTCACACCCCACACGGGCACACAATCGTTTAGCAGATTCTATGCGGAATCAATCAGCACAAGAATGTATATCATGATGCTTCACATGCAAAATGACTCCATACACTTCTTGAAATGCATATATATTCATAATGTTTTCATGCATTTCATCTCATCTAATCTCATAGAATCATCATACATTCACAATGCATATTCCATATTATATTCATCATTTATCTCATTTTATCGCATACAATCAATATGCATTCACAATATCATGTCAAACGGAAACAAACTCCATCATAATCACCATGCATTTTTAATCAATTTAAACAATGCACATATATATGGCAAAGGCCACATTTCACAATCGATTCCATAATCTAGGATTCACGTCATACGGCTACCCACAACATATCATATAACAGTACACAGCTATACGTTATAAACATATATATCGGAATCATCAACATTGGATGGAAACAGCAAAATAAAACAAGTTGCTGTCACGTTTGTTGGCCTACTCGCCTAGCGAGGCCCTAGCGAACATTCGCTACGGGCTCGCCTAACGAACGTGCTAGCGAAGCCTGATCCTGAGCTACTGGTTGTGCTCGCTACTCACTCACTGGGGCTTCGCCTAGAGAACCCCTTGCTACTTCACTCGCTACCAGCGAAGAGGGTCATTTCCATTATGTCCAAGTCTGGAACCATTCGCTACTAGCTCACTACAGCGAACACTCGCGGCCTGCTCGTCTAGCGAAGGTGCTAGCAAACGTCTGCGATGTTCAAAACCCCAACTGTCCAAAATCATCAAATCATCACCAAATCAACCGATTCAATTCCAACAAATTCCAGTAGTCTTAGCCTAACATTTCTCGACTAACCTACACCATTTATTCCACATTTTATTCGTTAAAACATCGATTCTACCGATTAAACTCGTTTCTGCCCTAAAATGGAAAATGAGCAAAAACTCTCCAACAATCCAAACCAATTCAACAAACACATACATAATCATACACATTGATAAGATAATAACATTTCACACCCTTACCCGATTAAATCGAAGCCTAGATGTTGTTCTTGATGATTCTAAACTTTTCCTCTCTTTCTCCTCTTTCTCTTCTTTCTATTTCTATCTCTTTTCTCTCCTCTTTCCACTTATATTTCTTTTTATTCTATTTCTCTCAAAACATCTATTAATCCATTTTCTCACAAAATATCCAACTTAACATTAAATACTAAATGTCTAAAATACCCTCCAATCTATATTCCCCGAAAACTCTCCAAATCGGTAAAATAGCATAATATGCAAACATAACATATTAACACATAAATTCCACAATTAAAATAATAATCATCCAATTAAGTCAAAAAGACTCAACAAAAATGGGAAATCAGAATCGGAGCGTTACACTATGTGTATAGGCAATTTTTGGATCATAGTTGTTCATGTTTGGTGTGTTTTCATATTTGAGCTTGTTTTTTGTTTCCTTCGATTTGGCTTATTCTTGCGTGATTATTGAAAACTAAGCTTAGATTCATGTTCTACATAACACGAGGATGAGTTGACTCAAATTTTACATGATTTGGTTAAATTTTGGATCTGATCCACCAGAGTTTGGTCGGAGAAGATGACCAGAATAATGGTTCTGGCATCTGTGTTTTTCTCCCTTTTGCTTACGTGTCTTGCTTACTTGGATTGTTTGACTTGTTAACTGGAGAGATGAACGACTCAGATTATGTCTGACTGCACGCGTGGATGGCTGACTTCCCAGTCAACTAAATGAAATGATGTGTTTCATTTAGTGAGTCCTGATGGGATGGATTTGCTTCTGGTACCCCCCCCCCCTACGCAGCCCAATTGATCTTGCCTATTTCTGTTGCTATTCACACCGTGCATTTATTTTATTTTATTTTATTTTTCTTTTTGGATCTGTTTAGATTTAATTCAAAATAAAATATTTCCAATGTTGATAAAATTTCACAAAAATATGTTCTAGGCATTTTGGACGTCTTTTGATTTTAGAAATTTTTATTTTATTTTTTTGGATTATTTTTCAATTTAAAAAGAATTTATCCATTGGAAGTGTTTTAATTGAAATATTTCTTGACATGTTCTTGTTCTTGATTTGTTTTTAATTCTTCTTTTTGATCCAATGACTGAAAATCAATCCTCATGTTGACATTGAGTTGAGTGATTTTTGAGAACCATTTTGCCCCTGTTTCATTGACTTTTGGTTTGACTTTGACCTTGATTTATTTGACCCTCGATAACCCTCCTTTACAATGGTGCACCCTTGTGAATCAATTTCTTTTGGTGATTTTGTAAAGTGACATTGGTTGTAATTTCTTGGCCTCTGGTTGCCAACACTTTAATATGCTTTTTGCATTTTATTTTCTTATTTTTGAATCTTTTTTCCTAATTTTGAAGTAACTTGCAAGTCAAGTTACCCCTAAGGGAGGTTCATACATACACATTGACCTAGTTTGCTTTGGAGATGACATTTATGGATCCTTTGAGCCTTCAATCCTTTTGGATTCATGTTGTTAACATGTTAAGGTTACTGCTTGCTCAATTTTAGGTCATAACGTTGTGTTTTACTTGTTCAAGTTTGTGCATCCTTTAGAGCTTTCAATTAGGGTTTTCATATGTGGTTTGTTTTACACTCTTTTGTGTATGTGCTTGCATTTTCTTTTGATGTGAATCCTTTTGCTTTTGTGCACTCTCCTCTCATCCCCACTTCTGTCCCATGACTTAAGGATCACATTTGAGATAGCTTAGTCCATCCTTAGGAGGTACTTGAAGCATGTCTTAAATGATGAACCTTTTAGGACCTTTTGGTGCATCTTTTACACAAACCATGATGATGCTTTGGTTGAATGATATTTGGGGATATCTTGTTGTTTTCTTTTCATGTTCTAACCCATCTTTGGGTTGGGGTTCTTTTCTTTTCTCTTTTCATGTTGTTTGCTTGGGTGGTTTTGTGGTTGATGTTTGAATGGTTTAGGCCATTTCATCCTGCTTGGGGTGCAGTTGTGTGATTTCATTTATGTTCATTTCTCTTCCTTTCTTCTTTGCATTTATCATATGCATGCTTGAGGTTGAGATGGGCTTGTGGAGGCTACTGCCCCACACTATTTTCCTCCCTCACTTTCATCCTATTTGTGCATTCTATGTTTGCATATTTGCATTTTCATGTTCCTTTCTTCTTTTTCTTTTGTCTTTCTTCCCTTAGGATCTCTAACTTCTTTTGTGGAATTTTATCATCATTGGAGGTATTTTTAAATGAATTAAATCAAAATAGAAATGAAAGTAAAAAGAAAATAAAAGAAATAATTGAAATGGTGCAAATAGCAGAAATACACGTTGAAATGATTGGGGTGGGTCAGCAAGGGGGTGTCAAAAGTACTCTGAGCCCAACTTAAATCAAAGAGTGAAACGCACCATTTCACTAATTGATGTGGCATGTTAACACACACGCAAGCACAGTCAAGACAATCTGAGCCACAGATCTCGCTCAGTCAACAAGTCAAACATCCCACGTCAGATCTGAGGTCTTCAAAGACCAGACGCCGAAGCCCTAGCTTCAGTCGTCTTCTCCGGTGGACACGCCGGAGATCAGATCACCAAAACTTCACCAAAATGAGCAAACTGCATACCAAAATGAAGAGGAACTCACGTACATTCCAAATCCATGGTTTATTTGTTTTAAACATGATTGCATTAAGAGAATCGAATGGATCTAGTTCGGAATACACATCTGAGTTTCTCATCTAACATCACAATTAACCAACCAGAATTTGCCTACAAGTTGTAGGACTTCAGATGCAACAACAATGGCATGGATTCAATGCATATCATGAGAGAATTTTGGATTTGAAGGTTACCTAACAGAGTCTCTTCGTTGGAGCTTCAAATGCGCTTGAGCTTGCTTCAAACTCTGCAGATACACTCAATAGAAGTTGAGGAAGATGATTCTCACTTTGATTTGACTTAAATTGGCTTGAAACAGAACTCACAATTTTCGATTGCTCTCTTGAATTTCAAACTTTGCTCTGCTCTCTTCTCCACGAAATTGCATGAATGAGCTCTCAAATTTGATTATGAGCTTTTATATGATGGATTTGGATGCAATTGGAGGCCCAATAATGCTCCAATTTGTTGAAATGAGAAAATGCCCAATTTTGGACGTAAGCTCATGCACACGTGAATTCAGCTTGAAACACTCATGGAAATGGCTTGGTTGGGCAGTTGACAACTTGAATTAGCCATGTGGATTGATTTTGGGCTTTAATTTGATCCAATTGTGGAGTTTTGAGTTGAATCTTCTTCTTGAAGCAAACTTCCAATTCACATATTTTTCACACCATGGACCAAAAGAAACTTGTGCATTTCACTTGTGAGCACGTTGTGAACAATTTTGAACCAAAAAGAAGTGTGAAAATGACCTATAACTAGATCAATTGAATTCATGATTTTAAGTCCATTTTCTTTTGAAATTTCTTCACCCATCTCCATATCCTTGCAAAATTCATGACAATCTTGTGTTCCATGATGAATTTGAGGTCATTTGGAGCAACTCTCATGTTGGAGAAAGTTTCATTTGAAGTGCTTACAATCATGAAAATGACCTATAATCATACTTTCCCAAAATACCCCTACCTTGCAAGCTTCATAACTTGAGTTCCACAAATGAGATGAAGAACTTCTAGGACTTTTTGGAAATATAAGATCATAAGGAACAATTTCATGTTGGTCAAAAGTTGAGAAGAAACATGATTCTAAGTCAAAAGTGTCGTGGAAATGAGTTGACTTTTGTTGACTGAAAAATATGTTCATCTGAGACCTATAACTTGATGGCATCATAACTTGAGTTCTAGAAACCCAATGGATGAGTTCTAGTACTCAAAAGAAAGCTACAAACCTGCTCTACAAGTCTCGTGTTTTCATTAAAGTGAGATTACACTTATATCTTGAGATATGTGGTCTTAGAGTTAGGCACTAAACAAGGGATTTTACACTAACAAACCTCTGAAACCCTAATTTAGTAACTCTTCCACCTCTTGATTCTTCTTGGCTTGATCTTGAAATAACATCCTATATGCCTTAACACAACTATCCATGACTCTAATGACTTAAAACCAAATCTCAATCTCCTTCAAGTCCTCAGTTGACTTTGCACTAGACAGATGAAAGCCTAGGTGTACAATCCTTGACTGCAACCTCTTGCACATGACATAACCACTTAGATGAGCTCCATAATGGCTTCAAAAGAACTCCATGATCTCCTTAAGCATCTCCTATCCATATCCATGAGCTTGTGATCCTCTAATGATCCTCAGTTGACCTCCAAGATAGGAGATAAGCACCAACTATCAAGCCACTCTCTCAAAGAGCTTTGACTACCTCTTGGTGACTATAAGCACTTGACCACTTGAGTAAACCCTATTGCTTGAGCTTGGAACCTTTGATACTCTTCTCTTGAGATGAACACCTCTCTTGATCCCCTGCAAAGAACAATGATAGTCATATGCAAATGCTAGAAACATGAAATGAAACACAAGCCAGGCAAAGAAAAAGGTTGGGCAAATTTTAGGGTGCAACACATAGTTTTGTTGCTGTTTTGGTGGTTGTTGTTGAGGTGCTGTAGGAATAGTGATGCTTGCAACCTGTGGCTGTTGCTGATATTGTTTTTGGCGTGGAGCCCTATTCATGTTCTTATTTCTGTACCCTGACACCGCATTCGTTTCACCTTCCCTCTTCTTACCAAAAGTCTTTCTTCCCCCACCAGATGTGGATCCTTCTCCTGCTTGAATTTTTCCCAGTTTAATACCATTCTCAACTCACTCACCAATAATAATCAGATTTGAGAAACTTCCTGACATGTTTCCAATCATCTTTTCATAATATATCCCAGGCAATGTTGCCACAAACATATCAATGAGTTCTCTCTCAACCATTAGTGGTTGAAACCTTGCAGCTAATTCACACCACCTCTGTGCGTATTCCTTGAACCCCTCGTTGCTCCTTTGAGAAAGGTTCTGAAGTTGGACTCTTTTGGCGCCAAGTAACTATTGTATTGATAGTGACGGACGAAAGCCTCCCTAAGGTCTCTCTAGCTTCTGATATTGGTCCCTTCAAGGCCCATGTACCATTCTAAAGACGGTCCAGACAAACTGTCTTGGAAGAAGTGCATTAACAGCTTTTCATCATCAGAATACACAGACATCTTCCTGTAGTAAGATCGGAGGTGCACTCTGGGACAGGTCGCCCCTTTGTACTTGTCAAAGTCAGGTACCTTGAACTTTGGCGGAATCTTCAGACCTGGGATTAGCCCCAAGTTAAACATATCGAGACCAAGAGAATTCTGATTTTCCAAGTTCTTCATCTTCTCCTCTATCATTCTGAACCTCTTGTTTGCATCAGACTGCAAGCCCATATCTGAAGGTGAGAAAATACTTAGAAGGGGGGGTTGAATAAGTATGTGAAAAAACTTAGTAATAAAAACTCAAGGATTTTTATCCTGGTTCATTGAACTCAACTACTCCAGTCCACCCTATCAAGAGTGATTTGCCTTTCTCAAACAAGGACTTAATCCACTATTAAATCAACTGATTACGATAGTAAGCACTAAGAACAACTTTTCAAAGTCTTCTCAAGAACTACTGATCCTAACTGGATCTTCTTAAGGTTCTTTTACAATCAAATGTAATAATAATACAAGTGTTTAATTTGCTTCTAATAAAGCTTTATCACAACTGTGATTTTTCACTTAAGATTAAGAACAATGAAATAAATTCAGCAAATGAGTATAAGTTGTATGAGAGCTTGTAATGAATTCTTTTCAAGTATTTCATCAACTGAAGAAGATGGATGGAGTCTTGCTTTTATAGGCACAGAGGTCCAAGAAGTCTTTCACGTTGAAGGCTGTGTACCAAAAAGGTCTGAGCCTTTTTGTCTTCACATCACATCACCTTTCCTAGAAATAGAATGCACAGAGAAATCCCGTTTGTCTGTGTTCTTGTGTCTAGCATAAATGAGGAAAGAGTCGTTTGGTCATTCCAATGGACATAACTTTGAATTCTTCTTCAACAAGTTTCAGCAAGTATCATCAGAGTCTAGATTGATCAGAGCCTTCTGATGTTCATCAGAGTTTGCTGAATCAGAGTCTTTGCAGCAGGTGTGCTTTCAGCGTGTAATTGTTCAGAGCAAAGTTTGGGATCAGATCCTCAGTACTGGCAGCGTTAGTACTATCAGAGTCTTCTGAAATAACTGTGCTTGAAACTCTTCATATAGAATTCTTCAATGCTTCAGATGCTTCTGGCTTCTGCTTCAGATTCTTCTGTAGACAGCACTCAGAATCTTCTGGAGGCAGCGTTCAGAATCTTCTAAAAGATGCTTCTGACGCTTCAGAGCCTTGCATAATTTTCATGTTCAGATCTAATTTGCTTCCAGAATAATATTCACTTTAATATATGCAGCAAACATTCTTAAGCAAATTTTTAGAGTATATAATTCTTTAATACAAAATTTCATAAGAGTTATCATCAAAACATAAAGATATTATTAAGAACCAATCTGTGTTCTAACAATCTCCCCCTTTTTGATGATGACAAAAACATAGGAAATTTTGTTCAATAAACAATATAAATAAAACTCCCCCTGAGATGATGAATCTCCCCCTGAATTGAATACTAGGAAAGAATAGAAACTTCCCTTTATGCATGAGTATTCTTTTCAGAATCAGAGCCTGATTGTTCCAAAAATTAGATCTTGACTTTGGATGCATGTTTCAGAATCAGAGCCTGATAGGTTAAAACTAGATATGGGGATCTCAGGGTTACTCTTAAAGAACTTGTCAGAGTTTCCAAATGTTCTGAAATACTAAGAGTTCACGTTAGTTAAAATTTATATAAATTTATATGTCTGAATTTTCATTTAGGTAGAGTTTATTTGAACAGTCAGATCCATTTTCTCCCCCTTTTTTGTCATAATCAAAAAGTAAAACTTTTAAAAGACAAATAAAAGGAAGTACAGAAAAGATAAATCATGTAGAGAAAACACTGAGTCATTCATTCATTCAGAGCAAAATATACAAATCATTAGGTAAATTCAAGTACATGTGCACAAACATCAGATACAGAAAAAAAAAACATAAACTAGGTTTGCTTGGACATAATCATCTTCAACAGGTTAGTGATCTCAGATGAAGATTCTTCTTGCTTTGTCATCCACTTAGCCATGTTGTCATTTTTCTGATCTTGCTTGGACATCCATTGTGCCATGTCTTCAATATTCTGGTCTTGCTTGGCCATCCATGACTTAATCTCAGATTGTCCAGCTTCCAGAACTGCAATCTTATCTTCAAGATCTGGATTCTCTTTCTTGATATCAGATGAAGAAGGTGGGGTAGAGTCTGAAGCAGGAACAGAGTCAATTTCCATGGGAGATGCAGAGTCATGAGCAACAGATCTAGAGGGATGTTCCACAATAGTCATAGCCAGAGGATTTTCTTCAGAAGCAGATTCAACAGTCACTTCTGTATCAAATACTTCAGAAGATGAAAGAACATCTTCAAGAAGCAATGGTTCAGATCTTTTTACAATCCAGATCATGCTTCTAGTAGTCTCAGCAAATCTGAGCTTCGCATCATCAGAACATACATTCTTCAGATTTGAGGCTACAATATTGAATCTATTGATGAAGCTATTCCAGATAGCATCAGATTCATTTGCATCCATTATTGACAAACATCTCTTCTGAACAGAGCCTAAATGCATCTTTATTTATTTCAGAAAACTTGCAAATAAATTATCAATATTCAGCCTAGATTTTGGTTTCAGAAGGGTTTCCAAAGTGAAAGGCTTGGGTTGAGGTGGAGGTGGAATGGTGAACTCTGGAATAATGATTAGAGGGCTAGGATATGCTGGTTTCTTCAAAGCTGGCATAATACGAAAGAATGGTTTGATTCTGCGAATGAAAGGTATGACAGCTCTTGGATTGTCAAAATAGGGAACAAACGCAGATTGTTTTTGCTTAACAAGAAAAGGAACAAAAGCTGATTGAGGTGGTTGATCAAAAAAAAATTCTATTTCAAGTCCAAATGGAAGAGGATCAGAGGGAAATGATTTAGCAGAAGCAACTGAAACAAATTCAGATGTTCTTGGTTCAGGAGTGGGTTCAGGAATGGTAGTTTCAGAAGAAATGGGTAAATCTGGTTGGTTAGATTCAAATGTTCTGAGGGAAGGGGTGAGATGAAATCTGGATGGATATCAGATTCAGATGAATCAGATGATGTGGTTGGGGTGCAGAATGTAGAGGATACAACAAACATAGTCTTGAGAGGTTGAACATCCAGAACCTCAGAGTCATGAATATCTGATTCAAGAGGATTGGACGGTTCTAGTTGAATCTCAGAAGGTTTGGATGAAGGTGGTTCAGACACAACTGGGTCAGATGCAACATGATCAAATGCAACAGTTTTAGATGCAACTGTTTCATATGCAACAGTTTTAGATGCAACTGTTTCATATGCAACTTGCTCAGATGCAATTAGGTCAGATTGTATGGGTTCAGATGTAGCTGGTTGTTGTATTTCTGGTGGTTGTTGTGTTGTAGGTTGTTCTGTTGGTTTTGTTTGAGGTGTTGGAATTTGGTCTGCAGGTGTTGTTGTTGTTGGTTCAGATTGAGGAATATCAGATGATTTTGGTGGGGAAGGAATTTTTTATGGTTCAGATTTTTGAGATGGAGCAGGAATAGATTGATTTTGAGTGGGAGGAGGTTTAGGAATAGAACTAAATGTTGATTCATTTATAACAATTTTAGAGAAAGAAGATACAGATGATTTAGTACCTTTAGTCTTTATACGCTTGGTGGGAACAGAGGGAACTTCTCCAGAAGCTTTTCTCTTGATCTGCTTCTGTGGCTTGTCAGCAACTTTTGGCTTCTTCTGAGCAGCAGCTTCTTCTGCCTCTGATTGATTTCTTTTCCTCATATTCTCATTATACACATCTGCCATAGGTTCTCTGGCACGAATCAGAATATCTGCAGGAATAGGCATTCCATCTGCTTTGCATGCATCAATATACCTAACAATGATATCCCTTGGTTCTTCAGCACCAAAAAGTGGAAAATCTTCAACTGGAATCCTCTTCTGACTAACTTCAGAAATATTTAGCTTCTTAGGTGCAACTGTGAGTTCATCCACAATCTTTAGCCTCTGAAGACTCTTTGCATTCAGTGGTTTCCAACAATTGATTCAGGCTCATCTTTTACTCCAGCTTCATACAGAGCAGTTACCAGACCATTCTCTGTCAGAATGTCTGAAATCAACCTTCCAAAGGGAATCCATGTCCTGATCTTCTGTCCCTTATCCTTTACAGATTCTCTTGATGCATTGAAATGATTCCACAGATGCATGAAGAGAATGTGTGGAAGATCTACCTTTGCACTCTGACTCAAACAGTACATAAAGTAGAGTTGTTCATTATTCACGTAATCTGGAGAATTGGTGGATTTTCTGTGATGGATGCATCCCAGAAAAATCTTTACCCAGATCTTATAGTCAGGCTTCAGATCCTTAAATTTGTTAGAGGCCTGTCCAGATGTAATGACTTCCTCATAGACTTCTTCCATATCCACACGCCCAACTGGCAGATGACACACTCCATCAGTCTCCTCATACCCTATGAGTTTCCTAATGAGATCATTAGTGATGATGATCTCCTTTCCCAGAACAGAAGGAAGTATAAATTTTGGATAGACAGAAGCATGGATCCAAAATTCCTTCACCAGATGTGGGTATACTGGACCAAACAACCTATCAAAATACTTAACCCAGCCTTCTGCATCAATTATAGAACGTAACTCAAACCCATTTTCAGCTAGAGAGTCAAATTCCACCATGGATTCATAGAGAACTTCAAATGTGTCCACAGGGGTTAACAATGTCCTCTTAGGTACCTTAAATGGAGTCACACCCATATTTGCTGACGTAACTGCAGCCATAGTTGATTGAAATTGAGCTGTTGTAGAGGATGAGGTTGCCATTGAAGAAGATAAAGATGATTTGGACGAAGGTTTAGGATTTTTGTGAAGAGCAAAGAGAAGGCAGAAATGCATAAAATGGTTTGTGAAGTGAAAAGTGTGAATTTGGTGTGAAATGTGATATATATAGAGAAAGCAATTAGGGCAATCAAACAGACACAAATAGCACGTTTTCACATGGCAATAAATGACAATTGATGAAAAAGAATAAAAATCATTTCAAAGCATTAATTGATTATGACAAATTGGGGGGAAAATCAAGATTTTCACTATTCAAACCATACCTCAAATGTCTCTTCAGTAGTGTACACGCCATCTTTTCAGATTCAGAGTGACATGTGTTTGCTTGCATGTGCTTCTGAATTCTCTTGAGAAATGAAACGTTAGCCAACGTTCAGATCCTCTAAGATTGGTTAGTTCAGATACACACAAATAATAATAACTTAATAAATCAAATAAATTACAGATGAAATACTTCAGAGTTTTAAACATTTTGCATCTGAGAAATTTGCTTCTGATAAATATCATTCTGGACAAAAATTCATACCAATATTTTTTAGAATAAATTTGAACCTATCTTCAGCAAGGGGTTTTGTGAAAATATCTGCCCATTGATGATCTGTATCAACAAAGGCTAAGTTTATAATACCCTTCTGAACATAGTCTCTGATGAAATGATGTTTAATTTCTATATGTTTTGCCTTAGAGTGTAAAATAGGATTTTTAGACAAACATATAGCATAAGTATTATCACAGAATATAGAAATATTACTTTCAAATATCTGATAATCTTCTAGCTGACTTTTCATCCAGAGCATCTGCGTGCTACATCCAGCAGCAGCAATATATTCTGCCTCTGTAGTTGATAGTGCAATTGTGGGTTGCTTCTTGCTGTACCAAGAGATTAGATTTCTTCCTAGAAATTGACAACTTCCAGAAGTACTTTTTCTTTCCACTCTGTCTCCAGCGTAATCAGCATCACAGAATCCAACTAATTTGAAATCATCAGATTTTCTGTAACACAAACCCACATTAGAAGTACCTTTTAGATACCTTAGAATCCTCTTAACAGCTGTTAAGTGTGATTCTCTAGGATCTGAATGGAATCTTGCACACAAGCATACACTAAACAAAATGTCAAGTCTAGAAGCAGTTAAGTAGAGAAGAGATCCAATCATACCTCTGTAGAGTTTCTGATCTACTTTCTTACTTACCTCTTCCTTACCAAGTGTACTTGTTGGATACATGGGAGTCTTTGCCATCTTACTATCAGCCATGTTAAACTTCTTCAGAAGCTCTTTAACATATTTGGTCTGATGAATGTAAGTGCACTCTGGAGTTTGGTTGACTTGAATTCCCAGAAAGAATCTCAATTCTGCCCGCATACATTGAGCAAACTCCTTTCCCAGCATAACATTGGTAGATCCAAATATAATATCATCCACATATATTTGAAAAATTAAAAGATCTTTCTTAAATGTTTTACAGAAGAGAGTTGTGTCCACTATGCCTCTGATGAAATTTTTCTCCAGAAGAAAATTGCTTAATCTCTCATACCAAGCTCTGGGAGCTTGTTTTAAACCATAAAGAGATTTCTTTAGTTTGAAAACATGTTCTAGAAAATTTTCACTTTCAAAACCAGGAGGTTGGTGAACATAAACTTCTTCCTCTATAATACCATTTAGAAAGGCACTCTTAACATTCATCTGATATAGAGTGATGTTATTCTGTGCAGCAAAAGAAATGAGTAAATGAATAGACTCTAACATTGCTACAGGAGCATAAGTCTCTGTGTAATCAATTCCTTCTTGCTGACTATAACCTTGAGCAACAAGCCTTGCCTTATTTCTTTCAACTTCTTCTTTCTCATTTAGCTTGTTTCTAAAGACCCATTTAGTTCCAATTATGTTGAATCCTTTTGGTCTTGGAACTAAATCCCACACATCATTTCTTGTGAATTGATTGAGCTCATCTTGCATGGCAATAATCTAGTCATTGTCTTGCAGAGCTTCATCCACAGAAGTTAGTTCAATAACTGACACCAACCCAAATAATGATGCTTCAGAAGATCTGAGGAAGGATCTTGTTCTAATGGGGTCATCCTTCTTTCCAATAATCACATCCTCTGGGTGAGAGACCTTGATTCTGGAAGATGATCCTTTAACAGTTGATTCTTCAGAAATGTTCAAGTTATTCATCTGAGAAGCTAAAGGAATTGCATCTGGCGTTGCTTCAGGTTCCTTCACCTGAGCTTTGTCTGCCTCTGAGCCTTCAGAGTCTGTGAGAATTACTTCTCTATTTGTAGAACTTTCAAAATGCTTTGGCTTTTTAATGCCAAGCTTATCATCAAATCTAACATGTATAGATTCCTCCACAATTTGTGTTTCAGTATTGTATACTTTGTAGCCTTTAGAGCGTTCAGAATACCCAAGCATGAAACACTTCTGTGCTTTAGAATCAAACTTGTTAAGATTCTCTTTAGTATTCAACATATAGCAAATACATCCAAAAGGATGGAAATATGAAATGTTGGGCTTTCTGTTCCTCCACAATTCATAGGGAGTCTTTTCCAGAAGAGGTCTTACAGACACTCTGTTCTGAATGTAACATGATGTGTTAATTGCTTCTGCCCAAAAATGTTTTGCCAGATTAGTCTCATTGATCATGGTTCTGGCCATTTCTTGCAGAGTTCTATTTTTACTCTCTACAACCCCATTCTGTTGTGGAGTTCTAGGACAGGAAAAATCATGAGCAATGCCATTTTCATTAAAATATTTTTCAAAATATTTGTTTTCAAATTCACCACCATGATCACTTCTGACTTTAATAATTTTGAAATCTTTTTCATTCTGGACTTGTTTGCAGAAGTCAAAGAACACAGAATGTGACTCATCCTTGTGTTTTAAGAACTTTACCCATGTCCATCTGTTGTAGTCATCAACAATGACTAATCCATACTTCTTGCCTCTGATGAATGCAGTTTTCACTGGTCCAAACAGATCAATGTGAAGTAATTCTAATGGTCTTGAGGTTGAAACAACATTTTTAGATTTAAAAGAAGATTTTGAAAACTTTCCTTTTTGACATGCTTCACAAAGAGCATCTGAGTTGAACTTCAGCTTAGGAAGTCCTCTGACCAGATTGAGTTTATTAATCTGAGATATACGTCTCATATTAATATGCCTCAATCTTCTGTGCCAGACCCATTGTTCATCATTAACAGACAAGAGGCATTTAACATTTTGAACTTTAAGTTATATTTTGTAAATGTTGTTCTTCCTCTTTCCATTAACTAGGATTGAGCCATCCTTCTGACTAACAGCTTTACAACATTGTTGATTAAAGATTATATCATAACCATTGTCACTTAATTGACTTATGGACAATAGATTATGCTTTAATCCATCTACAAGAAGAACATTAGATATAGAGGGAAGGTTACCATTACCAATAGTACCAGAGTCAATGATCTTGCCCTTCTGATTCCCTCCAAACTTCACTTCTCCTCCAGATTTAAGCTCCAGGCTTTGGAACATAAACCTTTCTCCCTTCATGTGACGTGAGCAACCAGAGTTCAGGTACCATGATTGGCGTCTTGACTTTTTTGCTAAAAACATCTGCAACAGGGATAATCTTATCCTTAGGTACCCAGATCTTTTTGGGTCCTTTTTGGTTAGCTGCCTTGAAAGTTGGTCTGAACTTATGTCTTTTTACAACAGTTTTGTTCTGACTTACTTTTGGCTTAAACACAGGAACGTTCTGATCAGAACGTGTGTGTTTAATGTCATTCAGATGACCAAAATTGAAATGAGAGTACAAGGGAGTTTTCTTAATAATAAGTTTATCAACAGGCATTGGATTTAAATCCTTTCCAGAGGAAGATTCATATCCAATTCCTTTCCTGTTATTTCTGCTAACCCCATAGATCATAGAAGCCATCTTGCTTCTGTCTATGCTTTTAGCATGAAATTTCTGAAAGCTAAAGTCATATTCTTCTAAAATGTTTTTGCATTTAGACTTACTTTCAGATTCAGAGTTTTGTTGAGCTATTTCAAAATTGGCTTTCATTTTCAAATTATTTTCTTTTAGCTCAGCAATTTCTGATCTTGACAGATTATTCTCAGAGCCAAGATTGCACTTAAGCTTCTTGCATTTGAGCTTAATCTGATTATAATTTTTTAGGACTTCTGATAAGACTTTAATAAGCTATTCCCTAGTGAGATCAAAAAGTACCTCTTCTGAGTCAGATTCAGAATCAGACTCAGATCCAGATGATTCTTCATTCTGATCTTCAATGCCTGCCATCAGAGCCATATTGGCGCATTCATCTTCAGATTCTAATGAGGATCCAGATTCATCAGAGTCATCCCATGTAGCCATTAGAACTTTCTTCTTGTGCTCAGGCTTTCTTCTGGGCTTTTCTTTCTGAAGCTTTGGACATTCATTTTTGTAATGACCATATTGTTTGCATTCAAAACAAACAACTTCCTTCTTTCCAGATCTTTTTGGTCCAGAGGACTCCTTGCGCTGATCTGGCTTTTTGAAGTTCTTGAACTTCCTCTGCTTGTGCTTCCAGAGTCTGTTGATTCTTCTGGACAGTAAGGATAGTTCATCTTCTTCTTCAGAAGAAGAAGATTCTTCAGAGCTTTCTTCTAACACCTGCAAAGCTTTCACAGATTTGTTAGATTTTAAGGCAATAGACTTACCTTTCTTTTGAGGCTCATCTTCCTCAAGTTCAATTTCCTGGCTCCTTAGAGAGCTGATTAACTCCTCCAGAGTGATCTTGTTCAGATCCTTGGCAAGCTTCAGAGCAGTGACCATAGGTCTCCATCTGATAGGCAGGTTTCTCATGATCTTCTTCACATGATCAGCAGTTGAGTAGCCTATGTCCAGAACTTTTAGACCAGCTGTAAGGATCTGGAATCTAGAGAACATAGTTTCTATAGACCCAGATTCTTCCATCTTGAACGCTTCATACTTCTGTATTAACGCCAGAGCCTTGGTCTCTTTCACTTGAAGGTTTCCTTCATGAGTCATCTTCAAGGACTCAAACATGTCA
Organism: Lathyrus sativus; assembly: GCA_963859935.3. Lineage (NCBI taxonomy): Eukaryota > Viridiplantae > Streptophyta > Magnoliopsida > Fabales > Fabaceae > Lathyrus > Lathyrus sativus. Next base: position 215,155 of record CAWUDS030000443.1, on the reverse strand, counting down.
AATGCAGTTTCTCTATTTGTGATCTTTTCATACTCAGTGTGAGATATTGCATTTAACAAGATTGTTCTAGCCTTATGGTGATTTCTAAACTCCTTCTTTTGGGCTTCAATCATAGATTTTCTGTCTACTTTCTTGCTATTCCCATCAATGGGATGAACATACCCATCTATGACCAAGTCCCATAAATCAGCATCATAACCAAGGAAGAAACTCTCTATCCTGTCCTTCCAATTATCAAATTTCTCCCCATCAAACATAGGGGGTTTAGTGCTGATTCTGTCCCTTTCTTCATACCTGTTGTTACTGTTAGATGTTGAAGTTTCAGCCATAATAACAACCAAATATATATCAAATTTTTTCTCACTGGATCTTTTCTGTCACTGTGAAGTGGTAGCACACACAAAACTGGAGCTCTGATGCCAACTGAAGGTGAGAAAATACTTAGAAGGGGGGTTGAATAAGTATGTGAAAAAACTTAGTAATAAAAACTCAAGAATTTTTATCCTGGTTCGTTGAACTCAACTACTCCAGTCCACCCTATCAAGAGTCATTTGCCTTTCTCAAACAAGGACTTAATCCACTATTAAATCAATTGATTACAATAGTAAGCACTAAGAACAACTGTTCAAAGTCTTCTCAAGAACTACTGATCCTAACTGGATCTTCTTAAGGTTCTTTTACAATCAAATGTAATAATAATACAAGTGTTTAATTTGCTTCTAATAAAGCTTTATCACAACTGTGATTTTTCACTTAAGATTAAGAACAATGAAATAAATTCAGTAAATGAGTATAAGTTGTATGAGAGCTTGTAATGAATTCTTTTCAAGTATTTCGTCAACTGAAGAAGATGGATGGAGTCTTGCTTTTATAGGCACAGAGGTCCAAGAAGTCTTTCACGTTGAAGGTTGTGTACCAAAAAGGTCTGAGCCTTTTTGTCTTCACATCACATGACCTTTCCTAGAAATAGAATGCACAGAGAAATCCCGTTTGTCTGTGTTCTTGTGTCTAGCATAAATGAGGAAAGAGTCGTTTGGTCATTCCAACGGACATAACTTTGAATTCTTCTTCAACAAGTTTCAGCAAGTATCATCAGAGTCTAGATTGATCAGAGCCTTCTGATGTTCATCAGAGTTTGCTGAATCAGAGTCTTTGCAGTAAGTGTGCTTTCAGTGTGTAATTGTTCAGAGCAAAGTTTGGGATCAGATCCTTAGTACTGGCAGCGTTAGTACTATCAGAGTCTTCTGAAATAACTATGCTTGAAACTCTTCATACAGAATTCTTCAATGCTTCGGATGCTTCTGGCTTCTGCTTTAGATTCTTCTGCAGACAGCACTCAGAATTTTCTGGAGGCAGCGTTCCGAATCTTCTAAAAGATGCTTCTGACGCTTCAGAGCCTTGCATAATTTTCATGTTAAGATCTAATTTGCTTCCAGAATAATATTCACTTTAATATCTGCAGCAAACATTCTTAAGCAAATTTTTATAGTATATATTTCTTTAATACAAAATTTCATAAGAGTTATCATCAAAACATAGAGATATTATTAAGAACCAATCTGTGTTCTAACAGCATCTAGGTCCCTCATCAAGAAAATATCATCCTGTTCATCCTCCTCCCACTGAGGACCGGCATTTCCATGTATAGCGCCCGCTGCACCTGGAATATAAACTCCCGATGGATTACCTCCGCCCAGAGGAATAACAATTGTTGGGATGGCATTGGTATGAGGAGTGCCATTGTCAGCTGGAGGAGGAACATCAGCAGTCCCACCATGCAAAACTCCACTTCCATCAACCCTAGCAATCAAAGGTTGAACAAGTTTTCTCAACTGTTCTTGGCCATTAGCAACCCCTTGCATAAGATCCATGAACTGCGACATGCGTGTCTCACCTCAAAAATTCATTTCGAACATACGACCCTCGCGCAAAAGGCGCGGAAATGCGGTTCGACAGAGTCGCCACCGAACTTTATTCTTCCCGAATGAACGGGAGAGGAAAATATCGAGAAAACCTCATAAACCCGGAAGGAACACGGTCGTCGCAACCTGATGTTCCTGGGTTCGGGAGTCGGTTACGGGAGGGGAAGGTATTAGCACCCCTCACGTCCGTCATACTCGACGGGAACCTCTTAATTCGAGTTGTGATAGACGTTAGCTAAACTTAATTCTTCTCTTCTTACTACTAAATACTATAACGATACTATAAAGGCTAAAGAGGCTAAGGGGAAGGGGGGATGGTTAGAGGATATGGTGGGGATTGTGCTCGCCAAGATCATCGCAATATTGTGCCTACGTATCTTACATTCAATAGTGAATGAAGAATCAGAGCGTTCGTAGTTCGTGGATACGACCACGAAAGAAACGGGTTTGAATTGGATTTGAAGTGAGTACGGATGACGATTACTCGAAGTTTAAGAAAGACTTCTCGGACCCAAGTAATCGGGAGAGCGAACCAAAGACTTGGAACACTCTCTTTTTCATCATGAAGGAATGATGTGTTTAAAAGGATAAGGTTGAAATAATGACGATCACTTGAAGCCTAAGAAAGACTTCACAGACCCCAAGTAATCGGGAAAGCGAACCAAAGACTTGGAACACTTTCTTTTTCATCATAAAAGAAGGTTGTTTGAATTTGAAAAGGTGTATAAAAGGATGAGATTGGTCGGATGGTGACTACTTGAAGCTTGAGAAAGGCTTCTCGTATCCAAGTAGTCGAGAGAGCGAACCAAAGACTTGGGACACTCTCTTTTTCATCGTAAAAGAAATTGTTTGAAAAGTGAGTGAAAGGATGAGTAATTGGAGATGGTTGAGTATTATCGAGTTTGTTAATATTATTTAAAGGCGTCAATTGCTCACACACGAATAAGATAACTCGCATATAAACAACGGAAAGCAAGATCAAATACTTGAACCTACTCTTTACACCTTGAAAAGAATTGAATAATTGTTAATTGGTTGATAGGTTTGTTACGAAATCCACTTGACGTTGGATCAAGGGTTTGACTTATTATCGCGTGTAAAGCGTGTAATGGACATGGTTTGAGAAACGAGACCGACTTGACTTACGCATCAAGGGTCGAATTGTGTAATAGGTTAATGGCAAATGCGTATGAGCACTCGACTTACGAGGGTTTGAAAATGGCTCGATGATGAATCGAGAATTAGTTTGAAAATAGTTTGATCCGCTCTAGTCCCTATGGGTGCTCCTAGGAGATAAACTAATAATCAAAGAAATGTGAAACATACATCGGAATGGGAAAGGGATACATGTAAGTTACACGGGATTGCACGAAATAAAAGGGTTTCATTGTAAGGTAGCCCAAGAGAAAGCCGTGTGTGTGCATTGTGTCCTAAACTACGCCTTGAGCAAAGTCGGGCACGACTCAAAGTTAGGATACCTGCAAATGACCAAAGATCCAACAGTCCACCAATTTGACTTTTTAGGAGTTTCGATAATTTATTAGGTATTTTCGAATATGGGTGAATGAATATGAATAATGAGATATGATAATATGAATAATAATATGACAATAATATTCATAATAATATTTAACGGAAATTAAATTTAATGGTTAGTGAATCGAATCGGGACACGAAAAAATGGATCTCGTCTTAATCGCAAACATAATGCCGATTAATTGAAGGTAGCCTATCACGATCCCAAAGTACGGAAAATGACCCCAATGGTTATTCACCATAGATTTGAAATCGAGAAGGTTATCAACTTCGATACGCGACGCTTACGAATAAAAGACTTCATTGATCCAAAAATCAAAATAAAATCGGAAAAAGAAGGTGGTCTCAGATCCTTTATTTCACGCCAATAATTTGACGGCTAAACGGTGGTAATCTCGTCATCGACCCAAAAGGCAAGAAATATCCAATAACAAAAGAGAAATGGAATCAACTTCTAAAGAGAAATTTATAATAAATATATAAAAACAATTCTAAAAGAGATATTAATAAAACTTAAAAGAAATTATAAGAATAATATAATGTATATACAAATTATATAATATTTACAAACTAATCTAAATATAATATAAACTCTAAAAAAGAAACATATCTACAAAAATATTAGTCTGTTTTATATAAGATTTATAAAAATAACAAAAATGCTTTATATAATAAGTTTACAAAAATAGAAAAAATAAATAAATAACAAAAACAAGGGAGGGGTTATATAGAAACGAATGGTGTGTATATTAAACAAAACACAGACGGGCCTAGGCCCATCAACAACAAACCAACAGATAAAACAATAAATAAAAATAAAAGAAAAAAAATGAAATCATCTCCTTCGTACGTCTCAACCTCACCTAACTTTCCACTCTCTGTTCACTCTCTCTACTCACTCTCTGTTCCACTTAAACTTCCTCTCAGTTCTTTCTATTTCGCCTTAAAAACTCACCTTCTCCGTCTCTCGATCTCTGTTTCAACGTCGTTTCAATCAGTTTTGTTTCTGTTTAGGTTTAGATTTGGGATTTAAGTTTGTGATGGCTGTTTTAGGGGGAGTTAATCGATTGAGGAAGGGTTTTGGAGCTGAAGTTTCTCGCGGTGGTTTAGTTGAAGACTTGAGGTAGATGGAGATTTATGATGAATGTTGAAGAAAGTTGTGAGGAACGGTGAATTTTTGAGGAATTTCTGGGTAATGTTCAAAGAAGATAGGACGGCGGTTTTTCATGGAGGGTTGTTCGAGTTGATTTATGAAGTCTGATATGGTGTTTGATGATTTTGGGTTGTCCGTTGTTGATTGTTGGGTTGAAGGGTTTCCGAAATGAAGAAGATGTTGATTTGGAAGTTGGAGAAGTAAGGGTTTGTTGTGGTTTTTGAAGGTTGAATGAGGAGGAGTTTGTGAGGAAAGGACTTCAAAGAGAGTATTGTTTTTTTTGAAGGTTTTTGGCTGAGTGGAAGTTCAGCCGAAGGATATTGTTGGAGGTGAAGAGAAATTTTGGAGAAGGTGGCGGCTAGGTTTTGATTCCACCCTTTGCTCTGAAAAAAAGATGGTATTTATGCGAACTTTAGAGGGCCATCTAGAATGAAGGAACCTCAGAAAATACCCAATCCCCTCTTTTGTCTGTAGTGAGGTAATATCTTCAATTAGTTTTCACTGCGGTAACTCCCTCTTTTTCTTTTACTGTGGTAATTAATTTGTAACTACATTTGAAAAATGATGCAGGGTATGACTTTGAGCTGTGGCAAATTGAGTACAAGAAGCAAGTCGAATTTCAGAGTAAAGGCTTTCGCAAACTCCTTGGTAACTTTACCGGTATTCATCCTTTTCCAATTGGCAGCAAGTATGTGTTTTCTTCTTCTTTTTTTTTTTAACAGTGTGGATATGGTCTGAATGCAATCCTAATTTTGTTTTCATGGTTGTTGGCATGGTGTTATATATGGCTGATACTCATCGGTGTGAATGGAATGCAATGGAAGTAAAACTCATATGTCATTGCTCTCAAGTCTATAAGTCTCCAACCAAAATCTCAGGTGCGAGCGGGAATGCTTCTTATCATCATAATTGGCATTAAAGTAGACACTCACAACAAGCTTTTTATTGCCCAATAGGTATCAGTCTTTCCACTGCATAGGAAGCTTTTTGTTAGTACCTTTTTGACTTCTTGAAAGAACCTTGGTGAAGAAATCATAGCATGATCAAAACTTAATCATGAGCAGCTCTTCATGGAATGGCAAACTCAGCATCACAGACTATTTTGAAGGGTGAAGGTAGTGTAATTATGGCGGGCTTGTGAATCATTCAAGTTAGTTCATGGGATGGCTTTGCTTTGACCTTTTTTATGATCGTACCCCTGTTGTTCTTGTTTTGCTGACATTTGATTTGCTTGTGACAAAGTTATTGTCACTAGTTTCGACCCAAGAGTTTTGGTTGAATCATCAAGGCTCGCGTTGTTGTTCCTACAACATGACCTATACCTCAGAGATTTTGACTGATGCAGAGCGGCACGGAAACTTCGGATTAAACACTCTCACGATGTTGTCCTTGTAAGTCTTTTCCACTTCGAAAATTTTATAGGTGCATTGCCATCATCCATACTTCTTAGCATATTCTCTTCGTACGAATCACAACTGCTTGTAGGTTATGAGTTGTTCTAAACCAGAAGAAATTGGCTGGAATATAATACATGTGTACGGGGTGTCGCAGCGGTTTTTTTTTGTGTTGCCCTATTTCTGGTTTACAACTTTTCATAAAACTGCCTTGAATTCTCTTGGATTTTCCTTTACTGCTAGTCAAAATCAAAAAAACAAGAGCTTCTTACTAGAAAGAGTCTTCATAAGAACTTTTGTATCTGGAGAGCCAAAAGATGCGTCATAGTCAAAAGATTGCATTCTATAAACTATGCAATGACTGAGTATGTCTTGAAAGAATTTTCCTTTGTCATGTTGGTTATTTAATTGAGCAGCTTATTGGTATTTCGTCTCAATTTTGACAGGTTGCAAATTGATAAAGCTCGGCGTGAGGATTTGAAGCAACTTAAAGGTTGTGATTTTGTGGGATATGACCAAAGCTGTTGCTGTTGTATGATTGATGGCGTGGGTAAATTGTTGTATAGGTCCTCCTCTCTTTCAATTGCAGGTACTCGTATATGTAGCAAAAACCGGGGCTTTTGCGGCAATTTCATGAGCAAGATTGTATGGGGATCCTCGACTGTCTTTCCTACCTCATGAAAGTTGCCTCCTTTATTGCCGGTAATGATCTGTTGATGCGTACGGTTTCATCTTTTGCTATGCATTCTTGCATTGATGCTGCCGTACGGTTTGTGCTGTTATCTTTTGTTGCAGGTAACATTTTGCGACTGGTGTGTGGTACAGAACGAATTCCCCACTTGTTGGCTGCATATTATGTTGTCAAACAGCAAGGCTTTTTCTATGGTAATGAATGTGTCATTTACGGTTTGCAACTTTTTATGGTTATGTGGATGTATTGTCATTTAACTCAAGGCATGAAAACTTTTATGCAGGCAACGTGAATTGCAACTTTTTACAGTGTAAGGTTGAGTCATACAGTATAGCTTGGTGAATAAAGGTTTAGCTGTGATGCGTTGCTGCATAATGTACCAGCTGGGGCTTGTGAAATTTCGGTGATACTTGCTGCGTGAAATTACTGTTGGTGCTGCTTGTTATTCAAATCTCCAAATATTGTCTACCTTGCGTACCGTGTCATTTTTGTTTCTTTTATGCATATGGCCTTTATTTGAGGAGAAAAGGGGTCACGCATGAGGTGAGCTTGCCGATGGATTCACGGGCTGGTAGTTTGGGAAAAGCTATGGTCTTTTCTATAATACATTTACTGTAAAGTTATGGGCTCTTCTGTTATATAGCCATGCATTTACCGTACACCACGTATTGTCTTTCCAATTATGATTGTAAAAACTATGCAAATTCTGATAAATGAAATATGTTGAGGTCAGGTGTGCGTTTTGCCTCATGTCTCTTGGAGTATCATGGCTTGAGATATCTTCGAAACACATCCTGAAGGAAGAGTAAAAAATAAAGTAATCATAGGAACTAAAATTAACGTTGGAACTAATTGATTATCTTGAGTAATTTGATTTGCAAACAAATTTGATCATGCTTTAAAATGACTCCATCGCATAAGTTGGCTCGAGAATAATTTGAAAACAATTTGTTCATAACTTGAACCTTCTTGGTTCGACAGCCATGCCCATGGTTTGGCTACACCATACAAAACAGTTCTCAACTCTTCAAAAAGGAACTGATGACCTTAATTTGTATAGTGGCATTAACCTTCATGTTTGATCACCAACTTAATCTTACCTTTAAAGAAATGGATGACTTTATGGGCGCGAATAATTTTTATGGTTTTTCAAGAACAAAACAATTCCAATTATTACATTGGATTAATTTTAAAAAAAAGGGACATAGAATCATTTTGAACAAAAAAAAGGGCAGTAACTTGAAGATGTACTTGAAACCAGTTGAATCAAGATTCGAGAGGTAAATGGTGCTTGCTCAATGTTTGGCATTATCTTGAAATCAACTAATCATATTTTGGCTATGAGAATGTAAGCATTCTCCCCATTTCAGCCACATTTATCAGGACATGTAGCACAAACGTAACCCCTAAGACCTAATTCTCTAGCGGATCATGGCCACTGGCTACAAAACTTGGTGCATAAAAAAAGAAATGGTAGGACAAATTTAGGGTATGACAGATGCCCCTATCTAATTGGCTTAAACCGAGTGAGATGAACTACTATGGAGTTCATTCTTTCAAGGTAGAAGACAAATAGATATGAAGAAAACCCTGAATTTGTCCGATAAGAAAAGAAATGCTAAGCAGTGAATAACTGGCAAAAGGTCGCCATCACTAAAAGGATGATGGGATGAAACACGCACGTCTACTATCACCAAAAGGATGATAGAGCAAACACACTCGCACAATCTGACATCGACGAAATGCCAGACCTACCACCAAAAGGATGACGGAGCAAAACTCACACCGAACAATATCACACAATCTATCATTAATGACTATGACAGACCCCCCACCAAAAGGATGACGGAGCGAAACCTAAACCAAACAATATCGCACAATCTGACATTAATGACTATGACAGACCCCCCACCAAAAGGATGACGGAGCAAAACACAAACAAACTATCGCACAATCTATCATTAATGACTATGACAGACCCCCCACCAAAAGGATGATGGAGCAAAACACAAACAAACTATCGCATAATCTATCATCAATGACTATGATAGACCCCCCACCAAAAGGATGACGGAGCGAAACACACACCAGCCACTACCACCAAAAGGATGATAGGACAAACACTATCGCGCAATCTGACACCAATCCAAGTGACAGACCCCTCACCAAAAGGATGACGGAGCGAAACTCACACCGGCCACTACCACCAAAAGGATGATAGGACAAACACTTTCGCACAATCTGACACCAATCCAAGTGACAGACCCCCCACCAAAAGGATGACGGAGCGAAATACACACCAACCACAACCACCAAAAGGATGATAGGACAAACACTTTCGCACAATCTGACACCAATCCAAGTGACAGACCCCCCACCAAAAGGATGATGGAGCGAAACACACACCAGCCACTACCACCAAAGGGATGATAGGACAAACACTATTGCACAATCTGACAGCAATCCAAGTGACAGACCCCTCACCAAAAGGATGACGGAGCGAAACTCACACCGGCCACTACCACCAAAAGGATGATAGGACAAACACTTTCACCCAATCTGACACCAATCCAAGTGACAGACCCCCCACCAAAAGGATGACGGAGCGAAACTCACACACACAAGTTTCTGTCACCAAAAGGATGATAGAACGACATAAATTGAAGGTTACCAACACCAAAAGGATGCAAGCTAGATTGAACCGACGAGGTTGGCTATCACCAAAAGGATGATAGTAAGGCAATTGACAACGATCATGCTTGTTGAATACAACTCATTGGGGAACACCCAAGAGGAATATTAGATTGAAATGAGTTAACGGGGTACACCCACCGTCTTGCTTGGAGATCATAATTTTGTTGAAATGATTTCATGGTTACGCCCATGAACTCTGAAGAGAATGCCCCTGACTGGGCTGAGTTTGTCTTGATGTCTTGTCTTGCTCTCAAAAGTCTGAACAACTTCATGAGGAACGCTCATGGTTTTGCTGAAGATGCCCCTGTCTGAGCTGAATTTTGCTTTGAATATCTCTGAATTTCGTGGGAGAAACCCACAGTCTTGCAAAAATGCCCCTGACTGGGCTGATGATTACTTTGAAGTTCTTGAAGTTTGTGGGAGAAACCCACAGTCTTGCGGAGAATGCCCCTGACTAGGCTGATGATGGTCTTGGAAATCTTCGAAATTGATCCGGGACCTTGACGTGCATATGCTAATGCTGGATGTAAAATGATGCTTCATAACGAATGGAAGTGCAAATGCAAATGCTGACGAGCGGAGATGCAAGAGCTGGAGAAGTATGATACGATTGGGTATGCAAAATGCTTATGATGATGAATGCAATGCGTATGATGCATATGATGCAGACGGGTGATTTGGAAATGCAGGGAGACGCCAGCGTGGTGGATTTTGGGTAGTTGCTAATGCGAATTGGACTTCGGGTGGTGGGAGGGATTGACTTCCTCGACACGCCGTTTGCTGAAGATGTCATGATTGGAGCAGAAGATGTCCTTGATGTCCCAAGTCTGGGATATTTGGGTGACTGTGAATTTGCTTCAGAGAGAATTGCAACTCTGCTTGATGGTCAGGACGACCTGGTCTTGCCCCAGTCTGAACTTGTTAATGGTATGCCCCTGCTCGAGCTGTTGAATAATTTGCCCCAGCCTGTGAGTTTTGAAGTAGCCTTGCTTTGTGCCAACAAATGAAAGTCAAGTTCCTCCTTGATTGCCTTTTGTTGGAATGTCTTTGAATACCTAGCACTGATTTGCAATTAAAATTGTACATTCACAAATGGTAATATTAATGCAAAGTTTGGTGCAAGTTTTGAAAAAAGTATCGTTTATTGAGAGTGTCGCGATAGTGAGAAACGAATGGGCATTAGCCCAGACGTTGTCCTGATTTTGATTAGTGCGAAAATATGTTGCAAGAATAATGACACCAATGTTGATGATTAACAATCATGTGAGGAGTCAGGTTACGCAACCTTGCGATAATATGCTTTCAGAATAAACCTCGCCTCAATTAGGTCTTTCGAGGGTTGTAACGTGGTCTGGTTCACGGTTATGAAACAAAGGATATTTGGCTCAAAGTATGATTTATACCCACCCTTCTTCTTAATTGTCTCCAGTCCTACATTCAGTTAATTATGCACCTATCTTGACGATGTAAACTTGATGATTCAAGGTTTGCTCGACGTGGCAGTCACCTTATTTTAATGGATATCAGTGACCCTATTTGAATGACCACTGAATCTTATTTTGTTTTTGTTGAGGGTTTCGGGGTCCTCGTTTGCTTTTGTTTTGATCCCTAACTTTTGCATGGATTGACTTTGTTTGTCAAATCCATCGGGATTGCCTTGATTTTGCGTAAGTCCCCTCTGAGGTGTTTGACTTAGCAGGCTTTTGATGATTTTTTTTTGGGAAGGTTGTGACTGCCATGGCATGGGTCTTTGATGAACCACCGTCCTTGGATTTTTCTTGTTGATTCGAGTGCGGGGTTGAATTAACTGAACACTACCCTGCCCCAGGTTGAGTGTAAAAGGTTTGAATATCCGAAGGAAACTACTACTTATAGGCTCGAAGTGGTTTACTAGGGGTTAACTCCTTATATCTCCGGTGTTTAGGGGACTTGAAACAATGCTTGCACATCATTGACAAGGTTTTGTCTGAAAGCATACGGTTTGCAATTATGGGTATCTCGTTTTCATCATCCTCCCTCAAATCATGTTAAACAACAGTGGATAGAGTGAAGTGAATAAATGTGTCTGTGATAAGTGAAAATGAGTGAATACGACATAACTAATTCAAAACATGCATAAACGATACATTAATGAAAACCGAATACGAATGGCAATTGTTCAAAGCATACAATACTTAAACAAACAAAACATAAGAAATGCGAAATATGAAATGGCAGCATGATGGCCTTCTTCGGGGATGAACTTTGACTTGACTGGATTTGATCTGAATAATGCTATTTGTTCGGCGGCATTGGATTCTTGATGACGTTTGGGGACTTCCCATTAAAGTTTATAGCATCCTTGTCGATCATGTCTTGGATCTTGTGCTTGAAAGCCCTGCAGTCCTCAATAGTGTGACCTGGAGCGCCCTTATGAAACTCACAATGAGCATTTGCATCATAGTCGGCAGGAATGACAGTTGGGGGAGCCAAATCTCTCAGAACAATAGCCTTTTTATCCATCAACTGAGCAAACATACTAGCATATGTCATTGGCAGGCGATCAAATACTCTATCAGGCTTCCACGTCCTCTGCTGACGCTGTTGGGGAGCACCTTGTTGATGTTGAGCAGCTTGCATCTGTTGTTGCTGAGGAGGATACTGATATCCTTGTTGGTTGTAGGCCTGTTGCTGAGGAGCCTGTTGCTGTGGCATCTGAGCTTGCACTGCTTGAACAGCTGGCTGATAAGGCATTGGAGCATATTGCGCAACAGCAACATATGGATACTGATAATAGGGCATTTGATAAGGCATAGGAGCAGGAGCTTGTTGGGAAGCTTGCCCTTTTTGCATAAAGATTGCATTTGCTTCGCCCTCTTTCTTCTTGTATCCATTGAAAGGCTTCTTGGCATTGGCCTGGTTGTTAGAACCTCCTGGGATCTTTCCACTCTTCAACCCTTCTTCAATTCTCTCACCGACGATCACCAAGTCAGAGAATCCAGCGGAGACACTACCGATCAGCTTCTCATAGTACTGGCCTTGTAAAGTACCCATGAAGATATCAATCAGTTCACGGTCAACAAGAGGTGGATGCACCCTTGCGGCTAGCTCTCTCCATCGTTGCGCGTACTCCTTGAAGGATTCGTTGTCCTTCTGAGTCATACTTTGAAGTTGAGTACGATTCGGAGCAAGATCGGTGTTCTACTTATACTTATTGACAAATGCATCGGCTAGCTCAGCCCAAGTGCGCACACTGTTATGTTCCAGCTGCATATACCATTCAAGTGATGCCCCAGAAAAGCTGTCTTGAAAGCAATGAATCATGAGCTTTTCGTCTCTGGCATAGGCAGCCATCTTGCGACAGTACATCTTCAGATGAATGTTTGGGCAACTGAGACCTTTGTACTTCGAAAATTCTGGCACTTTGAACTTGGGAGGAATGACAACATCAGGCACCAAGCATAATTCCAAAGCACTGAAAGAATTTGAATTGTGCCCTTCCATGGCTCGGAGTTTCTCGGCTAGATCTCGGCACATCTTCATGGCTTCTGAATCCTGAGCAGCAACAGGACTGGAAATGGGGATAGCAGCATGATAGTTCTAAGCATCGTCATAATGATCCATCAGAGTATCTTCGGTATGGGGAGCTGGGATCTGCACGACAGTAGGTTAGGCCTGCGGGATAGCTCCAATGGTAACTCCGGGCGCTGGGGTTGGATGAGGAGTGTTCCCTTCGGCTGCGTTATTGAAGTTCAACGGCATCCCATGAGGATTTGGAATTGGAACCAACGGGATGGCAGTAGACCCTTGTCCTTGACCATTGTTGTTGACGACAGCAACAGCTTTACGCTGTTCTTCCTCTCTTCTGGCCGTGAGGATGGCTTCGAGGATCTGGTCAATCTTTCCTTTGATGGTGTCTAACTCTTCTCTGAAGGAAACTTGCTCTTGTTGAATCTGCTCCATCATTCGTCTTGTATTGGCTCTAGTTGCGTACTGGTGTTGAGGAATCAGCTTGATTTACTGGATATGATGGAAAGAGAAACATGAGAAACTGTTGAAGGAAGGAGAATGCAAGATGCACAATAAATGAGATGCAATGCGAATGATATGCAATGCAAGATGCAAGATCCAGGATCACAGGATCACAAATTCAAACAATTTTGAGATTAGCCGGGTGGATGGTTCAAGGATCACAGTCACTGCTCAAAGAAACCCCCACAGGTAGGATTCTAAAACGGGTAGGTGCCTAGAGTCATGGACATCTTTCAAAGATATTACTGCCATGACAAAGCCTCATCACGATGATAATATCCTTAAAAGAATCTCCTCTAGGTGATATTCTCGTATCTTCCACGCGAGAAAGACTTCTCGGAGGCATCAACTACACAACCATCGACACACGGGTTCTAGAAAAGGTTCTCAGAGTCATAGGTCGAGGTTGAAAATATCACTATAAGGAAGTAATACATTCAAGGGATCTCATCTGATTGGGGCGTTCGTATTAATTCACATAGAATTAACACTACCAACCACCATGGATAAAACGGTTAATGGTCCTTGGGATCAACGATTCAAGCTCAAAAACATCATTGTCGTGGCAAAGACTCACCATAACAACAACATCTCCAAGGAATCTACTCCAAGCGGGGTTTTCGCTTCAACTCAACGTGAAAAAATCCATGCAAGTCTCCACTACACAACCACCATCCTAATCCTAGGGTTTTACTCGGACTCGGGTGTAGAGCCATCTCATAAAGTAACCATAAGTATAGCAACCCCCACAATGCCTCAAGCATAAGTAACCAAGACAAGGATACCAATAAATAAGTGAGAAGAAAATAAAAGACAACAAGCTAACAACTCAAACTAAGATAGGCTCGACTCTCTTTTACATGGAGCAATAGTCCCCAGCAGAGTCGCCACCTGTCGCACCTCGAAAATTCATTTCGAACATACGACCCTCGCACAAAAGGCGTGGAAATGCGGTTCGACAGAGTCGCCACCGAACTTTATTCTTCCCGAATGAACGGGAGAGGAAAATATCGAGAAAACCTCATAAACCCGGAAGGAACACGGCCGTCGCAACCTCATGTTCCTGGGTTCGGGAGTCGGTTACGGGAGGGGAAGGTATTAGCACCCCTCACGTCCGTCGTACTCGACGGGAACCTCTTAATTCGAGTTGTGATGGACGTTAGCTAAACTTAATTCTTCTCTTCTTACTACTAAATACTATAACGATACTATAAAGGCTAAAGAGGCTAAGGGGAAGGGGGGATGGTTAGAGGATATGGTGGGGATTGTGCTCGCCAAGATCATCGCAATCTTGTGCCTACGTATCTTACATTCAATAGTGAATGAAGAATCAGAGTGTTCGTAGTTCGTGGATACGACCACGAAAGAAACGGGTTTGAATTGGATTTGAAGTGAGTACAGATGACGATTACTCAAAGTTTAAGAAAGACTTCTCGGACCCAAGTAATCGGGAGAGCGAACCAAAGACTTGGAACACTCTCTTTTTCATCATGAAGGAATGATGTGTTTGAAAGGATAAGGTTGAAATAATGACGATCACTTGAAGCCTAAGAAAGACTTCACAGACCCCCAAGTAATCGGGAAAGCGAACCAAAGACTTGGAACACTTTCTTTTTCATCGTAAAAGAAGGTTATTTGAATTTGAAAAGGTGTATAAAAGGATGAGATTGGTCGGATGGCGACAACTTGAAGCTTGAGAAAGGCTTCTCGTATCCAAGTAGTCGGGAGAGCGAACCAAAGACTTGGGACACTCTCTTTTTCATCGTAAAAGAAATTGTTTGAAAAGTGAGTGAAAGGATGAGTAATTGGAGATGGTTGAGTATTATCGAGTTTGTTAATATTATTTAAAGGCGTCAATTGCTCACACACGAATAAGATAACTCGCATATAAACAACGGAAAGCAAGATCAAAGACTTGAACCTACTCTTTACACCTTGAAAAGAATTGAATAATTGTTAATTGGTTGATAGTTTGTTATGAAAATCCACTTGACGTTGGATCAAGGGTTTGACTTATTATCGCGTGCAAAGCGTGTAATGGACATGGTTTGAGAAACGAGACCGACTTGACTTACGCATCAAGGGTCGAATTGTGTAATAGGTTGATGGCGAATGCGTATGAGCAATCGACTTACGAGGGTTTGAAAATGGCTCGATGATGAATCGAGAATTAGTTTGAAAATAGTTTGATCCGCTCTAGTCCCTATGGGTGCTCCTAGGAGATAAACTAATAATCAAAGAAATGCGAAACATACATCGGAATGGGGAAGGGATACATGTAAGTTACACGGGATTGCACGAAATAAAGGGGTCTCATTGTAAGGTAGCCCAAGAGAAAGCCGCGTGTGTGCATTGTGTCCTAAACTACGCCTTGAGCAAAGTCGGGCACGACTCAAAGTTAGGATACCTGCAAATGACCAAAGATCCAACAGTCCACCAATTTGACTTTTTAGGAGTTTCGATAATTTATTAGGTATTTTCGAATATGGGTGAATGAATATGAATAATGAGATATGATAATATGAATAATAATATGACAATAATATTCATAATAATATTTAACGGAAATTAAATTTAATGGTTAGTGAATCGAATCGGGACACGAAAAAATGGATCTCGTCTTAATCGCAAACATAATGCCGATTAATCGAAGGTAGCCTATCACGATCCCAAAGTACGGAAAATGACCCCAATGGTTATTCACCATAGATTTGAAATTGAGAAGGTTATCAACTTCGATACGCGATGCTTACGAATAAAAGACTTCATTGATCCAAAAATCAAAATAAAATCGGAAAAAGAAGGTGGTCTCAGATCCTTTGTTTCACGCCAATAATTTGACGGCTAAACGGTGGTAATCTCGTCATCGACCCAAAAGGCAAGAAATATCCAATAACAAAAGAGAAATGGAATCAACTTCTAAAGAGAAATTTATAATAAATATATAAAAACAATTCTAAAAGAGATATTAATAAAACTTAAAAGAAATTATAAGAATAATATAATGTATATACAAATTATATAATATTTACAAACTAATCTAAATATAATATAAACTCTAAAAAAGAAACATATCTACAAAAATATTAGTCTGTTTTATATAATATTTATAAAAATAACAAAAATGCTTTATATAATAAGTTTACAAAAATAGAAAAAATAAATAAATAACAAAAACAGGGGAGGGGTTATATAGAAACGAACGGTGTGTATATTAAACAAAACACAGACGGGCCTAGGCCCATCAACAGCAAACCAACAGATAAAACAATAAATAAAAATAAAAGAAAAAAAATGAAATCATCTCCTTCGTACGTCTCAACCGCACCTAATTTTCCACTCTCTGTTCACTCTCTCTACTCACTTTCTGTTCCACTCAAACTTCCTCTCAGTTCTTTCTATTTCGCCTCAAAAACTCACCTTCTCCGTCTCTCGATCTCTGTTTCAACGTCGTTTCAATCAGTTTTGTTTCTGTTTAGGTTTAGATTTGGGATTTAAGTTTGTGATAGCTGTTTTAGGGGGAGTTAATCGATTGAGGAAGGGGTTTTGGAGCTGAAGTTTCTCGCAGTGGTTTAGTTGAAGACTTGAGGTAGATGGAGATTTATGATGAATGTTGAAGAAAGTTGTGAGGAACGGTGAATTTTTGAGGAATTTCTGGGTAATGTTCAAAGAAGATAGGACGGCGGTTTTTCATGGAGGGTTGTTCGAGTTGATTTATGAAGTCTGATATAGTGTTTGATGATTTTGGGTTGTCCGTTGTTGATTGTTGGGTTGAAGGGTTTCTGAAATGAAGAATATGTTGATTTGGAAGTTGGAGAAGTAAGGGTTTGTTGTGGTTTTTGAAGGTTGAATGAGGAGGAGTTTGTGAGGAAAGGGCTTCGAAGAGAGTATTGTTTTTTTAAGGTTTTTGGCTGAGTGGAAGTTCATCCGAAGGATATTGTTGGAGGTGAAGAGAAATTTTGGAGAAGGTGGCGGCTAGGTTTTGATTCCACCCTTTGCTCTGAAAAAAGATGGTATATATGCGAACTTTGGAGGGCCATCTGGAATGAAGGAACCTCAGAAAATACCCAATCCCCTCTTTTGTCTGTAGTGAGGTAATATCTTCAATTAGTTTTCACTGCGGTAACTCCCTCTTTTGCTTTTACTGTGGTAATTAATTTGTAACTACATTTGAAAAATGATGCAGGGTATGACTTTGAGCTGTGGCAAATTGAGTACAAGAAGCAAGTTGTATTCAAAAAGCAAGTCGAATTTCAGAGTAAAGGCTTTTGCAAACTCCTTGGTAACTTTACTGGTATTCATCCTTTTCCAATTGGCAGCAAATATGTGTTTTCTTCTTCTTTCTTTTTTTTAACAGTGTGGATATGGTCTGAATGCAATCCTAACTCTGTTTTCATGGTTGTTGGCATGGTGTTATATATGGCTGATACTCATCGGTGTGAATGGAATGCAATGGAAGTAAAACTCATATCTCATTGCTCTCAAGTCTATAAGTCTCCAACCAAAATCTCAGGTGCGAGCGGGAATGCTTCTTATCATCATAATTGGCATTAAAGTAGATACTCACAACAAGCTTTTTATTGCCCAATAGGTATCAGTCTTTCCACTGCATAGGAAGCTTTTTGTTAGTACCTTTTTGACTTCTTGAAAGAACCTTGGTGAAGAAATCATAGCATGATCAAAACTTAATCATGAGCAGCTCTTCATGGAATGGCAAACTCAGCATCACAGACTATTTTGAAGGGTGAAGGCAGTGTAATTATGGCGGGCTTGTGAATCATTCAGGTTAGTTCATGGAATGGCTTTGCTTTGACCTTTTTTATGATCGTACCCCTGTTGTTCTTGTTTTGCTGACATTTGATTTGCTTGTGACATAGTTATTGTCACTAGTTTCGACCCAAGAGTTTTGGTTGAATCATCAAGGCTCGCGTCGCCGTTCCTGTAACATGACCTATACCTCAGAGATTTTGACTGATGCAGAGCGGCACGGTAACTTCGGATTAAACACTCTCGCGATGTTGTCCTTGTAAGTCTTTTCCACTTCGAAAACTTTATAGGTGCATTGCCATCATCCATACTTCTTAGCATATTCTCTTCGTTCGAATCACAACTGCTTGTAGGTTATGAGCTGTTCTAAACCAGAAGAAATTGGCTGGAATATAATACATGTGTACGGGGTGCCGCAGCGGGTTTTTTTTTGTGTTGCCCTGTTTCTGGTTTACAACTTTTCATAAAACTGCCTTGAATTCTCTTGGATTTTCCTTTACTGCTAGTCAAAATCAAAAAAACAAGAGCTTCTTACTAGAAAGAGTCTTCATAAGAACTTTTGTATCTGGAGAGCCAAAAGATGCGTCATAGCCAAAAGATTGCATTCTGTAAACTATGCAATGACTGAGTATGTCTTGAAAGAATTTTCCTTTGTCATGTTGGTTATTTAATTGAGCAGCTTATTGGTATTTCATCTCAATTTTGACAGGTTGCAAATTGATAAAGCTCGGCGTGAGGATTTGGAGCAACTTAAAGGTTGTGATTTTGTGGAATATGACCAAAGCTGCTGCTATTGTATGATTGATGGCGTGGGTAAATTGTTGTATAGGTCCTCCTCTCTTTCAATTGCAGGTACTCGTATATGTAGCGAAAATAGGGGCTTTTGCGGCAATTTCATGAGCAAGATTGTATGGGGATCCTCGACTGTCTTTCCTACCTCATGAAAGTTGCCTCCTTTATTGCCAGTAATGATCTGTTGATGTGTACGGTTTCATCTTTTGCTATGCATTCTTGCATTGTTGATGTCGTACGGTTTGTGCTGTTATCTTTTGTTGCAGGTAACATTTTGCGACTGGTGTGTGGTACGGAACGAATTCCCCACTTGTTGGCTGCATATTATGTTGTCAAACGGCAAGGCTTTTTCTATGGTAATGGATGTGTCATTTACGGTTTGCAACTTTTTATGGTTATGTGGATGTATTGTCATTTAACTCAAGGCATGAAAACTTTTATGCAGGCAACGTGAATTGCAACTTTTTACAGTGTGAGGTTGAGTCATACAGTATAGCTTGGTGAATAAAGGTTTAGCTGTGATGCGTTGCTGCGTAATGTACCAGCTGGGGCTTATGAAATTTCGGTGATACTTGTTGCGTGAAATTACTGTTGGTGCTGCTTGTTATTCAAATCTCCAAATATTGTCTACCTTGCGTACCGTGTCATTTTTGTTGCTTTTATGCATATGGCCTTTATTTGAGGAGAAAAAGGGTCACGCATGAGGTGAGCTTGCCGATGGATTCACGGGCTGGTAGTTTGGGAAAAGCTATGGTCTTTTCTATAATACATTTACTGTAAAGTTATGGGCTCTTCTGTTATATAGCCATGCATTTACCGTACACCATGTATTGTCTTTCCAATTATGATTGTAAAAACTATGCAAATTCTGATAAATGAAATATGTTGAGGTCAGGTGTGCGTTTTGCCTCATGTCTCTTGGAGTATCATGGCTTGAGATATCTTCGAAACACATCCTGAAGGAAGAGTCAAAAATCAAGTAATCATAGGAACTAAAATTCACTTTGGAACCAATTGATTATCTTGAGTAATTTTATTTGCAAACAAATTTGACCATGCTTTAAAATGACTCCATCGCATAAGTTGGCTCGAGAATAATTTGAAAACAATCTGTTCATAACTTGAACCTTCTTGGTTCGAGAGCTATGCCCATGGTTTGGCTACACCATACAAAACAGTTCTCAACTCTTCAAAAAGGAACTGATGACCTTAATTCGTATAGTGGCATTAACCTTCATGCTTGATCACCAACTTAATCTTACCTTTAAAGAAATGGATGACTTTATGGGCGCAACTAATTTTTATGGTTTTTCAAGAACAAAACAATTCCAATTATTACATTGGATTGATTTTTAAAAAAAGGGACATAGAATCATTTTGAACAAAAAAAAGGGCAGTAACTTGAAGATGTACTTGAAACCAGTTGAATCAAGATTCGAGAGGTAAATGGTGCTTTCTCAATGTTTGGCATTATCTTGAAATCAACTAATCATATTTTGGCTATGGGAATGTAAGCATTCTCCCCATTTCAGCCACATTTATCAGGACATGTAGCACAAACGTAACCCCCAAGACCTAATTCTCTAGCGGATCATGGCCACTAGCTACAAAACTTGGTGCATAAAAAAAGAAATGGTAGGACAAATTTAGGGTATGACGGATGCCCCTATCTAATTGGCTTAAACCGAGTGAGATGAACTACTATGGAGTTCGTTCTTTCGAGGTAGAAGACAAATAGATATGAAGAAAACCCTGAATTTGTCCGAAAAGAAAAGAAATTCTAAGCAGTGAATAACTGGCAAAAGGTCGCCATCACTAAAAGGATGATGGGATGAAACACGCACGTCTACTATCACCAAAAGGATGATAGAGCAAACACACTCGCACAATCTGACATCGACGAAATGCCAGACCCACCACCAAAAGGATGACGGAGCGAAACTCACATCGAACAATATCGCACAATCTATCATTAATGACTATGACAGACCCCCCACCAAAAGGATGACGGAGCGAAACCCAAACCAAACAATATCGCACAATCTGACATTAATGACTATGACAGACCCCCCACCAAAAGGATGACGGAGCGAAACACAAACAAACTATCGCACAATCTATCATTAATGACTATGACAGACCCCCCACCAAAAGGATGACGGAGCAAAACACAAACAAACTATCGCACAATCTATCATTAATGACTATGATAGACCCCCTACCAAAAGGATGACGGAGCAAAACACACACCAGCCACTACCACCAAAAGGATGATAGGACAAACACTATCGCGCAATCTGACACCAATCCAAGTGACAGACCCCTCACCAAAAGGATGACGGAGCGAAACTCACACCGGCCACTACCACCAAAAGGATGATAGGACAAACACTTTCGCACAGTGTGACACCAATCCAAGTGACAGACCCCCCACCAAAAGGATGACGGAGCGAAATACACACCAGCCACTACCACCAAAAGGATGATAGGACAAACACTTTCGCACAATCTGACACCAATCCAAGTGACAGACCCCCCACCATAAGGATGACGGAGCGAAACATACACCAGCCACTACCACTAAAAGGATGATAGGACAAACACTATTGCACAATCTGACACCAATCCAAGTGATAGACCCCTCACCAAAAGGATGACGGAGCGAAACTCACACCGGCCACTACCACCAAAAGGATGATAGGACAAACACTTTCGCCCAATCTGACACCAATCCAAGTGACAGACCCCCCACCAAAAGGATGACGGAGCGAAACTCACACACACAAGTTTCTATCACCAAAAGGATGATAGAACGACATAAATTGAAGGTTACCAACACCAAAAGGATGTAAGCTAGATTGAACCGACGAGGTTGGCTATCACCAAAAGGATGATAGTAAGGCAATTGACAACGGTCATGCTTGCTGAATACAACTCATTGGGGAACACCCAAGAGGAAGATTAGTTTGAAATGAGTTAACGGGGTACGCCCACCGTCTTGCTTGGAGATCATAATTTTGTTGAAATGATTTCATGGTTACGCCCATGAACTCTGAAGAGAATGCCCCTGACTGGGCTGAGTTTGTCTTGATGTCTTGTCTTGCTCAACAAAAGGTTTAACAACTTCATGAGGAACGCTCATGGTTTTGCTGAAGATGCCCCTGTCTGAGCTGAATCTTGCTTTGAATATCTCTGAATTTCGTGGGAGAAACCCACAGTCTTGCAAAAATGCCCCTGACTGGGTGATGATTGCTTTGAAGTTCTTGAAGTTTGTGGGAGAAACCCACAGTCTTGCGGAGAATACCCCTGACTAGGCTGATGATGGTCTTGGAAATCTTCGAAATTGATCCTGGACCTTGACGTGCATATGCCAATGCTGGATGTAAAATGATGCTCCATAACGAATGGAAGTGCAAATGCAAATGCTGACGAGCGGAGATGCAAGAGCTGGAGAAGTATGATACGATTGGGTATGCAAAATGCTTATGATGATGAATGCAATGCGTATGATGCATATGATGCAGACGGGTGATTTGGAAATGTAGGGAGACGCCAGCATGGTGGATTTTGGGTAGTTGCTAATGCGAATTGGACTTCAGGTGGTGGTAGGGATTGACTTCCTCGACTGTTTGTTAGTTTCGGTTTGTTCGGATGAAGAAAATGGAGGTGTTGGGGTTTCGTTTGAAATTTTCGTTTATGGAGGAGGGTGATTCTGCGTTTGAGAGTTGTTGAAGATGAGAGGTATTAACGTTTTCGAATGAGTTCTCTGGGATTTCAGATTGAGTTTGTTTTGGAGTACGAAGATGGGTTTTCTTATGGTTGCATCGGTGGTTGTTTGAAGGTTTGAAGAAGAGGGTTCGAAAACTGATGAAGAAGGGGAAAGTTAGTGGTGGTGCATCCGCCGGAAATGGAGGGTTTGTGTTGTGTTCCTGGTTTTTGGAAGAAAATGATGGTGGATGTTTCACGGCTGAAAATGACGAAGAAGGTCGATGAACAGTATGGTTGCGCTAGGTTTTTTGAGCTGTCCTGAGAAAGGAGACAAACATTGATTTTGCGGCTCCTAGGGTTCTGAGGTAGAGGAACATCAACAGTGCATGTATATATACAATAATGACATGTGGCCTTGGCAATTTGTTTTGGTTAATCCTGATTAAAGTTTAAAAAAATGGTTGTACTAATTAGATGATGCTGTTAGTTAATTCTAAGAAACAAAAATAATCTAAATCCTAATTAATTAACTATAAATTCTAACTTAATCTAATTTCTAAATCTAAGTTAAAACTAAACCTATCTAATCAATTAAAAATTCTAAATTAAAATTCTATATTCTATTTTCTAAAAACTATAATTAATTCTAATAGATTTATTTAAAAGACAATATTCTAGACTAAAGTTCTAATAATTAAAATCTATGCTAATTAAAAAAATCTATTAAAACTTAAATTATAAATTATAAAACTATAACAAGAAAATAAAGTAAAAATAGGGATAAAATCACAAAAATGCGGCAAAATAAAAAAAACGGAAAAAGGCAAACACCGAAACGCAACAAAAAAAATATCAGCACCGACTGAGCCATCGGGAAGAGAAAAACTTCGCTTGATCGGGACATGGAACTCATCACTTGAACTGGTTTGAATCGTCTAAAATGCGAGCAAAGCGGTTGTAATCCCGATAATCTATTCCGACTGATAACATGAACAGTATGCGATAAATGATCGACCTAAATGATATGCAGATGAAACGCGAAACAAAAGCCAGGTTAGAAAGAAAAGGTTGGGCAAAATTTAGGGTGCAAAAGATGTGTATTAGGTCAGCATGACAACACTTGAAAAAAAGAACCTACAATTTACTATCTGAGCAAGAAGTTCAATAATTGTGAGACCAGATACTCATTATCGGAGAAAACTTATTATGCTCTGACTTAGGCTACTCGACGCCCGAGGCAATACATGATTTTCCATACTACTTTGTTGATATCCAAGATCGATCCAATAAAGTACATTTTTGAAAAGCCTGATGTCTCTGGACGAAATGCTCGGTGGCAAATGTTGTTGACCGAGTATGACATCCAACACATTACCCAGAAACTAATAAAAGGGAGCATCTTGTCTGACTACCTTGCTCATTAACCAGTGGAAGATTATCAATAGATGAATTTTGACTTTCCCGATGAGGATGTTCTATTCATCAGAGATTATAAGACTCTAGACCCTGACACAGTACAAGAACCATGGGCACGATGGACGCTCGTGTTCGATGGTGCTGCCAATGCCAAAGGCCGGGGAATTAGTGTTATCCTCATCTCTCTGACAGGTTTTCACCTTCCCTTCACCGCCAGATTATGCTTTGAATGCACCAACAATATGGCTGAATATGAAGCATGTATCTAAGGTATTGAAGCGATTGACATCAAGTTTCTTGAGGTCTACGAAGATTCTACTTTGGTGATTGGTCGGGTTAGAGGAAATTTTGTGACTCAGGATTCCAAGCTGGTTTCGTACCAAAAACACATCGCGAAATTGATTTTCTATTTTGATGAGATCTATTTTCATCATATTCCTAGGGAAGAAAATCAACTAGCTGATGCTCTTGCCACCCTGGCATCCATGTTCAAATTCAAGCTGAAGAACAAAGCTCCTTCTATCCGCATTGATCATTTAAACAAACCAGCACACTGTTTAGCAATCGAGGACAAGTCTGACGACAAGCCTTGGTTCTACGACATCAAAAGATATCTGGAAAAATAGGAATATCCTGAAGAAGTTACTAATAAGAAAGCTCTCAGACGGCTCTGCGCAAAGTTCTTTTTGAGTGATAGTGTATTGTACAAGAGGAATTATGATTTTATGTTGCTCAAATGTGTGGATTGACACAAAGCAAATACAATTATAAGGTCCATACATGAAGGATGTGAGGGTGTACATCCCAAAGGTCCTGCCATGGCTAAAACGATCCTTCGAGCTGGGTATCACTGGACGACAATGGAGGTAGATTGTTTCAACTTTGCCAAAAGATGTCCCAAGTGTCAAATCTACGGTGACAAGATCCACGTGCTACCAACTCTGTTGAATGTTCTGACTTCTCCTTGGCCTTTCTCTATGTAGGGTGTTAATATGATTGGAATGATCGAGCCAAAGGCTTCCAACGGTCATCGTTTCATTTTAGTTGTTATCGATTATTTCACCAAGTGGTTGAAGCTGCTTCTTATGCAAATATCACACGACAAGTGGTTGCCAAATTATTCAAGAAAGAGATAATTTGACGCTATGGTATTCCTAGAAATATTATCAGTGACAATGCAAGCAATTTGAACAACAAGATCATGAAGGAGTTGTGTCAAGAATTTAAGATCGAGCACCACAACTCTTCACCATATCGGCCCAATATGAACGGTGTTGTCGAAGCAGCAAACAAAAACATCAAGAGGATTATCCAGAAGATGGTCAAGACTTACAAAGATTGGCATGAAATGCTTACTTTCACATTGTATGGCTACAGAACTTAAGTTTGTACTTCTACTGGGGCAACTCCGTATTTGCTTGTGTATGGTATGGAGGTTGTTGTACCTATTAAATTTGAAATTCCCTCGCTCAGAGTAGTCATGGAGGCAGATCTTGATAAAGCTGAATGGGTTCAATCCAGATACAACCAGCTGAATCTCATCGAAGAAAAATGCCTGACAATCGTGTGCCATGGTCAATTGTATCAAAGACGTCTCAAGTGAGCTTTTGACAAGAAAGTTCTCCCTCGAGCGTTCCACGCAGGAAAACTTGTGCTCAAGAGGTATTCTCCTGTTCATTCAGATATACGCGGCAAGTGGACTCCCAATTACGAAGGACCTTTTATTGTCAAGAAAGCCTTCTCAGGCGGAGCCCTGATCCTCACCACCATGGACGGGGAGGAGTTGCCACATCCCATGAACTCCGATATAGTCAAAATATATTATGCCTAAAAAGAAATGATAAATAAAAAGGCTGCTAGATTGGCATCTGCAAGGGCGATATAGGAAAAAAATGCGTCTCGATGGACCAAAAAAAAGAAATGTCCATGCAAAAGTTAGGGACAATAAAAAACAATAATAGCCCGCTAAGAGCATCTTTAATGGGAGTAAACTAAATGGGTAAACTAAGATACTTTGTGTGGGCCCAAAGTGATTTGTAGGATTTAAAAAATTTATAGTTGATTTGAGTAGTTTTTACTTTAATGGTGGTTGTCTATAAGAAACCAAAACTTGACCCCACATTTTATATTTTTTATTCAAGTTACCATTAATTTAATTATTTTAATTAAAATACATATAATTTTTTAAATAAAATTTACCTTAAAAACTTAAAAATAATATTAAATATATTTTATTATAAAATTAAAAATGATACAAAATTCACAATAATAATACATAAAAAAATTACATTTTCATAGGAATATAATTATAATAAGGATTTGACTGGTTGGGATCCATTTGATAAATAAATAAGATTGGAAATTGAAAGAAAAAAATTTAGAAGTAAAACTGTGTGTAAAAAAAATTAAAATTTCTATAGAATTTATAGAAGGTAAAAAATGATAATATGACCGTTACTATTTTCAAATATCATATCCTTACTTTAATGTTGTTGGAATATTTGGAATATTTTATTAATATTAAATAATATTATAATAGGTTTCACATAGTTAACGTTAACTATATAGATGATGGGAACTAAATTTTAGTTCATTTGGATGCCATGTCAGCTCTCCTATAATGCAAATTCCTTATTACTGACGTAAGCTATAAAGAATTTTGGTTTAACAACACTGCGTTAAAGTTGCTCTAAGTTGAAAACCTAAAAAGGCGACTTAGGAAAAAATGGGTATTCCGGTGGACAAAAAAATAGAAAATGTCCAGGCAAAAATTAGGGATAAAGGCATTTTACTGTGAACACTTTGGCATATCTTCGTTATGGTTGGACCTCAAACGGTAAATGATCAGTCAGATCATCATCAACGGACGCAAAGTGTTGGAACTAAGACTTACAGGGGATGGTAGTCAATCTTATAATCAATGCAATGTCAAAATTCTTATTGCCATTTACTTTGTTTATCAATTTTTTGTAAATTTCCTCATCAAGGATTTTTACATCCTTGTACACATCTTATGTACAAACTATTTTCATATTCAATAAAGTTCATCCATTGACTTTTCATCCTTTGATTTCTCATTTGTCTCTTTTCAGTATTTCGTTTACAAATTGAACAATTATTTGTGATCATATAATGCTATAAAGCATTGAGAATAACAAAAAGCTAAAATCAACCAGGAAAATATTATGCATTGCATGCTTTACCGAAAATCAGCAAGGAAAGATTGGTAGGTTTCCTTTGGTTGGTTGAGAAGGTTGTTTTGTTGTCTCCAACAAGTACCAGTATGGTTCTTTGGAAGGATTGCGTATCTTTCCTCTCCTCAACAGAGCCATAATTTCACCAACGGGCATCAGATTTGCTCTTTGGAAGGATCTATCTTTCATATCCCCAGTAGAGTCATGTCCCCAAGCAGAGACTTGTTTGCTTTTCTCCAGTAAAAGAAGAATTTCTCACAACACCCCAGCAGATCGAGGTGGTCATTCCCTAGCAGTGATGGTGCTTCGTTTTGTTTTGGTCATTCTGACTTTGTTCTTCCCCTTGAAGAATCGGTTAATTGAAGATCAACCATGATTCCCTCATTCTCCAACCAAAGTCAGCTATGGTTAGAAAGTTTCTTCTTCTCAAGCAACAGTGTTGGTAATAGCCTGGAAGTCTGAGATTTCTAATCTCTTTCCCCAGCGGCGTTATCGTCATCCATGGATTTCTGTTCCCCAACATAGGATGTCGAGTTCATTTTGCTACAAGCTTTTTCTTCCTACTTGCAACACATCATCTTAACATTTATCACTACATAGCATGATATCAAGCATCATGTGATTGTTGAGCATCATAGCATATGCATCATAGCATGTTTCCCTTTGCTAATTTATCTCCCCAACGGACCTCACCCAAACTTTCCACTTGAGCATTCTCTTTGTTTTTACATTATTCGTCGTCGGCCAAATCTTTCGAGCTACTCTTTTATTTAATCCTCTTCTATAACACCCTTCTAAACCCCGCGGTATCAGAGTAATTATCATACATCTCACAAAAGGGTGTCACATATAATTTCAAAACATCACACGATCACCTGTCGTGCTCAATAACACTTAAAATAAATTCATGATTTTCATACACTTTCACATTAGCATGTAGCAGCGGATTTACTTTAATCATAATAGACATAATGAAAGTCTCATGCTCATCACATTCATAACCAATACTTAGGCATAAAAGTCAAAACTTCACATAATTCAAATAAACACAATAACATAGAGTAGAGTATATAATGTATCTCTCAAACATAATTAGAAATCTCCTCAGTGTTACATGACCAAAGCACGACTCGACCCAACTAAAATAAAGACACAAATTAAGCTGCTCCAATAGCTACCTCGCACTAGAAGCAACTCTGTTCCTCTGTACCTGAGCGATGTTGTATAAAACATCCTTCCAACAGAAGGGTGAGAATTCACATAATTATCGAAATCATAAGATAATATACAATTTAAGGCATACAAACATAATCAAAACTACCCTCACACTTCAAAAGTTTTATCAACAAAGTATCACTCAAGTAACCATACCATTCACAAGTATATATACACAATCCACAATTCCACCAATTTCAACAATTCACATAGATACACATAATCTCATAGCACAAACATATACACAATGAGACTCAATGCAAAACTCAATGCAAGACTCAATGCAACTCATGCCATGTGGTACCAACACTTGTTATTATTTTGCGGTTTTTACATTTAAATCGGGTTCATTCCTTAGACCAATAACACACAAAAAGCTCATTCCCTGAGCTTTCAAACCTCGCTCTAGGTTTAGGACAAGTCACTAGCTTCCATGGAACTAACAAGCATTGACTCTTGAAACAAATGATGCATGTGCAAGTTCAAAAATCATATGTAATTAAGATTATTCCTTAATCTTAACATTCATGTATATCTTCAATAATTCATCACACTTGAATTACCATACAATCACACATACTTGCACATTTTTATCAATCATTCACACACAATTCACTTTCAATGATATACAACACATTTTACAATACAATTATAAATGTATTATCATTACAACAAGCAATAAATATCATGAATTTCATGTTGTCACACACCAAAATATACTTATACAAGCACACACGCAAGTATTCGATAAATTATTCACAAATAATTTCACAACCGGCAACAACAGTGCAACAATTCATTAATAGAACATATACACAATTGACTTCCCAAACATATTAGATATAAAAATATTGGGAAACCAATTATATCATCTATAATATTTTATAGCTCTACTCATTAGCTTTCCAACGCTTCGAACAAGGACCAAATCAGACTTACAGATCAAAAGTTATGGCCAAAATTGTCAAAACAAAAATTTTGCCAATACACAGCATTGTGTCGACCACTAGCGACGGATCAGTCGACGCATGGAAGGCAGAAACAAACCCAGAAAAACACATTCAGCATGTGTCGACCTCTGCGACATATGCATCGACGCAAACAGTGCAGGATGCAGAATTTTCTGCGTTTTTCACCATTGGAGGCCTTCCGGACCTCCAATTTCAATTCCGTAAAAAGCCTGAGTTCCAGAATTCAAAATACTACCATAATATGACAATTATAACAGCCCACAACATATATTTAAGGATCCTACCATCATATATCATGTAATCATTAATTTTAAAATCATGGAAATTAGGGATTTTTATCCTATATATGATATTACCCATCATACACTATCATACAATCTTAATAATCATATAAAAAATCACTCTTACCTTGGTTTTTGGATGATTCTTGAGCCCTTTCTCTTGGTTCTTCTTCTTCTCTACCCTTCCTTCTCTCTAGCCCCTTTCTTTCTCTTTTCTAACTTTTTATCTCTTACTATTCTTTTGTTAAACCCTAACATTGTCTTAATCATTTGGGCTTAACTCAACCCACTCTCACTTACTATTCACACACCTAATTAAGCCCAACTAAATAATCTAACAATTCTAAATTATTCTACCAAATAGAATAAATCAATTAATTTAATTAATTCAATAAATCACATGTTTAGATTAAATCAATTAACTCATATAAATTAAATAAGTTAATTAATTTATATAAACCCAATAATTCATATAAATCAAACAATTCATACAAATTCGATAAATTAAATAATTCATTCAAATCAAATAACTCATTTAAATCAAATAATTCAAATAAATCGAATAAATTAGTTAATTTAATTAGGCACAGAATCACACAATTGATCAATTAATTTAATTAAATAAATAATTACTAAAAATTGGGGTGTTACATTTTCCACCTCTAATAATTGAAGAGCTAGTGTAATTCGAACATTCAGGTCCAAGAAGATTAAATAGGGGCAGTTGGCGTAACCCGAGATTTGACCTCCTCTTTTGCCTTTTGCATAAACATGTGCATTTACATCGCTGGCATACGCATTCTTTTTTTTTTCTCTATGATCTTTATTGCAGGAACTTTCAGGTTTTACGAGCCCGATTAATCACTGTTAGGGACCAATTGGTACTAATTTTTATATATTTTATCGGTCCCTTTTGCCAATTTCTTAGTAAAATCACACAAGTTTTTATCACAATTTAGTAAGCATTCAATTGAAGTTATTTTATTTTGTTTTGAATAGATATTTCACTTTTTCTCTAGATTTTGTAGAATTTATGTCAAGAAAAGAATGATCTCCAGAGCAACTCTTGAAGATAAAAGTTTGGGAAAGGAATTGATGAGGAAACACAAAACAAAGCAAGCAGTTCTCAAACTGGGTAGTTCGCGCCGCGACCACCCTTCGCGCCGCGAACTGGGTGAAATCAACCACATGCAAAATTTGTGACACATGTCATGTCTTGGAAGAAAAACCACTTTTGTGTAGGGTGGCGCCCCATAGCCTATTAAATGCACTTTTTCCTTGCATGGAAGATACAATCATTCCATCTTAGGTTTGAGTATCTCCTAGGTTTGTAAGAGGATTGGAGAGAGATTTCAAGGGGATTTTCTTGTTTTTGGAGGAGTTTTCATGCAAGAAGAAATTCTTGAAGATTTTTTTGTGTACTCAAGGAAGATGATGAACAACTAAATCTCATTCTTGTCAAGATTGAGGTAGTAGTTATCCTATGTTGTTTATGTAATATTACTATCCTTGCATGTAACAAACTACATTTGGTATAAGGAATTATATTTTCTCTTTACATTGAAAAATCAGAATTAAATTATTGTTGAGAAAGATAGTTTAATTCTTGACCTAAGATATTTTTCCAAGTAAAGAATAAATTGTAGAGATAGATTTATTCACTACTTTTCTATTGTGTTAAACATTCAAGATTATTATATCAATAGTTAGATGGAGAGATCGTCTAAGGATTTATATAATAATTATCACAATCTTATTTAGACATAAATATTATTGAGAGGACACTTGAATACTATCAATGGAGTTTGAATGCATGCATGTGATATTGAGAACATATAAAGAACAAAGATAATGAAACTCAATCTTGACAAGGTTTCTAAACTTTATTCTAAAACCATTTTTATTGTCTTATTTTTCTTATAAGTAAAAATACCGATTTATTCACCAACAAACAATTTGAACATCTTTGAACTTACAACAATCGAAATTATAGAACGGCGATAATAACACCAATCTCTATGGATACGATATTAAAAATATTTGGCAGAAATATACTTTTCAACAATCACATCCTCCCAAAGATATCACATCATTAAAGCAAGCACCAAATAAAGGTTTATATACCTATTTATTAGAGCAAGAGGTCGAAAATTAGAGTCATGACCACAACATCATTTTCACGTAAAATTGGGCAAGTTTTAGCCTGGTTAATCGATTAACCATTTGCTAGTACAAATGGGTTAATCGATTAACCCTTGTAAATTTTGCAGAATCTACTGCATTTTCATGACAACAACTTCCACTTCTCATTTTTTGGGTCTACATTGTTCTACCATTATGTGAAACATTCTAGACAGCTCTACACACTTCATGACATTTCTACACACTTTAAGGCATTTGCTCCAATACATTAATTAGGATTGAGACCACCATGTTGCTTCGTTTCCAAGCATGTGAGCCCTTAGATTCAAGTTTGCATTAGGATGGTTACCGATTCAACTACCTAACTAACTGAGTTAACCTCCAACTGAATGAGTTGAGGCTAACTAACTCCAAGGCTACATCCAAAGCTCACTCCAAACCTAGCAACTCCGAAGCAAAACTCTATATAAGCAAATCATCACCATTTCACAAGAGATTTCAATCACTCTCCCAAATTTTCACACTTGATCACTCTCAATTCTCTCACATTCTCTCTGAATTTTCTGCAACTTCTACTCATAAACTTCTTCACCTTCATCCAAAACCTCACTAGTGTTCAAAACCTCCATTAAAGAGTAGCAACTTCTTCATTGGAAGTGCTTTCTGTTGAGCTTAGCCATCATCATGTTGCAAATTCTTGTTGCTTTTTTGGAGTTATATTGCATTTAGATTCATCTCAAGTGATTACTTCAAGCTTATTCGGTGTAATTTCAATTTTGAAGTTTTTGTCGAATTTTGCTCGGTTTTGCTATGGTCCGATTGCGATTTCTATTTTCTATGTATTTCTTTGAGTAACTTCATCACATTCTCTTTGCAACAACATCCAAGGCAAATCTCAACTTTGTAGGTTGGTTACTTCTCACTCTTTTCACTGTTTTGATCATTACCGTATCATTTACGATGTAGTTTCGATGTTTTTCTCATTTGTGAATTGATTATGCATTGATTTGATCTTCAATCTTGATGTATTAATTGATCACATAAGTGCTTATTTCCTATTTTTGGACTTGATTTTCATGCATGATTGTTTGCCCTAACATGTGAGGGATTGCACAAATCAATTTGGACAAAAGTTCTTTTAAAAACTCATTTTTCAGGCTCCGTCTCGGTGTTAATCAATTAACCATGTATTTTTCAGCAAAATTTCCTATTTTAAAAGGGTTAATCGATTAACACTTCTTCATAGGCAAATGGTTAATCGATTAACACCGGTCCAGAAGGCCATTTTTGTGCATTTTTCATGTATATTTGACTTATCTTCCTCTTTCAACTCCCATGGATTGATATGTTTGATTTTAGGGATGTTTTAACTTCTATTTGAAGCATGCTTGTTCATTTTTTGATGTCTGATTTTATTGATTTCGCATTTGGGTGCATTTTTGACATTGTATGAACATGTTCATTTTTGCCTAATATTTGATCACTTGATTACTTGGATTGTGATGCATGCTAATTGACTTTGGTATTCTTTTACACTTCCATTCTTGCT
Source organism: Lathyrus sativus (assembly GCA_963859935.3). Taxonomy (NCBI): domain Eukaryota; kingdom Viridiplantae; phylum Streptophyta; class Magnoliopsida; order Fabales; family Fabaceae; genus Lathyrus; species Lathyrus sativus. The sequence continues at coordinate 181,719 of CAWUDS030000443.1, read as the reverse complement.
TGCATTAAGATTTGTTCCTCCTTGGAATAAACTTAATCTTGTTTAATTAATAACTTCCTTTTTTGCTTTAACGATTTTTCATTTCTTTGGAAAATTGTTAGCATATCTTTACCCTTTGATTAATTATTTGAAACTTCGTTTCAATTATTCGATCTCCCCTTTTTCTCCTTCTTTGTATCTTCTTGAGTTTTGTCCTCTCTTTTTCCCTGCGGAGTTAAAGATTTGCAACGCATTGGAGCACTGTACAAAATTTGCGTCGTTGTGCCGTCTGTTTTGTTTCTTGCACCGCACGTTGGTGTTAGAGAAGGAATGAGAGTGGAAAATTCCTACACTCATTCTGACTATTTTCGGTAAGGGATGAATGACCCTGTGCCTGGAATAGTTGCCTCTATCTCCTTATCATGGCTTACCTGTTCCTCCAGTCGATTTGATCCTTGATCACTTGCACCCCTACCTCCTCTTTTGAAGTAGCCTTCTCCATGTGTTTCTCTTTTCTCTTGTGGTCAATCCTTCCTTGGTTTCTCTTGAGATTTTTTATTTAATCGAGGAAAAACATTGAAACTCACTTGTTTGTCTATAACAACTATCTTAAAATGTTCCTTCGTTGCGGTGGTAACCTTCCATTTGTGATGTATTTTTGCAGCAAACTTTCATAAGTCTTTGCGATCGGGGATGTCGTTGATCATCTTAAACGGTCTCGTCATTTCGTAAATGTTAAGCAACAATAGGAGATGAAATTGGTGAGAGATGTGAAGAAACAAACCCAACGTAGAAGGAGAAGAGTGGTACAGAAGAGAGATAAATGAGAAAGGGTGCGATCAGGGTATAGCGTGAAGGAGTAGACATGTTCATATATCGATTTCCAATGTATATGAATAGTGATGCTGCAAACGTTCAAACTGTTTTTTAATTAAACTTATGGAGTAGTTGTGACTATGATGGAGAGAAAAAAAAATTATAATTGATTGTATGTAAAATTATTTGTTATGTATAATGTCAACCTAAGAATTTTCCAAATATTTGATGATGCTATGAATCTCATGATATATATCATCTTACAAATATTTAAAAAGTGAAGTGTAAAGAGAAATTTAAATTCTCTCCAAATGGTAGCTCGGTGAAGTAAAATAAGCAGTGGCATGTCAGCGTTGAACAATAATATGATAGTAAGTAAAATAACCAATCTCCGTCGTCTGAAACAACTCCATGCACAACTGGTCCACCAATCCCTGCACCACCAAAACCACTGGGTGGCGCTTCTCCTTACCCACTGCACACGCCTTCTTGCACCCTCAACCTACACCTCCCACATTTTTCATGTTTCAACCCACCCTGACGTGCGTCTCTTCACCTGCATGCTCAAATATTATTCCCAAATTGGTGCTCACACACAACTATTACTTTCTTTCTTTAAACATATGCTGCACCACTATTCCCAAGTTCACCCCGATGCATCTTTCTATGCGCTTTTGATCAAATCTGCTGGAAATGAAAGCATCTTCTTTCTTCCTCATGTACTCAAATCCGGACATTCTCGTGATCATTATGTTCGAAATGGAGTTTTGGCCGTATATGCTAAGTATGGACCTATCCAGTCTGCCAGGAAACTGTTTGATGAAATGCCTGATAGAACCGTTGCAGATTGGAATGTCATGATCTCTGGATACTGGAAATGCGGAGATGAAGATGAAGCAAGTAAGCTTTTCTATCTAATGGGTCAGCAGTCTATACGGAGGAATGTTATTACTTGGACCACCATGATTACCGGGTATGCAAAGAAGAGGAATTTGAAGACTGCAAGGATGTATTTTGACAAAATGCCAGAAAGAAGTGTGGTATCATGGAATGCAATTCTATCGGGGTATGCTCAAGGGGGGGCACCACAAGAGACTGTCAGATTGTTCAATGACATGCTTAGCTCTGGAGATGCCGAACCAGACGAAACAACATGGGTAACTGTCATATCATCTTGTTCATCTATTAGTGACCCTTGTCTTTCAGAATCGATTGTCAGAAAGCTAGACAACAGAATCAGCATCCGCTCAAATTATTTTGTCAAGACAGCTCTTCTTGATATGTATGCAAAATGTGGGAATCTTGAGGCAGCTCACAAGATTTTTGAGCAATTGGGTGTGTATAAGTGTAGGAGTTCTGTTCCATGGAATGTCATGATTTCTGCATATGCAAGAGTAGGGGATTTATCCTTGGCAAGGCACCTCTTTGATAAGATGCCACGCCGAGATACCGTCTCTTGGAATTCAATGATTGCTGGTTATACTCAAAACGGCGAGTCATTCATGGCGATCAAGCTGTTTGAGGAAATGATCTCTAGTGAAGATTCAAAACCAGATGAAGTGACCATGGTGAGTGTTTTTTCTGCTTGTGGGCACCTTGGAGAACTAGGTTTGGGTAATTGGGCTTTGAGCATCCTCAAAGAAAATCACATCCAGACTACAGTTTCAGGATACAACTCTTTGATTTACATGTACTCAAGATGTGGGAGCATGGAAGATGCAGCATTAATATTTCAAGAAATGGTAACAAGAGATTTAGTTTCCTATAACACACTGATTTCCGGGTTTGCAGAGCATGGGCAAGGATTGGAAAGCATCAAACTACTGTCAAAAATGAAAAAAGACGGTATTGAACCGGACCGCATAACATATATTGCTATACTAACTGCATGCAGTCATGCCGGATTACTGGAAGAAGGTCAGAGAGTCTTTGAATCAATCAAATTCCCTGATGTAGACCACTATGCATGTATGATTGATATGCTGGGTCGATTTGGTAGATTAGAAGAAGCTGTGAAATTGATTCAAAGCATGCCAATGGAACCCCATGCAGGAATTTATGGATCTCTTTTAAATGCTACTAGCATTCATAAAAGAGTGGAACTTGGAGAACTTGCTGCAGCTAAACTGTTCAAGATAGAGCCGCATAATTCTGGAAATTATGTGTTGCTAGCTAATATATATGCTTTGGCTGGTAGATGGAAGGATGTTGACAGAGTTAGGGTTGCAATGACAAAACAAGGAGTGAAGAAAACAACTGGCTGGAGTTGGTTGGAGCATGACTCATAAGTTTATGGAACTTACCTATTGGTGGCTAGGGAGGTGTGTGTGTGTGTGGAGACAGATCATAGCACCCACAAAATTACAGTTCACCTTCACCAGTACTCATTTATGCTGCTGGAGACTGTAGTGATAGCCATTAAGCCACGGAAAGCACTTAGACTAATCCAATTGGAACATTTAAAAGAAGTTTTTGGAGGTGAACCAACCAAACCGATTGTACCTTTTCCGTCAAACAATTTTACAAATGACACTCCACAATGCTCATCAATCAAACTTATTTGTCACCTTTCTTACAATCAGAAATTTACAAACTTAATTATAATAATTTTAAATTTTCTTCATGCAATCAATTTGTATAGAAATGATAAATAAATTGAATGTATGCACTACAATTAAAGTATTTAATTTAGAATTGTCATAAACCAATTGCTATTTGGATTACATACTATTATTTTAAAATAGGTCTTCAAATTGATTTAAGTAGTTGCTTTATAAATTTTTTTTTTTACTTTGGATACAATTTGTCATAAAGTACCAACTTAAATCAATTTGAAAGCCTGTTTTAAAATAATATAACAGTATGCTTAACATTCTCTTAAATGACACATCTAATAATTAAAGTGTTTAATTTAAAATTGTCATAAAACAATTGCTATTTAGATTACAAATGATATCTAAAAAATTGAGCAAATATTAGAGTGCAAAAAAACATCACAATCATTGAGGAAATTTCATGAGCTGAAAGTTCGCATTCTATGATTATTGCACAGCATGCAAATCATAAACGAACAATACCAACAATGGATTGCGTGCACAAGAGGAACAAAACGCCCACACTTGCCTTATTCCTTAAAAAAACGAAAGGCATGCACTGAAGCTTAAATGTTTAAGTAGACGTGTGCATCATTGACACCAGTTTTAATTTAGTGCAACTTCTTTGAATTTTACTATACAATCCAGTGCTTTCTTGAAATCATTTTCTTCAAGTGCAATATTGAACCGACAATATCCAGGAATTCCAGTCCAAGAGCCACTATTGATGCATAAACCAGTGGCTTCAAGAATGGCATTCCTAATATTTGAGTCGTCGAGCGTTATTTCCGTAGCAGCATCTCCTTGGCTGACTTCATCTTTTGATGACAACTTTACCTTAATGGTCTTTTTGAGATAGGCGGAGGGTTTGGCCACAACAGAAACGCCAGCACATGATTCAAGTACGTCCCACCCATTCTTCTCAAGTACCTAGGGAAGTATACCGCCAAATAATTGTTTAGCACTTTTTAATAAAAAAAGAAAAAAACTACCACCATAAAAAAAAACAATAAAAAGGAAACTCAAACAGAAATGTTTAGCAGATAAAAAATTACCTCCTTCAAGCGAGCAGACCTACTTCTCAAAATCTGTGTATGTTCAACAATAGCATCTGATAGAATTGATTTCTGCTCTATAAGATCCAGCAACTTCTTTGTAGCATATCTAACAGTACTATGAGGTTTACTTAATCCCGGATAACTATAAAATGAGTCAACCAAAACTGACTGGTTAAGAATAAGAAACCCAAGTCTGAGAACACCATTGAGCGTCTTAAGGGACAGTCCTCCAAGAAGAGACACACAGAACGAGGGCTTGATTGAAGAATTCAAATTAGACAAACACCCCTCCAAATCCCAGCCACCCCAGCCTTTACAGTCAAATTCTAAACCAGAGGATGATGTGTCAATTATAACTCTTGCACCAAATTTAGCACAGGTGCCCAAAATCTCTCCTATCTCCCTGTTGCTATAAACTAAGCCAGTGGGATTGATTGTAGGTCCAGAAATATACACCCACGGGTTTTTCACAGTGCCAAGGACTCCAGTCAGTGTCTCTTCTGTGAACTTAAAACCTGCACTGGCATCAGTCGGAACTGTCACTATGTCAGCTTTCAAAAATTTAGCAGAAGAAACATAGTTCCCATTTGATCCAGCTGGAAAACAAAGGGTCCCGCCTTCTTTATTGCAGCAGAGGACCAGTTTATTGAAAATTGCTTTTGAATTGTCGGCATATATAAATTCTGTGCGGCTATCTGTTGGAAAACCATAGTTGCTTTTGACGAAATATTTTATGCTTGGGGTGACATCAATTTCAGACTCAGACATGTTTTGTCGAGCAAAACTTTCAAAAATAGCAGCCTTAACAGGAGATGGAACAGGCAAAAAGATTTGATCAACGTCCATGTGGATCAGGGAACCATTCTCCACCTCATCAATTGCTAGCTCGGCATTATTAAGGACTGACAGGGCTGATTTAGCAAATCCTATCATATCAATTGATTTGACATTTTCACAGCTTCTCTGGAGGACACAAGTTAAATTTGAGTAATGAGAAAACTAACCATGGGAATCAACTAATTCAAGAACATCTTATAAATAGCTATACATAAAAAATACAGTCCCGTTTCAAAATGAACGCCACTTTAACAAAGAAAATTTGTTTCAAAATGAATGTCATTTTCACTTTTCAATCTAGAATTAATTTTATTTTCCAATTATGTCATCTAATTATTACTAATGTAAACTACTCCCAAAATAATATGTAACACATTACATAAATGATAGTGGGAACCACCAACAATTGATAAGGTTAATATAGTAAATGTCTCGTGTCTTTTGGCAACTATATTGCATTTCTTAATTTGTGCGCAAGAACCTTAAACACCACTTTTTTGAAACGCATGGAGGGAGGGAGTATGTGTTTTGGTCAGAAAAGATGTGTTAATTTTCATAGCTTTCACAGTATACTCAACCTAATAAGGAAGAGGGGCTTTGGTGCAATGGTTGGACTTATTGTTATGTGAAATGGAGGTCACACATTGGAGTTACACACCGATCTTTTGCAATTATAAGCTAAGGTTGTTCTTGTCCCTGGATCCTGTCATAGCAGGAACTTAGGATCCGTGTAAATAGGGATTGAGATATCACATCTTATCTTTAAAATAAGGATAAAATTCTGTGATTATCTTATTTATTGTTTTTAAGCCTATATAAAAAGGTTGTGTAGTTTAAAACACACGGTTGCACCAGATGGCCTTTCTATTTTTTCTCTCATTCAACAATATGGAACCCAGTAGTACTTTTCTCCTATTCAAGAAGATAATCACAGTTCGTCTGGTTCACTATTAGCGAAATTCAGACCATAAACACGTGTAGCAACTAGTAAAAGCATATAGCTTAAAACTCCTGGTCTGAAATTGGAAGGAAATTATAACAGGGAATTGGGAAGTTCTTTCAGGAAATTAGGTTCTCAAGTCAAGCTTTTAAACATATTCATTCTTCAAATTATTGTGGTCCAAATATCTACGGAGCCACAAATGAAAGAACTGATGAATATTAGGACCAGATGTTGCACACAAACAATTTTAGTTTTCAAGCAAAAAGGAAAATGAAAAGGGCAGAAAGACAGACCTCAGAATGTGCACGCCGAGAGGCAAGCTGAAAAGCAAGAAGCTCGTGAAAAATACATCCATAATAGTACTGACTGATTAATGCGGTATTTCCTTCAAGTAACTCAACAGTTTTGGACAGTGCATTAAAGAGGGGCTCTTCTTCTGAAATGACAAAAGCTACTTCTAAATCTGGATAAACCTGGAAAACATGTATGTCAGTGCCATTAATAAGAAACTGATTAAAGTCAAGCAAGAATAGTTGCCTATCGCACAACCTAAGTATGCCAATAACTTAATATGGAATATTACCTTGTTCTTTACCAGTCCGCAAATAATTGCGGCGTGAGAAGGTAGAGGACTTCCCGAAAGATACTTCATGACCCCATTTGATCCCGGAAGGCTGGATAGCTCAAAGTGATCTGATATGTCCAAGAAAAGACGAGATCCAACATCTAGTGTTGTATCTAAGAGGTGCACAAAAGCTGAACTAGTAACAGCCTCAAAAATAGCAATTCCAGTCACCACCACTTGAGGCTTCAAATTCTTTATTAGTTCTATCAACAAGTCTGATTGCCGAGGGGCTTCAATTACCATTATTGTATCATCTAAAGGGCCATTAGTTCCCATATTCTGCTAGAAAGATAAAAACTTGTTAAGGTACATGCAACAATCTGATAAAACTGATTGAAAATTAAATTAAATGCACTGAAAAGATTTATTTATTATTGATATAACTTCCAGCAATCCCCAAACAGAGGACTACAACACACTAACTATGTAAATTAGAAGGGAATAAAAAAGACAAGGATGCACTAGGAATTCGAAGAGCCTGGTCTCTCCCAACCAACCAGTCTACAATTGCAACAATATAAATATATATGTCCTTGCAGTGAGCAGAAATCAAACCTACAAATATTTCTTTCACGGGTTATAAGACCTGTTATGCACTAGGAATTCGAAGAGCCTGGTCTCTCCCAACCAACCAGTCTACAATTGCAACAATATAAATATATATGTCCTTGCAGTGAGCAGAAATCAAACCTACAAATATTTCTTTCACGGGTTATAAGACCTGTTGTGTTGTATGGAAATGAAGCAGTGTTAAGGGGATTAAACCATATGGAGCATGGTTCAATAGTTAAAGGCTGGTGGGATGAGGACAACTACAGGTTGAATCCTTAAGATTGATTTAAAGTTTTTTCTGTGGCTCAAATACATGATAGGTTTTTGTGACATTGAATGCTCCAAGCAGACAATCCCACCTAAAGGGAAAAAACCTGGTTATTGTTGTTGTAGTATATATGTTTTTGAAACATTGGATTCTTTACATTGAAAGTAATGATATGATTTTCTCCAGTACTGTACAGTGTCAACAACTATTAATTTGATTGTGTTAGTAGTAGACCTCCAATTAAAAGGACCTAAGTTAGGAAAAAGCCTAAAAATACAATTAGGCTTGGGGTAGACATTATATAGCTATTACTATTAGTAGAAAGATTACTTAATTGTTATTATACTATACTATAGAAAATTATAACAATTGCATGATAATACAAAAAACCACAGGCATGACATTCATACCTCAAGCGCCAAAGATGTTAACCACTGCCTAGGTAGGTGTCGAGTCAGATGTTCATCAACAATTGCAAGCCGAGGTGAGAACAAGCGAAGAGCGTTCTCAATAGCCGCATTCCTCGAAGGAAAAATGACAATATTCTTGCATGGGATTTCAAAAGATGATGTCAAAATTGTAGTATATTATATGAACCAAACAAATATAATATGGAACATGTAGTGCCTAATCACTAGCATGAGTGGAATGGCTTAAATGTAACGTATATCAACAGAATTAAACTTAGATACGGATATAAAACACAATGCAAGTTGCTCATCCAATAACAGAAAGATTTCTCTCCTGCCATTCAAGTGAATGATGGAAAGGGGTACTTTAAGTGGGAAGTTTCTGTAGTCTACCAAGAGACCAATTAATAAAATAAAACCATTTTTCTTCTAGTTATTTGTATTTCACTTTTTTTATTGTTATTTTTTTTGTGGGTAACATCAGTTTTTTAAAGAAAATTTCACCTGAACTAAAAGGCAACATATCCTTACTTCTCTTATAGATTTTGTGCTTACATTCAAGAGATATAGAATCAGATGAGCGTGTAGGATTGTACAGGACTTGAGCTATAACTTAGATGACAACTAGCCCTACTAACATATTGACATATGGAAATATTCTAGGCATGGTTCTAACAAGGAGAAGAGGAGAATGAGTTATATGCGGTCCCTCTGGTGTAATAAACCCAGAAAGAAGAATGTTTTGATAATTATGAAATTAAGATTCGGGAAAAAGTAATGTCATTCAAAAGCTAAGGCGTATTTTTGGTAATGTAAGTTAGAAGAACTATCGGTAAACATGACTTCCAGCCTGTATCTCTTATGAATTCCTATTTAGAATAAAATAACCTTGAAAATGTACTCCCTCCCTTACTTACTAACCCAAACCAATAGGAATGTTTGGGAATAGTGAATAAAATACCAGAATTTCTTAAATAACAGATCTGATCTAATGACATTGGGCCACCCATATCCAGAAAAAAATTTTGGAAATTAGAAAAGTAACCTTTTCTACTGTTTTTGAAACACATATACCACTACCCTATTCATTCATTAGTGCGTGGAATTTTGTAATCATATTTAAATCATGACATACCTACTACCTACAGGAGATATTTACAGTAGACCTTACAAAAATGATAAAACCTAATGAATAACACATCATCTTATGCTAGATGCATAAGATGATGTATACCCATGGTATAGCATGGCTATATATTATATAGCACTGAATTCTTCTTACAGTGGAAGTGAGTGGAACATGATGATAAGTCTTCAAAAATCCAGCAATGAGATTGCGGAAGCGTTTGCTTCCGGCCGGTGGCTCATATGGAAAATAGGAATCATCTTTAAGAATGCTTGCAAGATAAGCAAGGAAAGGAATTTTCTCATCAGCAACAGAATCATCCTCAAAAGACAAATCTAGAGAGCTGCTGATCTCTTGAAATCCATTTTTTAGAAACTCAAATATAACTTTAACCTGCAAGCATCAAATTACATTGTGCTTCATAATTTCTTCAGGGCAACAAATATTCTTGGAAGGAATTGACAGATTTTAGTGAAGCACCCCACCTGGCTAGGTTGACGAAGTTGACAACTGTAAACTGATAAAGCATGGGAAATGCTGCCCCCAGACTTTCCATAAGCCCAAGCTGTCCGTGCACAGATAGGCTGCTCTCCCGAGAGTCCCATAAAGAACTCAAAACGGTGTGGGCTGTTCTTCTCAATTTCAACTAAGGCTGCAATATCTGTGTCGCCAGCCTGTACCAGTACAACTCAATAAGACTACATTTTCACTGGAGAAATATTATTAGTAAAACATATGATTACTAGCCTGGATGATTTTAGTTTGCCAAAGCTTCGTAATGCGAAAACCCCGACGCTCAAACAATCGTTTGCAAACAGCTTGACCTGGGCGGCCTCCCATATTAAAGATCATAATTCCATTTGGTTTGATTACTGATATCCCTTCTTCAACTGCCCTGGCAATTAAGCCTAATCCAAACTGGTCCTCCACAAAACCCTACACACAACAAAAGAAAAAATAAACATGAAAATGTAGTATTTATGTCATAAATAGGCTCAAAGCTGTCAAGAGCGATACTTCAATAAATAAATAAATATTTTTGAGCTTCATGCATAGAAATCATCAAATGAATATGAATACATCCGCTGCACCAACAATTTTATGACGAGTGCAAAAAATTATCTCTGAGGAAACAACAGCATAAATAGTAGAATGCTGGTGATGTTAAAAAGATAAGATTGTATTTACCTGAAGTGCACAATAATTACTCAAAGAATGAAGGAATTCCTCGCTTGCATTTTCTGTTATCATCTTAGTCATTGCATCTGGATTTGGATTAAGAATCTGCAGGGGTCCAACCACAATAATTACTCAAAGATACATATTAATCAAATAATTAAGCAAATACGCGATGAGATAACGTTCAAGCATACATATAAATATTTCAAGCATAATAAACTACATAATCTATGTGGAATTACCTGAGGAATACAGCCTACAATTCTTTCAAGTTGAATTCCATTTTCTCTGCAATAGGATAGAAGATCAGATTCGTGAAACTCTACCCTATCCAACAGAGTTTTATTCTCCTCGTCATAGATGAGCTCACCATTTTCATCTAAAGCATTCAAGTAGAGGTTTATCCAGGAAACTTTGATGGCTCTAGGATTGATATCAAGGCCATAGATCTGCACAAGTTATTTGTGTTAGCAGAGAAAATGGGGAGTAATTGAAGATGAAACACAATGTGGTTGAAGGAGGAAACCTTGGAAGGCAACCACTTGTCGGCCATGGCAATGGATATCCATCCATTTCCACAACCTAACTCAGTAACAATCCTGTCCTTGAAAATGGAGTCTGGATGTCTATTAATCCCTTCATAAAATGTATAGGACCAATCTTCGGGAAGAAAAATGCTAGGAATCACCATCATAGTCAATTTATTTCTCCCTTTGTACCCTACATTTCATTAGAATATGAGCATACGAATCTATTTATATCTATAACGTGAGAGTGGTAAAATTAAAGTGGATACCTTCGTATTGATCTAATAAAATGTCTTCAATACGAAAATGGTAGGTCTGAAAACATTGATCGCAAGAGTCTTTGGTGGGAAATCGCTTCTGAAGGTGAGAAAGGAAGATCCGACCTTGGGAACGGGTATCGGGATGGTCAAGGCCGTCGAGCAAGGATCGGAGGGCGGCGTAGGCAGCATCGCCAGATTGGCTGCACTGCTCCAGGAAATCGTCTACAGTCGGCGTCGTCCAGCCCATTTTCCTAAACTTGCGCTGAGAACGAGAAAAGTCACAAGGAATGAGTTGGTTACTGAAGCTTCACTGCTACCTTACATCTTCTATTTATATACTTTTTTTAACAGAAAAATCCGCATTCTGTTCCTTCCCGTAATATTCCGAAATCAATTCATAAAACATTTTAATTTATTATTGTAACAACTTGATTATTCTATATAAGTTTTTTTTTTTTTTTTAATATTATTTGACTCTTGCATCCACATATGTAATCTCTTCGGATCTATTTATAAACCAATTTTTTTTTAATTTTTTGACTTTAAATGTCAACCACTTAATTTCTTTATCTCAAAATTATCGTGTATTAACTATTTTATAGGGTGAGTGGATCACAATTTAATTAAGAATATATTAATAATTATGTTATTTTCTCTATATGATATTAAAAAATTATTTAACTACCTTTTTTAATATATGTGAAAGTTATTTTTTAAATTTTAAGTTATTTAATTTCAAAATCTAAACAGTGTTATCTAAGTCATTTTAGTGTGATAATAATTCAAACGATGACCAACGTGCTCGATATGCTCGCAGGATTTCTTCTTCGTTTTGCTATTGGAGCAACTACTTCGGATATTTTGTTCTCTCTTATATCAGGACCAACGAACAAGTCGAATAAGAAGCTTTTGACGGAACATTGTTTTCGCTTCTCTATAACGAACTGGGGGGATTAGTTTGGTGCCTTCCGCTCTACAGTAGGCGTTTTGGTCAGAGTTGGATCTAAAATGGCTACATGACGACCTCATGAGTCGTCCCGCACGCCGTGCTTCCCTGGGGATGAGAAAATTATATGTTTTCTTCCAATCTCATAATCTTCTTAGTTGTGAGTTGATAATTTTACTGATGTATTATATTATACATGTTATTCATCAGATCAGATGCTTCTTGTACACCTAAGTTTGCTTATAACCATTGGAGACCATGTAGCATCCTAGTGCAATCGTCAAAGTCTGAGGTGGTAGTTAATTTGGTCGTCCGACTAGGCCAAACGATTGATTGGGTTAGGAAACTAAGAGAGGTTAAATGGGTTGAATTTAAATTGTTTGGACTGTTTGGATTATCATGGTAATGATGTTATGAATTAGGTACCAATAGTTAGGGTTTTTTCCTTGAATGATGTTAACGTCCAAATATCCATTGTTATGTTAATGTGTTATTATTATGAAATCAATTGAATTTGGGACCATGTTAAGCTCGGGCTAGATAGTGAATGAATTGTTATTGTCTTTTTGAATAGTTTTGCTTTATTTAGTATAGAGAAAATGTGATGAAATCTCACTAAAATTGAAAAGTTGACAAATAGTTATGAAATGGTTTGAAATATTAGTTTGGAATGTTGGACATGTTAGCGTTTGATGGAATTTGATGTATTAGTATGTTATGCTTTATGAATTATGAAATGCAATGCATGTTATGATGTTAATATGTTGGAGTTGGTACTTGCATGGCTGGCTTGGGCTTAACATGAAGATGATGACATGAGCAAAGCTTGGTTTTTGGTATGAGATTCAAACATGGGTGAAACTTAGAAGGATGTACCCTATTGAAGATTGGTGGCTTTGGAGATCAAGATGGGAGCCATGAAGATGAAGAAGGGGATAGGTTTAGGGCTTAGGATTAAGGGTTTATGGTTTTCTTTGGTAAACTAGTTGACCAAAAAGTCAACAGTTGAGCGAAGTCAACTATTAGGTCAAAGTGTATCTTTTTGTGTAAAGTTTTGGGTTTTGTGTGATGATTTGTAATTTCCTCTTTTATAATGTAATTGGATATCTGTGAAATGAAAATGGCTTTTTGAACGAGTGTATGGTAATGAATTGGCTTTGAATTGATTTATGTGACATGATATCTAATAAAGAACACATTTTCCCTTCACAACATGTCTTTTAAAAATGTGAACTTAAATGAACTTCTGAAGAATCCTTGACTCTTGAATTTGAATCGTGAGTCATGTATCTTGTATAGAATATGAGTTGTAATGTCTTGAATTCAAAACAAACAATTAAAGGAAGAAGGCCCATAAAGAGATTAACTAACCAAATGCAAAATTCCATGGTTGACCATTGTGATCCTTGCAATTCCTTAAATTTAATACCAAAGTGCGACCCACATGATCCATAGGTACCTAAGATCCAGAATTAGGGTTTGGAGGCTTGATCCATAAGGAATGAACTAATGTAGCATAAAATAGCAAAACCCTTGAGTCAATGATATGTATACACTTGTGAATTAATGACCTAAATGAATCTGGTATGAATATGCAGATGAATGAATGATAGTATCTAAATGACTGGTTAATAAGAGAATTATGTATTCAGGTGGATGTAGTAATAAGCTAGATAAATTTGGAAAAACTAGGGAAAATTTTAGGGTATGGCAAACATACTTATGCATAACATTCTCACCGAAATGGGAAGTTTCATCCAAATGAACATAATTATTTGCATTCTCACGTTCACCTAAAAAACCCCAGTAATAGCATCCTTACATGCATCTCCATGCATTATTCCATGCATGGTACTTTCATCCAAAGTGGAACATCATACACAAAAAGCAAACATAACATAACAGGATCAGAGGTCAATCATGAGTATCTCAATCAGTCCTTGTTCAAGTCAGCGGTATTTCTCTAGAAAAGAATTATTACCCTGCATGTGCTCGTGAAATTATTTTCCAGCAAGTCATTCCTCAACTTTATGGTTAATAATGATATCTCCGACGTCTTTGCTATTGTTGCTCCCCTAGCAAAGGTTACCCTAAAAAGGTTCTTATAAGATTTTCCCCTACAAAACTAGGCCAGTAAACCTCCTCCAAAAGTAGTCTTTTCTAAATCATTTTCCCTAATATATGAACATTGAGATACTGCTTTAGTATCCTCAGAGAGTCTTAGATACAATTGGAATTTTGTTCCATCTCTAGAAAGTGAAATTTTGGCACTTAAGTACCAGATATCGAGATAGATGTCACAACACTGGGATCAAAACACAATTTGAACACACAAACAAAAATGTAAGAATATGATAACAGAAAACAAAAATCAATGTTATAGTTGTTAACCTAGTTCGGTGCAACTGACCTACATCTGGGGGCTACCAAGCCAAGAAGGAAATTCACTATAAGTAGTATTAATTCGAAGCTAAAATATCTCAATTTACAACTGATCAGTGCATTTTAATGCATATTCTCTTATGTTTGTACTTAGGCATTTCCTTAGTTTGTTTTGTTTATTTTACTGTTTTATTATGTTTTTAGAATTAAGTCTTTGTTTGTCTTTAATCTATTTTCATAACTTATTTTTAGCTTTAGCGGTTATTTGATATTTGTTCACTGTTTGGATCATACTTGGAGCAAAGAGAATTAGATTTACGCGTTCTAATAGGCGTTGAAAAGTTAGGACAAAGAGCTACAACTTTCATGTTGTAGGAAGAAGCTGATTTGGAGTGTAGAAGGCTCTAATAATTCGTTGAAGTCAGGACCTCAATTCTGCCTTTAGGAATATTAATTTTGGGCCGGGTTTTTTTATGTTTTTCGACTCAGTTGGGTTAAAACTGGATTTTATGATGCTTTCCTATACCTAGTAGCAGCCATGCTACTGTTCATTACCTTCTTTTCACGATTTTACTTTGCTTTTTACAATTGTAATGGAGAACTAATTTCTACGGGCAAATCTTGTCGTGTACGGTTCCATCGCTTTGAGGTTATTATAATACCAATTTAAATTTGATTCCTTTCAATCATTTTCTAGGAAGTCATTTGCTTGATTTTATTGCAATTGTTTGATTAATCTGATTGTTGTTCATATGATATAATTGATTAAATTTGATTGTATGCATGTTCCTAAATTTAATTGTGTTATCATTTGCTTAATTTGTTAACTCGTCATATTAACCGTTTGCTTAATTCGTTAACTCGTCATATTCTTAACTGTTTGCTTAATTTGATAAACAGAAACATTATTCATTTGATTTTGATAAGGCTTGTCTAATTGATATCATAATCGAATAAGATTGAATCCGCTTAGGGATTGGTGTTATAATAGCCAATGATAAGTCGGAATTCGAATCAGTGGGATTAGTCGTTTTAGCTTATTTTTATAATCACTTATTTGCACAAATTTTCTTTTAATTAAAACTCAACCCCCCCACCTAAATATTTTCTTTAGTTGGTTGAAATAATACAAGAATCCATACGATACGACATCCGAGTGTCGCTTCCCTTTACTACTTTTTCAAAAATACTCGTTTTTTATATGTGCGCGGCATCGGATCAAATTGGTGTCGTTGTCGGGGACTCTTGTTGATTTTAGTTAATTTTAAAGTTTTTTTAGAGTTTTTTTTTTTATTTTTTGTTTTTTGTTTTTGCTTGCTGATTTTCAGGGTTGCAATATAGGGGTAAGCGTTTCAGTCTACCAGATAAGTTGGAAGCTACTGTTTCGATTTGCTCCGAATTTTTTCCACAAAATCAGAAGAAAAAAATCGACGAACAATACTCCTTTAGAATTAAATTCTAAAATATTTTGACCCTGAAAATCGCAAATTCATTATTTTCCTATTTTATTTTATTTATTTTCTATTTTTATATTTTCAAAAAAATCCAAAATTTTTTGTAGAGATTTATTCTGATTTGATTTGATTTTTAGTCATATTTTTATAATTTTTAGATTTTATTTTAACCACTTTCTTATTGTTTCACTCATTTTCTCAATAGAGGCATTGTTGGTATTTTTGCATTTGTTAAATTACTGAATTGATTTTGTGCTTTCTCATTCTTTGTTAGTTTTATTTCTCCTTTTTGATAACATGGTTGAACAAAGAATATTAAGAGAGTTTACTGCTCCGGATATGAATTATAATATTTTATGTATTGATTATACTGCTTTTATTGTACCTTTCAAATTGGAATCTGGTTTAATACATTTGTTGGCAAGGTTTAATGGCCTAGCAGGTGAGGATCCGAATAAGAATTTGAAGGAATTTTAAATTGTGTGCTCTACACCTTTCGAACCTTCACTAGAGGTCCTTGTCAAGCAAATGGTTATAAATGATCTACAATTTCAACAACAAACAGATTCTAGCATTTAGGTTTTGCAAACACAGATTGGATAGCTTGCCACTTTAGTGAATGCCATGCAGCAAGCTCAAGAACCAAACCAACTACCTACCCAAATATTTTAATGAATCCAAAAGAGTTTCCTTCTAATTTAGTTGACGATACTTATTCTCAATTGTGTTCTGATTTTCCATCATTAGTAGAGTTTGATGATATTTACTCTTGTGATTCATGTACCGACACTAACATTTACTCTGTTTGTGCTGAGATTAATGCTACCGTGCATGGTGATGTTTTTCATATAAATGAAGTTACAGATGAAATTGTTTATGCAGCTGAAGCTCTTGACATCATGGTTGCCCTAACCTCACCATTCATTGAACAACCTCCCCCCTTAGAGCTTAATCCACTTCATAACAATCTGAATTATGCTTATTTAGATATGGATGAAAAGCTTCCAGCTATAATTTCTTCTAACCTTGATTTTGATAAAGAAAATAAGCTTTTGTAGATTTTGAAGAAACATAAGAAGGGAATTGGATGAACATCGATTGAAGATGGAAGAAAATTAGTGAGGCATCCCTTTAATCCTCTGATTCTTGATGTTGTGAAAAAAGAGATCACATTCACGTGCTCATTTGACATTTTTACTTATCGAAGATTCTTCTTTGATCCTAGAATAAAAGGTAAAGGCGCTAATATATATTTCAAGGTCAATGGTTGCTACCCAAAGTCATTTTATGACATCGCCACTTTAGGAGAGGAGTCTGTAGAAGATCTCTCTTTGGGAAAGGCTGCTTATGTGATCACTTATCCGCCTTGACTCCTAGGGTGTGTTCTTTCCTTTTTCTCACTCTTATTTAATAGTTATGTCCTTTCATTGAGGACAATGCATATTTTAAGTGTGGGGGAGGGAACCATTTCTTTATTTTGTTTTGGTTTTTTCTTAAATAAAAAAATTTTAAAAAAAAAAGATTTTTTTTTACTTTGAAACACAATGCATCTTTTGAAATTTGCAGGCTATAGATTAATTTGAGGTTAGATTGTGGAGACTTGGGAAAAGTTCATAAGACTGGTACCGTTTTAACACCTTAAGTCTCCCAAATATGGAAATCGATTTAAATACTTGTTATGATATAGCCTTGAGTTCTCATCCTTTAATATATCTCAAGTAGTTTATCTAGTAGTCAGCACCATCTAAAAATCACACACTAAATAAATAAGCTGATAAAAATAGAATGATCTCGTGTTTAATCAGAAATTTAAATAGGAATCTGCCTTTTAAGTTAGGTGACCATCACCCGGTCACTTAGGCTGACGGTTGCGAAACCTTCAAAAAAATATTGTTGTTGCTAAAGTGGTTATTTTTTAACTGTTGATAAGATATGGATCTTAGTCACTAACAGACTTATTTATCATGCGTATGAATAGATAACGTGCTTAATGTGATTGCATCAGAATGAAAGAGAGCAGAAAGGAGGATGAGTAAGTTAGGCTTAAGCATAATAACATGATTCAGATTGGTTTGTATAGGAGGGAGATTTATGACCGCATAATTGCGGGTTTGTGTTCTTATGATATCCTTAGTGTGCAAGATTAGTACATATTAATGCAATCTTGACCGAAGAAGAGTTTGCAGCCTAGAATAAGTATCAGAATGCTATTGTTTTTCACGAGTCTTGATACTATTTTGCTCGGAGTGCAAAAGTTCAAGTGTGGTGAAATTTGACCGGTGTATTTTAATGCACATTCTATTATATTTGCACTTAGGAATTTCCTTAGTTTCTTTTATTTATCTTATTGTTTTATTATGTTTTTAGAATTAAGTCTTTGTTTGCCTTTAATTTATTTTCGCAGCTTATTTTTAGCTTTAGCGGTTATTTGATATTTGTTTACTGTTTGGATCATAACTAGAGCTAAGAGAATCGGATTTATACGTTCTAATAGGCATTACAAAGCTGAAATAAAGTGCTATAACTTTCATGTTGTAGGAAGATGCTGATTCAGAATGTAGAAGACTCTAATAATTCATTGAAGTCAGGATCCGAATTCTGCCTTTAGGAATATTTAGTTTTGGGCCAAGTTTTTTTTAATATATTTTTTGACCTAGTTGGGTTAGAACTGGATTTTGTGATGCTTCTCTATACCTAGTAGTTGTCGCACTACTGTTCATTACCTTATTTTTACGATTTTACTTTGCTTTTTACAATTATAATGGTGAAATAATTCCCACAGGAAAATCCTGTTGTGTACGATTCCATTGATTTGAGGTTATTATAATAACATTTTAAATTTGATTCCTTTCAATCCTTTTCTATTAAGTAATTTGCTTAATTTTATTGCAATTATTTTCTTAATTAGATTGTTGTTCATAGGATATAATTGATTAAATTCGATTGTATGCATGTTTCTAAATTTAATTGTGTGTTATCGTTTGCTTAACTCGTTAACTCGTCATATTCTTAATCGTTTGCTTAATTCAGTAAACAGGAACATAATTCATTTGATTTTGATAAGCGCTTGTCTAATTTATATCATAATCGAATAAGATCGAATCTGCTTAGGGATTGGTATTATAATAGCCGATGATAAGTCAGAATCCGAATCAGTGGGATTAGTCGTTTTAGCTTATTTTTATAATCATTTATTTTAATCACTTATTTACATAATTTTTCTTTTAATAAAAACTCAAACCCTCCCCCCATAAAAAAAATTTTAGTTGGTTAAAATAATACAAGAATCCTTGCAATACGACATCTGAGTGTCACTTCCCTTTACTACTTTTTCAAAAATACTCGTTTTTGATCTGTGCGCGACAGCGAATCAACAACTCCCTCACTTAATCCCTATCCAATGCAACTTCTACCTAGGAACTTGTAATACCACATTTAATTATTTAGTCGTTTTGTGATTATTTTGCGTGATTGTTGGACATTGTCTTTGTTAAGGGTAGGTGTTAAGGTAGGTGTGAGAGTTAGTGGAATGGGTTTGATTAACTTAAGTCTTAGAACAACATGGTAATAATAATATGATAGTGAGGAATTTTTATCATACTTAAGATTAAAAATAATGTTTTTAGATATCCTTAAGTAGTCTTAAAATGTGTGCATGTTTTTTTAGTGCGCATACGTTATGGGCAAATCACTTCTTTATCGGAAGAGTCTATATAGTATAACTTTCGAAGGGAGAGAAGTTTTCCTTCTGATTATTGTTATCTCATGTCAAAGGTCCAACTAATTAGAAATATCTTCTTACAAATAATGACAATTTGTTTAATACATTTAAAAGATCAGTTGATGATAAAGGATTTCTAGAGATTGATTATAATATTCGTAATTGTTTGATTGAGACTATGACTCTTCAAATGTCATATGCTTTAAGGAGGTAATTCGTGACAAAACTAATATTTTGTGAACCTAGTCCTATACCAATCAAAGTATGCTTAATTTTAATAACTTTTTCCAATTAAAAAAAAACCGCTTATATATTTTTTTATTATTCTAAAACGTGTAAATATTCATAATGCAGATTTAAATTAACATGAACATCATTAAAATAAACAAGCACATTTTCAATATATTAGAGGCATTGCTGACATCAGACATACAAATTCTAACTATAAGCATCAAGCCAATATTTAAAATAAGTGATTTAGTTTGATTCAATAACTAAATTTTGTAATTAATTTTTAATGGGTAGTTGAAATGGAATTGGAGGCCATATTTATTTATTTAATAAAACACAAAAAATAATCTATTAATTTATAATTTTTTATAAAGATAGATATATATATTTTAAGAATAATTATTGCAAACACATGATTGTGGAAACTTAGAAAACTTAGAAAAAAAATCAACACATTAAAACAAATTTTAAATTTTTGTAGACCAATAAGTACACAATTAATATCCACTAAAATTAAATATATATATTTGTGGAGTAAAATAAGATGTCAAGTGTTACATTACAATTATTTTTTAGTAAAATAATTTGTAACATCTATCCATTCTTGTATCTTTGTTAAACTCTCTCACATTTTCCTTGAATATACAAAGCTGAAAGCAAACACAAAATATGATAAATACATAGTCGAATAGTAGTTTACATGAACAAATTGGTTTTAGGGTGAGTGTCTCCCCCAGGAAGTTTCGTGATGATCCAAGGTGTGACATGATTTCTGTTAGAGCTTGTAACTACCTGTTCTTGAGGTTTTAGCATGAGCTGAATAGGTATTGATGATCCTGGTGAGATGTAGATTTAATTTGTGGCTTTAATTGGAGGTTTGATGAGAACTCAGGATGTGACATATTTTGAATTCTTGATCGGGTTTTAAAATTTAGAGAGAATTAGAGTAAATGGAGATGAGATTTGGAATCAGCATGAAAAATGGGAGAGAACGGTATAGGTTTTGTTGTGAATTGATGACCTGTAACTGGTAGCTCATTAGAGAAGACGGTGGCGCGGCCATCGGACCACCGTCTGGTTCATCTGAGATATTTCCCTCCATCTGAGTTTCAAACGGAGAAGATGAGCCCGGGCCCTTGGACCATTGGAAAATGAAGACTAAGTAATCCAATCCAACGCACGTGGTTTAATCTGAGAATTGAATTTTGACTTCCCAAAACGCACAGCTTCATTAATGCGCTGGCGCGTGGATAGCCCTTGGATGCTTTGACAAAGTCCCCAGATCCAGCGCTTCTCAATGTTTCTCAGCTTTTGTTTTTCTTTTATTCTTGTTGCATTTATTTTAATTGCTTTTCCATTTTTAATTCATATTAAATCCATTTTTTATCAGAAAAATAAAATAAAAATATGTGGATGCTCATCATTTTATTTCTGATGTTTTGACATGCTTAGATTTCATTTTGATGTAATTTCCAATTTAATTGGTATTTTTCTATTTTTTATATTTCATTTAAATTGCATTTTTGGCCTATTTCCTTTCTGATTTTTGTATGATTGTTTGGTATAGAATTTAAGTGAGATTTTTTGCTAGTTACTAGTATAGAGATGCATGATCCCTTAGGATTTATTTCATGATTTTTAGATGACAATAGGACTGTTTTTGGATTAGGTTCCCATGACCTTCCATTTTAGGGTTCCCCTTTGATAACTTTAGGTTTATAAATTCTTAGGTGACTTTCCCTTTAAATTCAATCCCTGGATTTTATACCATAAGCCCCTAACCCTCTTAGGATCCCTTAGAAAATTCCCTAGAATTTTAGGACTTGATTTCATATTTTTCTTAGGATTAACAATTAGACTAGTTTTGTGGTGCTTCTAACATGACCTTTCCTTTAGCGGAACCTCAATAGTGACCATTAGGTGATTCTAGACCTCATATAGTTTCTTGATAGAATAGAATTAAGGTGGATACCTCATTAGAGCCTTGTTAGAGCTTTAGATTCCCCTAGTCTAGGTGTTCTTTGTGGCTAGTCTGTAGGGTTTCTTATAAGTGTTGCGTTGCCTTCTGCCCTCTATGTGGTTTCTTCCTTGGGCTTTGCCCTACCCTATTTCTCCAAGTCTTGAAGGGGAGCCCTCCTGGGAGAGCCTAATCCTTCCTTTGGTTGGATTTTGTGCATTCCTCGGGAGGTTGAGCCCTGAATTGACATTCCCCGGTATAGTACATTCCTTTGGTTTATACTATCCTTCTCTTTCAAGTCTTGATGAGGAGCCCTCCTGGGAGAGCCTAATCCTTCCTTTGGTTGGATTCTGTGCATTCCTCAGGAGGTTGAGCCTTAGATTGGCATTCTTGGCATGGTATATTACCTTGATTTATATACTGTCATCCATCTCAAAGTCCTTTTCTTAGGATCCCTCTTGGGAGAGCCTAATCCTTCCCTTGGTTGGATTCTGTGCATTCCTCAACAGGTTGAGCCTGAGATGGACATCCAGTGTTGATACACTATACCAGCTACCTTAGATGGATATCTAGGACTAATACCCAGTCTTTTCTGTCCTATTGACATAGGATCCCTCTTGGGAGAGCCTAATCCTTCCCTTGGTTGGATTCTGTGCATTCCTCAAGAGGTTGAGCCCGTGATGGACTCTGGTATTGATACACCTCCAACCTGATGTAGCATGGGATGATTTCCCTGTGGCTCATTTTGGTTTCTCTCCCTTGTTTGATTGATTGATGCATTAGAATAGGTTCATGTTTAGCATATTCAGGCTAGGAGCATGACTGCTTAGAGGTCGAGTGGGTTTCCCTCTGCTTGTTTTCATTAAGGGTTGAGTTTTTCTCCCCTTGCTTGTGTGTTGTTTTTTTTCTTTTTATCTATGTGTTTGCATTAGAGGTTGAGTCTGTCTCCCTCTGCTTGTCTGTTTTGGCTGTTTGGCCTTTGCTGGTTTGCTTTAGAAGTTGAGTTTGTCTCCTTCTGCTTGTATTGTTGCATTGCATTTTACTTACAGTTATTTCTTTACAGTATTTGCTTTGTCTGTTTATGTGTACCATTGCCATGTTCCCCTAGGAACTTTGACTTCTCTTGTTCAAGAGAAGTTACGACAGACATTAGGGTTCTAACCATGCATGATAACATTAGGTAGCTCCCTCCTAACCTCAACCATATGATCAATTTTGCATGACAA
The DNA here is from genome assembly GCA_963859935.3 of Lathyrus sativus. Lineage (NCBI taxonomy): Eukaryota > Viridiplantae > Streptophyta > Magnoliopsida > Fabales > Fabaceae > Lathyrus > Lathyrus sativus. The sequence goes on along the minus strand of CAWUDS030000443.1, from coordinate 158,628 downwards.
CATTAGGGCTTGACAGTTTCCCCGTAGAGTTCGTTCTCTTCTCATCTCAAAATAACAGTAAAAAACGTAATAACGGCAAGTTAGTACAAGCGCGTTACGAGCCTTAAGCTACTTGGGTAATGATAATTGAGCGGCCTCCTCTCAATCGTCTAGAGTGTTTAGTATACGTCCTTTGGACGATATGTGACGCATTCGTTCCCAGGTCATAGTCTCTAGTGTTGTACAAACTACAAACACCCATAAAAAACAGTTCTTCCGTAAAAGACAGAAAACAAAGATCAAACTCTTTTTGTCCTCTTGGACCTTTAATCCTTGGAAACCCTTTTCTTAAGGAGAGTTTTGTTAACTCTCGGTTCTACCGTAAATGGTAAACGCCTAAGTATCCAAAGGTCGAGCTGCATACACCAACTGCTGGAACCGTTTGTTAACCCTACTCGGTTAAAAAAGACAAACTTGTGTCTCGTGTTGTCCCGAACTACGTTTGCTCTTATCTTTCATGCCGTGTGAAAGTACGTAGGCACGAGATGCGATATCTAGGTGAGCAACCTTCCCCCATAACCCGTAGTTAGGCGAACTACGTTGACTCTGATTTCTCGTTCCAGACGGGAATACGTAGGCATAGAACTACTGTGTTCTGCCGAGTCATTTTCTTTTCTTTTTGGACCAGCCTTTTAGCATAGATAGTAAAATCAACTCGTCAGATAAACACAACAGGCGTGGATCCCATCGAGTACGATGGACGTGAGGGGTGCTAATACCTTCCCCTTGCGTAACCGACTCCCGAATCCATTCATTGGTTGCGATGACCTTGTCTTATACCTTTTCGTCAGGTTTTTCCGATCGTTTCCTTTCTCGCTCTGAGGGATAAATAACGAAAGGTGGCGACTCTTCTGTTTTGCCGAAACCTTATTTTCGCGGTAGCGACACTATGCATATGCAAATGCTAAAGAAAATGAAATGAAACATAAGCCAAGTAAGAAAAAGGTTGGGCAAATTTTGGGGGTACAACATACAATATTATTCACTCAAAGAGCTTTTCATTTCTTTACTTTTTTTGTTTTGTTTTCAAAGAGGGCGTCTATATTTTTTATAAACTTTACATGTGAAAAGGTTAAGGGCTCCACAAAGCATGTTAAATGAGAATTTATGCGACTGATGTCATGTATGATAATGGAGGTAACCCATTTTTGCAGTCTAAACGCCCTATCTGTTGTTGTGTGCTTGTAAGTTGTTAAGGTTATTACCCTAGTGTTGCTTAATTCCCGTCGGAGAGGTTCCAAGAAGGTTTATATCGGTTGAGGTGCTGCTACGCAATCAAACAGAGCTTCAGTAAAAGGTTTTTTGTCTCCCTATAGCAAAGTTTTATCATTCCACAGAGTTTCATCATCAGATCTGAAATGATGACATACGGCTAGCTCCGGCAGGGTAGGAATGAAGGACGTTCTTCAACGGTAAGGTAAACCACATGGCGTGGTTGATGTATTAGATTATTCTCCCCAAGTATAGGATGCTATGATTTCCTCGAGGGGAATCTAACGGTGATTGATATCTCCAGCAAAGTCCAATGGTCATTGGCACGTTTTAGAGGCAATTTCAGGGTTGATTCCCCATTGCAGTTTGTTCTTAATTCCCCAACAGAGTGGTTCTCTCCCCCAAGGAGACTTGTGCTTATGAAGGCCGTTCAGGGCATTATTTTCAGCAGGTTTTGGGTTGTTGTTTCTTTCTTCAGCATCTCTTGGTGGTGTTCTCTTGCATTTGCATTTTTGCATGACATCTTCCCAAACGCGTAGCATTTCCATTTCTTATGGAGCATTACGCCATATTCAAACATGTGCATTTGAAGCATAAGCCAAGTCCAGTTTCAGTTTGGCCAGACGTTTCTCCAGTTGATGTTGGTGTGACTTAAGGTCTCGTTACCTTCAGTCAGGCGGGTCATTGATGGTTGTGTTCATCTTTTGTATTCGGGCTGAGTTGTTTTATTTTAAACCTCTCCTTCCCCAGTAGAGCCTCTTGCCCAGGTTGTGAGTCGTTTGATTCTACTTTTTGTATTTGTTTCATCCCAACTTTTGGTTGGTAATTTCCGACGTGGTCATCTTTTATTGTAAGTTTATTCCGACTCTTGGTTGGTGCCCTTTTGATCTCCCTGCGGAGTCGCTATTCCAACTTTTGGTTGGTAGTTTTTCTTTATGGCGATCCTAACTTTTGGTTAGTAGCTCTTGTCCCAACTTTTGGTTGGTATTCACTTTTTAGCATCCCAACTTTTGGTTGGTATTCGCTGTTATTCCAACTTTTGGTTGGTGGTTTTTCTTTGTGGCAATCCTAACTTTTGGTTAGTAGCTCTTGTCCCAACTCTTGGTTGATATCCCCAGTTTGTTATTCCAACTCTTGGTTGGTGTCCCGTGGGTGTTTCATCCCAACTTTTGGTTGGTAATCTTTATTCTCGGTAATCCTAACTCTTGGTTAGTAACCTGTATTTCAACTCTTGGTTGGTATCTTTTGGCTCTATCCCAACTTTTGGTTGGTATTCGGTGCTTTAGTTTCAACTTTTGGTTGATTAATTATTGTTCACTTTAGATTGTTATCCTTATCGTGTTGCATCTCAACTTTTGGTTGGTAATCACTAGTTTGCATCCCCGTAGGTTGCAAATTTATGGGTTCTTTTAGTATTCAATCATCTTTTACCTTGAACGTTTAAAAGCGGTTGATTTTCATCCCTTCAGGTCCAAGTTGTTTGAATAGGTGCAGCTGTAGCACCCCAAAATTTGCTCATTTCCTCTTGTGTTCTTGGATTATGTTTCTTTCTATTTTCATATTCATGTTTGCATAGCATTTGTTCTTGGCAGAGGAACAAGGTATCATGGTTTGTTTCTCAAGCAAAAAGGTTGTGTTTCTTCAAGTTCAAGCAAGGGGTTCTCTATGACTTTGTGGGTTTATCAACCCTAGAAGTCCATCGTCATCAATTTTGATTTAAGGCAACATCATTCTAATATCATATGTGTTTCATCATGGCTTATTGTGCAAGAAATCATCAAGAGAATCAAGTTTGGTGCAAGGTGTTTGACCTAATATGGCAGCTTATGGATGCTATGATCAAATAAGCATATCTCCTTCAATTTTCAACATCATGAGGTGGTTATTTTCTAATGAACTCTTCTCATCATCCCTAACAAGTTCTCTTTGTAAGGAAGGATCAAATTATGCTTGGAAGGTCATCAAACGTTTCAATACATTATAGGTCATTTGGAGTTTTGGAAGGATTTCTTAGCCAACTTCAAAAGGGCATAACTTGATTAATTTTTATCATTTGGAGCCCATTCTCTTTCTAGAATGAACATGAATATGTCCTCTACAACTTTTATTTAACATGGAAAAGCTAAAAACCCATGGAAGGTATTGGTTTTTATCAAAACATTATAGGTCTCTTTTTGGTCCCTAAAGGACTTGAAATTTTTCTAAGTGTTTTATGATTTTCACTTCTTTCATGGAGGCTACTCCATATCTCTCAACTCAAGCTGCCAAATTAATACTTTCTTTTCATATTGCAAAGATTGCATCTCCCTCTATCCAATGCAAGAAGAATCATCTCAAAAAGCCTCCTACGTTGTGAGCACTATGATTGCAAAGTTTGAATTTCAAAGATGGATTTCCACTTCAAGTCAGAATTGAAATTGTTTGAATTGGCCTCTAATCACCAAATTAAGCCACGAATTCAATCTAAACATGATTAAACAACTTGCATGGGTTGATTAAAGCTTTAAAATGCAAGGTTTGGGTGAGTTTTGACAAATTTCAAGTCACACTTTGCTTATGTTGCAGGTGTGCATGATTTCCATCCAAATTGCCTCATTCACCCTCCATTTTGATTAAGATAGCTTCTCCTATAAATAGGGAGTCATTTCCACCAACTTCTACAAGCTTTTGATAGCCAAAACCATTCTTCCAAGATCCCATTTGAACTCTTGAGCTTGAACTTCGAATTTCCATTTCCCCACCTCAAACACTCAAATTCTCCACTAAATTAGCTTCACCAACATTCAGTGAAGCTAACCAGATCAAAAGCTTGAAGAATTATGGCCTGAATCAAGCTAGGGAACTCCATTTTCAGAGCTTCAAGGTTGAGCTTCAACAGGTATAATTCTCAACCATTCTGATCTAAATTTATTGCTAAAATGTAGCCCTTGATATGCTGATGTTGTTTGTATAATTAGCTTTTAGTTGTAGTTGAGTTTTGTTTCTGAATTTTCAAATTCGTTTTTGAATCTTGTTTTGGTTTTTTTCAAATCGAATGAGTTGTAGTTTAAAGAAATTTGGCGCGACGATATGGTTGAGATCATCTTGAAAAGACGCATCAAATAAAACCAATATGAGCTCCACTGGTTATGGTTTGAAGGATCCACAATTTTCTGCAGATCCTTGAGTGTTTCAGGTGGCTGGAGGTTGAAGATGATGATCTCACCGTCCATCATGCCACCTGTTTTAATCTGATGCTTTTGACTTTATTTGGATTTGTGTGCACGAGCTGACTAGTGTCTATTGTGGATGTGCGGTTTTTGATCTTTGGATCTGACACGTCATTTAATGAAGTTTGATCCAACGCATCTTGTTTTTTCTGTTTTATTTTCTTTTTTCTAAATTGTTTTTAAATTCATGTTATTTTCAGAAATTCATAATAAATTCATTTTTCATCAGAAAAATACCAGAATATTTTCTAAAATTCTCTTTTGTTTTTCTCTTTCTAATTTATATTTTTGTGCATTTCTATTTTGCATTTTTGTATTTTTTTTGTGATTTTTATTTGTTTTGTATGATTATTTGGTTTAAACATGCTTTTGAGCCATTTAAAATTATGAAATTATTTTCATATGATCCTATGATGGTTTTGAATCTATGGTTATTTTCTTGGATTTTTGTTTTCTATTTTGGGTATTTTCATGTATTTTTGATTTATTTGCTTGATTTTTATTAATTTAAAATTGTTTTTCAGCATTAGAAAATATTGAGAAAATTTTTGCATAATCTTATGATGGTCCTAGACCTATGGTGATGCCCTTGAGTCTTCACTCATGCCTTGATCTCCTCTTTCTCTTTTTAGGGTTTTTATTCCTTTTTATTTGTTTGATTTTGGATTTTATTTGTTTATTTTGGTGAATAGATGATCTTGATCCTTTATGAGGTGATTTTTCTCTTGCTTCTCCTCATTCCATTGTGATTTTTGATATTTGCCTTGGTGTTCCCTCAGTTGTGTTTGTTGTTGATGGTTGATTCATTTTGAAGTTTGACTTTTACTGACAAACTCAAGTAATCCGTATTGTGCATTCATGATTGGATGTATACCATTTGTTTTTGTTTTCATTGCTGCTCCATTTTGTCTCTTGGTTCATTTGAAGGCATGATGTTTTGCTTCTTGTTTGGTTCATCTGATTGAGCATTAGGTGGATTGCTTTGCCTTTGGTGTTTGTTTGCATTTAAGATTTGTTGTGGATTTGGGATGCACCTATGATATGTTGATTTGAGGTGTTTATTGTCCAAATTCAAACCTTTTGTCCTTCAGGATTGTTCTTAAAATAATTTTCAGAAAGAGTACGTTACTTTTCCATGCTACCGCAAACAGACATCGTCCCTAACTGCTGGAATGAGAACTTATTGTCGCTCATAAAAAACACTTAACCAACCTGTGGTTTCGTTTCCCGAACTACGTTTACTCTGATTCCTCAAACCAGATGAGGATACGTAGGCACAAGACGACGGTGTCTTGGCGAGCAACCTTTCCCCCATCACCCGTAGTTTCCCGAACTACGTTGACTCTAACTTTCCCATTGCACTAGGGAATATGTAGGCATAGGGCGACGATGTCCTACCGAGTCTTTCCTTTTCTTTTTTCCCCGGTTTAGTAGTATTTTTTAGATAACTCACCCCCTTTATAGACAACAAGCATGGATCTTGTTGAGTACAACGGACGTAAGGGGTGCTCATACCTTCCCATTGTGTAACCGGCTCCGGAACCTAAGATTTGGTTGTGACGACCTTGTCTTTTCCCGTTCTTTTAGGTTTTCTTCGATTGTTTTCTTTCTCTCTCTTTGGGATAAATAATGTTTAGTGGTGAATCTTCTGTTTGTTTCCGCCGACCTTTTTCACAGTTGCGACAAGTGGCAGTCTCTCATGAGAAGCTTATCATTCTTTATCCTTTTGTCCAGATATGTGGCAGTCTCCCTTGAGAAGCTTATCGTTCTTTATTTTTTTCTGATAAGTGGCAGTCTCTTTCTTTGAAAAGCTTATCCTTTCTTGGTGGCGTGTAAGTCCCTTTCGACGATAATTGGTAGTATCTTTTGAGAAGCTTATCAGGGCGTTCCCCCCCCCCCCCCCCCCCCATGAAGTCCAATTATTTTGGCATACTGAAGAGTATAATCACCCTGTATCTTTCCTGATGTTTCCTGAAGATCTCATTTGATCTCTTCATTTAAGAAATTCCTAGAGGCTTGAATGTTCTTTCTTGTTTGAAAACTCCAACATTTATTTGCATGATCCTATTGCTATGTGGATCATGTTTTACCTTTTTTCCTAGAGTGGCAGCTGGTCATACTTGAACCTGTTAGTCAACTACTCTGAATATTTTCGAATGGAGACTGTTCTTTCGGTTCTATCTCCAGTGAGGGTCTTTTGTCGTCTTTTCTAAAGTGTCAGTCGGTCATGCCTGAACCTATTGATCTGTCACTTTAGATTTCCCCAGTTTGTTCATGTTCCCCAGTGCCTTGTCATCCTCAGTGAGTGGTTACTCATTATGTGGACTTTATCCCTGTTTGCTTTCATTTTCGTGTGCATTTCGCATTCATCATTCCATCATTTTCATCATATTATAGTTCATTGCATGTCAGCATTTGTAGGATAGTTTCTCTTATCTATAACATTGCACGTCATTGCATCTAAGGGCAAAATTTCCAGTTATCTGTATTTCAATACCTTTCACCATTATTTCATGAAGATTTTCACCGTCCACGTCATTCGATGAAGATATTTAAATAGGGGTAACTGTTATACCCAACATTTTACCCTTAGATTCCTTGATTTGCACATTATTTTAGGTCAATTATCTATGAATAACTAACTGTTTTATTAGTTTTTGTTTGTTTCGTGAAGTTAGGGTTGTTGCAGTAGGCTCAGAGGTCATGAAGGCTTTGTGTATGCGCCTAACCCCCTGCGAATTGTGTTGAGTTCTTGTAGAGATGAAGAAGGAATACACCCTCGTTTTTAGTCCCCTAGCCAGTACAATGTTAATGTTGCTCCAAAGATTTCTCGGAGGTTTCCCCAAGTGGGATTTGGGTCTTCTGCCTTTTGGTTTCAAAGATGGTCATTCAAGAATTAGTTGGATTTTTGTGGTGCATTATATTGCAAGTGGCATCTTCACTTTTAAAAGATTTCTCCTAGCATGGTTTGGTCTTATTTGTAAAATGGATTTTTAATTGTCAAGTGGAAGAGTTTGGATTTTGGCAATTTGTGAACCATATGCTTTAAAAAATACTTTGGATTGATTTTGTGATTATATCTCCTTTAGGTCAAGGCCAGAATTTAGGTTTCTCATAGGTCCGAGAGGCTTCAAGGACAAAAAAAATATTGTTAAATCAATGGATGTGTTTGATCAAGGTACAAATCATGGTGCACATTGGACAAAATCCCATAATACAAAGTCTAATTTCCAAAGATTGCCGCAAAGTGAAAAGATAGCAAAACTTTGTTTCCAAATCCAAGCCATACTTAATTGTGTTTCAAGTCCAAGTTGGTTTGTAGTTTATGTCTCAGTTTGTTTTTATGCCACATTTTAATAATACAAAGTCTAATTTCCAAAGATTGCCGCAAAGTGAAAAAGATAGCAAAACTTTGTTTCCAAATCCAAGCCATACTTAATTGTGTTTCAAGTCCAAGTTGGTTTGTAGTTTGTGTCTCAGTTTGTTTTTATGCCACATTTTAATTTGGTTTCAAGATTCGTTTCTAGCTCATTTCAAACCATGATCAAATTCGTCCCGAGTTCCAAATCCATCCATTTAATGTCAAGAACATCATACTATTTAATTTTACAAGATTATAATGTGTGTTGGAATTGAAAGCTTAAAGAATTGCTTCATTCATGAATACAAGTTCTTATTGCAAAATTTGCGTAGATGGAAGAATAAAACTTGAGCTCAATACAAATGCCATGTTTTATACAGTACTCAAGGATTCCTTCACTAGGTTGCATGTTATAAATGACTCAAACGTACAATGTTTAAGCAATAAATTACAAGGTAAGCTCAATACAAGCTAAAAGTCAATTTTAAATACAACCATTTCAATATCAAATTCAAATCATCATGAAGAATCCACCATTGAAAATCAAAACTCAAGAGTGTTCAAAAATTGTTCACAAAGCTGAGTTCTTATAGATTAGGTCCTTTGAAACATCACAAGTTCAAGCCAATTCTAAAAAATTCAAAACATACATTTACCAAAGGTATTCTAAATAGAGAAAGCTAAGCCTTTGAAAGTCAAGAAAGTTGGTCCAAGGGCAAGAAATTTATTCAAGAGAAGCTTCTCTTTTAGAGTTTAAGATGATGCACGGAGGAATACATGGACCCTATCAAGGCACGTTTAGAAAGAGAATGCCCTGTCTTAGGCTTGCTTTTGCAGACTCCTGAAGCAACTTGATGGACCGTATATTTTAGGTTTTTGAAAATTACTATCATAAACAGTCTAACTCGATCTTCAATACTTGAAGGTTTAGGAAGAAGCATATAAAATTCATAACAATATAACTCTTATATTGCTTCTATAAATTGATTGCCTTTTAATATTACTGGTACCATATATTGTGTTTAATGACTTGCCAACTTATTTTGGGAAGAAAAAATCCAAACTTTCAAGGCTCCTGGCCTGATCTCTTCAAATTGATAACTGCATAATAACAAATAAATAAGTAATGAGAAGAAAAATGATAGTTGTTATTGTAACTATTACATATAATGAATTTTATTTACTTGTTTTCCTTGAGAAATTTTGTAATGATCACCGGAAGTACTGGTTTTCTGTGACTGTGTTTGCCAACTCCTAAGAAAAATTAAATAATTTACTTTAGTTTAAAACCAACACACTAAATTTACATTTTATACATATATTTTAAAATTTTAGTACATATAATATAGAAAATACCTGTTATAACTTCTAATGATTTTGACTGTGTGGCAATGATTTCGTTTAATCGAGTTTGTAGGATTTGAATTGCTTCTGATCCATGTAAACCATGCAAATCTATTCTCCAAATTTTGTTTTTGCGGTTATTAATTTTGAAGATTTCTTTTGCTGCATTATAGTTATGCTCTTCAACCATAAGACGTATTTTTCTGCCGGCCATAGAATGTTGTTTTGCAGAAAAATGATCTTTTTGTTGATAAGCTTTTGTGGCCTCTTTAAAATGTTCGAATGCAAGCCTAATAGAAAAGTTATAATTCAATATTATTAAAACATTTGATACAAATTAAATTAAACAAGAAAAATTGATAGGTAAGTTAATATTTTAGTGTTTATTTTAACATTTTAGTCTAATTGTATTAATTTATGATAAAATATATTTTATCTAAAATAATCTAAATTTAATAGTAGAAATGTAACTATACATTGTGATAGATTTATGTTAAACTTTTTAATCGAATATCTCCTTAAAGTGCACGTTATGTTTTAATCTCTCATTTAAATAAAATTACATATAAGTTATTTTTTTGTCCATAAAGGTATTTCAATATATCTACTAACCTTGTCATCTCCAATGCTTCTTTTCTATATAAAACATAAATATTTGTTTTATCTGACTTGCTCTTGTTCGACTGGTCTTTAAGTTGCATTTTGTTGATTTTTGGGATATGATCATCAAAAGGCTACTATAAAAAAAATTATATATGATTAGTATGAATCAAATAATAAAATATGATTGGAATTGAAAATGCCATAATTTCATATTTTATAAAAATAAAAAACTATATATATTCTAAAACAAAGAAATACAAAGTCATCTCAAAGGTCAAGCTCAAGATAACCAACACTCCTAAACCTCACACTTATGCCAACATAAGTTGAGCAACATGCTTACAAAGTTTTGGATTCATCCAAACTCTTTGAACGGTACAATTTATAATTTATAACTCTATTTTCTTTCTTTCATTTCACTAACATACATGAATATTCGTGGAAATGAAAATAGTGAGAAGAAAGAAGTTGCATACAATGATTGGAGACTTGTTTTTGAAAAAACAGTGGGAAGAACAGTGCAAAGTTGAAATGAGTGACACATATAAATAAGGAAGATGTCACAGTGAGTTGGTTAAATAATATAGGGATAAGAAAAAAAAGAAGGAGAAGAATAATAGATAACAAGTTATGAAAAACCGGAGAATGAAAGAAGTAAAAGAAAAACTTACACTTGGAAGAAAACTTGGAAGAAAACATATAAAGAAACTGTTTTTTTTCTTATCAAATTAACTTTTTTTATTGTAAATGTTCATAATGCATTATTGATTTTGTTTTCAAATGTCAATTTTTGTCTAAAAAGATGAATGAAAGGAAAGTAGAATTTGATTGAAAAAGTTATAGTTTTGGTCTATAATTTATTCTTAATATTAATATTATAATTTATTTTTTAAAAATAATTAATTAATTTAATATATGTAATGACATGTATATTGATTAATTATATTGAGTATTAAAACAATAATGATGTGGTCTCTTTTTCCAATTCATTGGTGACACACATCACACTCACGTCATTAATTACATAGCCGCATCATTACAAAAACGAATGGAATTTAGAAAATTCTAAAACATGTTAAATATATGAATAAAAAAACTGAATTTTAAAATACATATTGATATTAAATTTTTTTAATTTAAATATATTGCAAGAAGTGTATTTTTTTTTTTTAAAGTAACGGTCAATGTAAGCTAGAGACAGCATTCAGAAAAATAAGGCATAGTGTGAGGGACATTCAAAGTGACTTGGCATTCAGAAAAATAATAATTAATAGAAAATATTTTATTTCAACAAACTTTCCTTGTGTATAGGTGTTAGTGTTACTTGTTTGTCACCTAATGATAAGATAATGAATTTGACTTAACTTTGTTCAATTGTTCAATCAAAACCCATCTATTATAAGTGATGCTTTGCCAATTTATTTTTCTTTTTTGTCAGAATTGTTATGAATATCAACATTTACTTTTGCAATGAATTGTTGATTTTCTATAGGTTCCTTTTTTTAATGTCATTTAGTTGTATTTAAGAACAAATGAATGCTCATAGTTGGAACTTAGATACTTTATTCTATACCGTTGAAAAATATAAGCTATCCAACGAAAAATATAAGCTAGAAAAATACTAGCATTTGCCTATCCAACAAAAAATATAATCTAGAAAAATACTAGCATTTGCCTATCCAACGAAAAATATAAGCCAGAAAAATACTAGCATTTGCCTATCCAACGAAAAATATAAGTTAGAAAAACAAATTAAAATAGATGAATGATATGAAGATTTTTTTTTAAAGTAGCAATGTTATATAATTTAATTACCAAATAAAACAAGCTTTCAAAAAAATTACCAAAATGACAAACTTTGAAACTCATCACGTAAGCATTCGCCAAATGGTTTGGCGAATTAGTTAAAATGTTGTTTCAAGGCATTCGTCAAATAGAATGGCGAATTAGACCATTTGAGAATTGGTCAATGGTTTGGCGAATTAGTTAAAATGTTGTTTCAAGGCATTCGTCAAATAGAATGGCGAATTAGACCATTTGAGAATTGGTCAATGTGTTGTCGCCACATGAATTGGCGAATGTGGCTAATTTTTAGGGTTTCCATTTTTTTTGTTTTTCTTGTATTAACCAAATATATATATATATATATATATATATATATATATATATATATATATATATATATATATATATATATATATATATATATATATATATATATATATATATATATATATATATATATATATATATATATATATATATATATATATATATATATATATATATATATATATATATATTAGTCTTTTTTTTAAAATTTGAAAAATAAAGTAAACTATTAAAGAATAAATTATTCTGCCATATTGATTTACAGTATAAAAAAATTTCCAGGTAAACAATTTACTCCACCCAAAAACAATTTATCACCTCAAGTAATATACTAACTTATTAGTTATTTCACGTAAAACAGGTAAAATATGTAATTTTTAATTTGATATATAAATATGAAACTATTAAGTTAAGGGGGTAACTTCTCTATCCCCTTCAAAAAGTTGAATATTGCGTTACAATACCTAAAACTACACTAGCAAGTTAATATAATGGTTATAATGTAGAAAATAATTAAGATGCTTTTATTAAACAATGTTTTCAATAAAATAAAACTAAATCATGTTTACGAGTATAAAAAGTTAGAATTTCTAAACTTTAAATATATGATAAAAAACACAAGAAAAAGGAAAAAAATTGGAAACCCTAAAAATTAGCCACATTCGCTAATTCATGTGGCGACAACACATTGACCAATTTTCAAATGGCCTAATTCGCCATTCCATTTGACGAATGTCTTGAAATAACATTTTAACTAATTCGTCAAACCATTTGGCGAATGCTTGGTGGATGAATTTCAAAGTTTGTCATTTTGGTAATTTTTTTGAAAGTTTGTTTTATTTGGTAATTAAATTATATAACATTGCTACTTTAAAAAAAATTCTGATATGAATCTATGTATGTAAATTCATCATTAAATTATTATCTATTATTTTAAATGATTTTGTGTGTATAGGTGAAGTATATGTTCGAAATTCACCTCACACTCTATGAAGAATTCATTTCAATCTTGATTTCAAGATTGATGAACAAACCCACAATATGATAGTAATGGTAATAACAAATAATTATCAAGAACAACAAAAGAGAAGAAGAATAACAAACAAGAAAGAGAAGAATGAGAGAAGAAATATTTGGAGAGAATGTGTTACTCACAACTGTGTGATTTCTTATTGCTTATAGAACTTTCACTTGCTAAATACTGCAACTTTGAAATCTTTTTTATGTTATGTTTGAATACAAAGTAAGGCACCTTATTTATACTTTTAGGTTTACAAAAGCCCAAAACATAAAAGGCCCAAAGGATAGTTATTTCTATCAATTTTATGATACTTGACAAGTCAAGTTCTTTATCAAGAAAAAAAGTGAACAATTTTCTTTTTATAAAATTCATTTCGTTATTGTCATTTGAGATACACTTGAAATTAACATACAATTTTTTATTGATAAAAATATTTATAAGCTTTAATGTAAAACTCTCATTTAAAGAAATTATTTTTTAAATTTAATTTATTTTTTCTTGAGTTTCATATACCAATTCTTGATAGTATATTATAATATTAAGTATTATAAATAAATAAAAAATTATATATTCGTGCAAAGTGTGTGTCAACCGTCTAGTAAAAATAATTTCACGTATCTAATCAATAACATATCAAAATTAAAACAAAGTTGTATTAATACTAATTTTGTCATTATCTAAACACTGGCGTTGTTTGTTTGTTTTTTTTAATTTTGGTTTTCATTGTCTGTGTGTAATTGAATTCCTGTGATCTATTTTGGAGTTGGTGTTTCTTTGATGGAGTTTGTGTCCACTGTCTAGCCTTTCAGAAAAACAATAGGAATTTCCATACAGGACATAATAAAAGGGGTTAAGAAAAAAATATTGAATAATTTTTATAGTGTTTAATTAAATGAAAATCAAAATTATTCAAATTTTTTGTAATATCATAAACAACTAAATGAGAAGTGGGGACAGCTGCCCTGAGAGGTAAAAAGAAAACATCAGCAGAGATGTTGGAAAATGACTAGTGGTAAGAAATGGTCTGGTCACCGGAAACTTCTTGTTTCTTCCCCCCTTCTCTTCATCAAGACTTCCATTAAAAAAAAAAACTTATTCACATTGAAAATTCAAACATGATGAATAGTCCGAGATAATAATTTATCGGGAGACGAATTTCAACATCAATACGCCATTCTTGAGATTTTTACTCCATTCTTTTGAGTTTTTTTACTTTTTGAAATAAAAAAAAAATTAATTAGAGGTGTTTATGATTCATAAAAATACACATGTTGAAATATGAATTCAATTTAATTTAAAATTAGTTTAGAATCAATTTTTAATTTAAATTAATTTATAATGTGTAAAAGTTATAAATCAATTATATATTTTAAAAAAAAATATTTTTTAATTAACTTTTTAATTTTATTAAGAACTAAAAAAATAAAAAATAAATGATTCTTTAATTTAAAAAAAAATATTTTTTGAATCAAAAGAACTTTAATTAATTAAAAAACAAATGTATTATACACGAGACAGAGTTTTTTGTTGTTAAGAATGATTGGGGGAGAGAGTGGTAGTCGAGTTGAGGTCATAAGGAAGAGGGGAAGATGAATTGGGGACTGTGGTATCCTTTTTGTGTGCAAGGCAATGTTGTTGGGTCGGCGGATGAGGAGTGCCCGATCCAGTTTTGGTTTTTTTATTTTTTATTATCATTCTTATTATGTTTGTTGGAAGAATGAGACCTAGGCCCATGTTGTTTTTTTTGAACAAAAAAATGTTTTTTATTTGTTTATTAGATTTATTTTATTTATTTATTTTATAATTTGAATTTGTTATAGCATTGTTAATTTAGATTATTTAGTTTTTTAATTAAGTGGAAATCTAATTGAATAATTACATTTCCTATTTAATCTTAATCAGAATTTTTAATTAATGTTGGTGACGACTTTGATTTCTTATTCGTTGTTGGTCTTGTGAAGTTGTGATATAGATCCCTAACGATCCTGATTTGCCATGTCCCTTTAGGATATTCCTGATTCAATTTAATTCTCAATTATTTGATTCAAGATAGACTTTAGGTTGAATTTCCTTGCATGATAGCAACATCACACTATTCCAAAGGAAAAGATCCCCTCCTCGTTGACTGCCATGTCACATGTAACAATTTTAAGTCCTTACCCCTCTTCCTCGCCTTAGGATTGGAGTCGCCGCATTCCATGTAAGGTCTTGCCATGAACTCTTACTCATTTACTTCCTCATCCTAGCCTTAGGATCAGAGTCGCCACACTCCATGTAAGTTTCTGCCACAGAAACTTACCACTTATCTCCCTTTCAACTTAGCCTTAGGTTTAGAGCCGTTGCACTTTATGTAAGTATCTTGCAAAGTTTTAAAATTGGATCGATCGGGTGTCTGCAATTTTTATAAAAGAGAGTTCAAACAGATCCAAAATTATTCCACTTTTATGGTTTTCAATTTTTTAATTACTTTGCAGTCTTTATTTAGATTAATTTTTAATTAACCACTCCAATTTATAGTATAATAAAAATTTTGTTTTTTTAAATTTAATGATATATCTAAATTATATATAAATCAAATATGTTAATTATTTAATAAATTAAAAAATTAAAACTTTCTTATAATGAAAATTAAAAGAAAGATGTTTATGAATCAGTTTAAATTAAAATTTTAAGGATATTTAATTTTTATGTGAGTCTTTCCTACTATTGAGTAAGAGGTTTTTTTCTTCCTCAATTACCTTTGGAACTCGCAGCAACAAACAGAGTAAAATGACAAAAAGAAAATCATTTTACAAATGTATTTTAATTTATATTATTATATAAAAATACATGTTTATAAATTTTAAAAAGTTTATCAATTTTAAACCATTATATATTTAATATAAATATTTGTTTATTTTAACAATACATTTTTATTTTTATTTTAAAATATTTTTAAAAATATAAAATGATATGATATTTTATAATTGATCTATTTATTTTTAATAAAAATGCGGGTAACGAATACGGGTATGAGTACTTACATATCCATAGGACACTCATAAGACACATGTACGGATGTTAGCTTTGACGCCTAATCGTTTATGGGTTCGGGTACGAGATTTTTTTAAATCGCAGATATAAAAATGGGTACTGTAATATCCTGCCCAAACTCTTCCTATTGTCATTCCTATGTAGTAACAACTAGAATTTTTTTTAATGCATATCTAAATAAGAAATAAATATAATTAATTTAAAAAGTAACTCAGGTAAATAAATAATAATTGAACTTTGTGAGTAGTCCATGCATTTCGTGATTGCCCTAGATCTTTGGAAATTTAGATGCATAAAGTGCCTCTGGATATTTACCATGAGTTTTTCAACCTTGATTTGGAGGAGTGGTTTACTCTGAATATTAACTGGAGCTCTAAAAAGGATGTTAGGTGGAACTACTTTTATT
Source organism: Lathyrus sativus (assembly GCA_963859935.3). NCBI lineage: Eukaryota > Viridiplantae > Streptophyta > Magnoliopsida > Fabales > Fabaceae > Lathyrus > Lathyrus sativus. Next base: position 142,288 of record CAWUDS030000443.1, on the reverse strand, counting down.
TTTTATTAACTAATACCGTCTCAAAGACATAAATTTTAATTTCATCTCTAATACCGTCTCAAAGACATAAATTTTATTTTTATTAACTAATGTTTATATAGAGATGGAGGATAGAGACTAAATTGATTTTATATCATAAAATTTGTTTAAATTTAATTTTATGAAAATGTTTATTATATTTTTTAATTTAAAATAAATTGCTGTAATAAAATATCATTATTTAATTTCATTGTTTATGATCTTGATGGTAAAGTTGATTATAATCACTTTTGTTTTCATATTACACAGATTAAACTAAAATATAAATAAAATTTGAATAATTAAAAAATTAAAAGATCCAAACGTAAAAAATGATTTAAGTATTTAAAATAAAATGATATATTAAAATATAGAGGCTAAAGATTATGTTCTCATTGGGTAATCAAAACGTGTTTCCTGCTGTTTGGCATGTGTCAGGACTATGTAAAAGCATGGAAGTGTCTTACTGTTAAATGTGCTCCAAATATTCTTACAATTGCATTGAAAAGATTTTAGTTATGAATAATTTGATCTATAAATTATCTATCTAAGTTGTCAGATTCTTTAGGGTTGTTTATACTTTAAATTTTCGTCGTATCAATTCTAGTACTTCCATCTTTGTGTTTTATGTGATATGAATTATTTTAATTCAACATAATTATAATCATGACTATAATTATATACCGTTTAATTTTCCTTTCATATTCTTCCTACTAATACATAAAAGCTTGGAACTAAAAGTGTACTTGCAAGGCGGGAGGTTTGGAAAGATAAACAAGAGAGCAACATTTTTTCAAGATAGATTTCAGAAGGAATTTTTACTGCAATTTTTAAAGAGAGACTTCAGTTAGTTTCTACCTTTAGACTTTAAGTTGTCAGATTCTTTAGGATTGTTTATACTTTAAATTTCCATCGTATCAGTTCTAGTACTTCCCTATTTGTGTTTCATGTGATATGAATTATTCTAATTCGTCATAATTATAATCATGACTATAATTATATACCGTTTAATTTGCCTTTTATATTCTTCCTGCTAACACAAATATATAACACTTTGTCATCCATAAATGGAGCCAATTTTCTTAAGATTTTATCCTTATCAATTAGTGGTGAGGAAATTTCTATTCATATCATCAATCAAATGCACATAAAATTAAAAACAAAAGTAAAAAATTGTCAACTCACATCTACACGCTTACTGTAGGTGAGAATAATAACGAGTGGTTTATAACTTGAAAATGTATATATGTAATTTGTACAATGGTGGGTTAGAGAAGATTTTGGTAGAGCTAGACTAAAACTCTTATACAACAATTATGAAGTCAAAAGTGCGACTCGTTAAAAATCTTACAAGAAAAAAAAGAGTGTAGCTAACCGCCACATAAACTAAGGGTGATGGTTTTTGAAAATTACTATCATAAACAGTCTAACTCGATCTTCAATACTTGAAGGTTTAGGAAGAAGCATATAAAATTCATAACAATATAACTCTTATATTGCTTCTATAAATTGATTGCCTTTTAATATTACTGGTACCATATATTGTGTTTAATGACTTGCCAACTTATCGCATCGTAGCCAGGTGTCGCTACTCGAAAAATGCAACGACGGGGAGGCGAAAAAGATAGACAGAAGAGTCGCCACCGAACTTTATTTATCCCATGAGGGGAAGGGAAAATATCGTTGTTGCACCCAAAATTTTGACCCCTTAGATCTTCATCATCATTTTAGGATCATATTCATTTGATTATCTAACCTTAACCCATTTCAAGTTTGTCTTTGTTAATATACAGGTGAATTAGGGTTCCGTACAACCGAGAATCGAGGTTTCAATGGTTAATCAGTCAACGTATTGGATTGGTTCTCCATGAAATAAGTCTCCACATCATCAAACATACTCCATTGGATCAAGTATGAATCCAGTTTGAGGTTGTCACCCAAGGATCAAGAACAGTGCATTTCAGGATACCCGATTAGGGTTTTCGATCAGGAAAAGTCAATTGTAGTTTGACTTTTGTTTTAAATAGTGTTCCAATGGTGGGATCATGGTCCATGAAGTTCATATGGATTAGTGAAGTCTATTCAAGAAGTTTCAAGGCCTCAAAAGACCCGGAGCATCAACAGTCGACTCGGTAGTCACCGATCGATCGTTCGGTTGACCGAAAAGTCAACTCTTCACTCATAAGGAATTTGACCTAAAAGTATGAAGAAAAAATGTTCCTAGTAACATATTACACCTATACATGAAGTTTCATGACCATTGGATCAAGGATTGAGGAGTAATCAAAAAATCGAGAAATTAGGGTTTTGAAAGGGGAAGACCATAACTCCCTAACCACACATCCAATTGAGTTGGTTCAAAGCTCATTGGAAAGCTATTGACAATTCCTACAAAAGTCCCAGTGGTCCATGAGTAGAAAATGCATAGATTTTGAGTTATGACCAAAATCATTGCAAGAGGGAAAAATAACTTAGAAAAATTCTAAGTTATTGGCCTTTTAGGCATGTTTTTTAGCAACTTTGATTGGATTTTTGACCTAGTTCCATTGGGAATCTGAAGATCATGGAAAAATGGAATTTTTAGAGCTATATGAGGGCTTTCCAAAATATACTAGAACTCCTCCATAACCCTTATGAGTTGAGAGTTATGAATTCAACAAGATGAGGTTTCAACACTTGAGTCCAACATTTTCACTTTTTCACAAACTCACCTTTTGGTCACTTGAGCTATTCTCAGCCCTTGGATCATGTCTCTATCTGACATTTAGAGAATATGATGAGAAGAAATGCAGGAAATTGGGAGGTTTGATGAGTCTTGCAAGTTGGAGGCAAGTTGCATTATTTTAATGAAAGAAATGAGGAAATAGAAACTTCATGGAAAAAAAGTCTTGCAGCTGCAGTTCTCCTACTCCCTAGCCATACTTCAGTCACCTCATTGTCATTCATGCCGCTTGAGTAATGCATCAGCTTGAGCCAAAGACTTGAACTTGCAGCTACAACAAATCTCAAGCAAGATTTCATTTTAAAACTCCCCCCAAAAGTGCCAAAGTACCAATCTGCCCCAAGTCTTGCCTTGCCTATAAATAGAGGTTTCCTCTATGTTGAGAGGCACACCAGAGCACTCTACAATCCAAGAGAATACCATTGCTCTCATCCTATCTTGCATTTTCTTACAAGTGAAGAAAATCACCCCAAAATACCTCAAAAATCTGTCTTGAGAAAAACAGCTTCCAAAACCATTTTCGCCCAACCAAAATCACCACAAACCATCCACACTACCCACAAATGATGTGTGGGAGGTGTTCAAACTCTTAAACCAGTCAAAACCCTCATTTTCCCAAAAGTCAAATCACATACCAAGGAAAGTTTGACTTCACACTCAAAATCTGCCAAATCACATACCGGGCCTGTTTTGATCTTTGTAAACCTCCAAACACCTTAGGTTTATGGTATACCAACTGTCCATAACCTAAAATATCATCATCATCACTTATTTCAAGCTCTGGTCCAAGATCCACTTGTTTACTTCAAGTGCAAGAAAAGCTGTCATCTTCATCAAAGCATTGGATTGAATCTTATTTGGGAAGCTCCAAGGTTTTCCTTTTATATTTGCTTGCTTGGAAGTATACAAGACGTTGGTAGTTACTATCCCTTTTACAACTATCATGAACATGTTTAAAATGCATTAGTTGTTACAATGTGTTTTCAATATAAGTGCAGTCCATGTTGAATCTGCCAAGATTGTTGGTTTTGCTCGTCAATGTGTGTATTTGTTCTTATGATCATCATACAATATGTTATATGGTGTTGTTGTGGTTTGAACTTTGAAACTCTCTCAAGTGGTATTATATGTCATGTGTGAATATATGAGGGAATGTTGGCAACTGTTATGAAGGTGGGGTGTTTGTTTTGATTCTGTTCAGTTTGTGAAAGTTGATGATTTACTTCTGTTGCAACAACCTTTTTTGGATCTTGATCTATTTGTTGGTATGTTGATTTGGAAACCCTTATGTGTTGGATTCATGTGAGGTTGGTATCACTTGAAACTGGTTAGGTTTTAGTCTGCAGCAATTTCTGTTCTTACCATGTTCAAATCATGTGCATTTTCCAAATGATAGGTCATTTTTAGTTATAGCATCTTTTTGGATCACTTGTGTGCTTGAACTTGGTCTTAAACATATTTTGAACATGCTTGTAAGTTGTTCAGCCTCATTGAACTTGAAAAAGGTCATTGGGATGACTCATGTGATGTTGATGACCAATACTTTACTTTGCTGTCATATCTTTGTGGCTGTCATGAGTTATTTTGCACTATAGTTTATTGCTTACCATTGTCATGCTAAGTGAGTACCTGTGATAACTTGAACTATGGATTGGTGATTGGTTTATGTTTGCCAACATGAGATTATGGTATCATTGAACTTTATTTTTGTTGGTTAATTGACATTATCATCAAGGACTGTCATTTTGGGGCATTACGGTGAAACTGTTTTGACATGATCATATCTTATGTGCATTGGAGTTGTTGCCTGCCATTGTCCATTGTTGTATGTTTATGCTTGTTAACATGAAAATCTGATACTCCTTGAATCATGTTTGCTAGATAGTTGGCATTGTTCATACTTGCATCATGCTACTGTCATCCTTAGGCATCATAATAGGGTTGTGGTTGTAACCATGATTTGTCCATACATTGTTTACTTAGCCAACTGTGATAAGCCTGTATGTCTTATTTTGATACATTGCAAGCCTTTGGTGTGAATCTGTTTTGAACTGCTAGTTAGCCTTATTGGTCAAAATTTTGAGTACTTGCATCCATATGTCATGTGTATTCTGTTGAGAACCAAACTGTCATGATGCCATTGTTAAGCTTGCAACTGTCATATGCATTAGGAGTATTAGGACTAATTGATGTTTGTGCTAGCCTTGCCTTTTGTAAAATCCACACCTGCTGCCACAACTGCCTAGGTTCATGAAACTGCCATAGCACTATTTTGTTGTAGGCTAACATTTGACATGTGTTTGCAAGATGATATGTGCATATAGAATTAGGGTTAACCATTGATCATTGGCATTGTCATATGTTGCTGTCACAACTGCTTAAATTCATGAGCACTACCATGCTGCTATGATTACTTCCAAACTTTGTCAAGTTTTGCATTTGTGATTTGTTTGTAAACCAAGAGCATGCCTTGTTGGTGCTAATTGTCATCTTGCACTACTTGCTGATAGTGTGATTATCTTGTTAGAAACTCTCTAGGTCTATTATCCTATGGTTGTAACCTTCACTTTCTAAGGCTTGATTTGAATTTGATGTGTTTGGAATGATTTTTTGACTAAGGGCTAGCTGCTGCTGTTATGTATATGAGTTTTCTACGTGTTGAATCCAAATTTGTTTAATTGCTAGTCCATGAGCACAAGGTTACTAACTGTCCAGACAAACCAGTTTATTTGAACTAATACAAATTTCTTAAGGTGTTTTGCTTTTGTAAAGGCATTGCAGCGATTTATATGCGTGGCTAGCTGAAATTTTGCTTTTGATTGCCATATAATTTGTTGTCAGCTTCTATTTTCTGTTCCAACTCATATGCCATCAATTTTTGTTAAGTTCTTGCAAGATGTTTGAATCCTTGATTTAATGTACATGAGTCACTTTGTGTATGATGTTTGAGTTGAAAATGTAGGTTGCATCATGAACTTTTACTCTTTTTCCCAAAACAACATATCAAGCATTCTTGTTCAAATCATTACAGTCCATATACCAAATTCTGTTTGGAGTTTTCTTTGCATGATCTTTTCATCTAAATTCCATGAACAATGTATTTGAGATGTGGCATACTTTCATTTGATCATAATTAGTGTTGTCATGGGTTGTGGTTGTCCTTTTGCATGAGTTAGACTAAAATTTTGCTAAATTTGGTTGAATTTTGAGTGATTTATGGTGTTACCATTTTCATGTTATGACTTGTTCCCTTGTTCATCTTGCCTTGCCTAGATTACCAGCTTTTTTCAAGTACTTGTATTATTTGGGGTGGCATAATACTTGGATGTATCGCCACCCCAGTGGTTATTCCTTGTTTCTCATACGCCTTGCCATCACCATGTCATGGGTTCGATCCGTGTGGATCAACCCTTTTGCCTTATTTTTCCATATTTGCCATGTTTTCATATTTTAGTCTTTCCTTCCTTCCACTTGCACGCGCATGCTTCTAGCTAAACTGGCCAGGTTTTGGGCTGTTGCCCATTAGGTGGTGGGTTCAACACCCACCAAGCACCTCCCTCTTTTTTAATTACTAAATCCTTTGTTTTTTTATTTAATAATCATTAAATTTCCAAAAATCACAGCTTCATCAATTTTTGTTATTTTTGTTTGGTTCTTTTTTCAAATATCTCATATTTGTGCATATTTTCATGTGGTATATGAATATTCTAAAAATCTCATTTTGGAAAACACTTTGCATTAACGAGATGGTCATGCTCCTTTTAGGGTTTTTACCCTCCTAATCATTCAAAACTTTTGATTCATTTTTCTTAAGTTTGTTGTTGTGCTTAATGTGAGCTTTTGTCAAACCCTTTGTGTATGTAATTGTAATTTCTTTTGCTAGTGAGCATCATGTTTGATTCATTTGGTTTATATCCCCATGAAGTTGACTTATTTGCATTGGTTGTTACCTTCATCTTTGTCAAGATATGCTTAGGTCTTTGTCTTTCATTTAGTCTTGTAAGAACTCATCTTTGCTTGCCTATTGTAATATGCTTGCATGCTTTAGTTGTGGCCATCTATCTTGTTAGAAATCATTGATTTTGTGATGTCCTTATTACCATGATTTGGTTGTAACCATTCCTCCTAATTGAAATCCTTGTTTATTGTAATATGCTTGTTTATTCTTGGTTGTAACCATACCTCTTGTACTCATGTTTGAATGTTTATGCTTTGTTAAGTTTATTTTCCCCAAGTGATGGAACTCTTTAGTTCTCATCCAAGTTGCCCCCCTGCTATCCTTCCAAAGGAAAGTCTCTCTATTAACCTTTGGGTCATAGATAGCTCATCACCCTCCCATGACTTTGTTAAGTCATCCATACACTTATTTAAGTTAGAACCTATCCATTGGACTTTGCTTAAGTCTAAAAAGCTTACCCTTTGTTAGGAGTGCTCTTTCAATTAGAACTAGAGTTTGTTAACTCTATGTAAGAATCGTGAAGATGATTACTTACTTCCCTTCTTTAAGTGTTCAACTTAAATCTAGAGAGTTTTCTTAAACTCTACACATGTATTCAACATCACTTTCCAAGTAATGTACATCAATCCCAATTACAGTTGTCTACTTGGGAGACCTTGGATCCACGCCGCTGGGGCAGTAACTTCGACTCTGCATCAGAAGATGAAGTTTGTGGTCGATGAAAAGCTGGTTATCATACATGGTGAAGAGGATCTGGTGGTCAGCAACCTATCTTCTTTCTGTTATATTGAGGCCGATGAAGACGCTTTGGAAATTACTTTCCAAGCACTTAAGATCGCCAATGTTATCTTATTGGAGGTTGAAGAAACAGTGGGCCAGAGTAATCCATCTTTTGCATCTTTCAAGAGCACCAGATCAACAATCGACAAGGGCATTCCTGAAGGTTGGGGAGAAGTGATCAACATCAAGACCAAGACTAATCACCACGGGTTGGGTTACAAACCAACTCATGATAAAGCTTCTACAACTGCCAAAGGGCGTCCGAAGACTGTCCAAGAGGTGTTTATCAGTGGGGGTTTCCAAGTCAATGATGTCAACGATGATGATGATGATGACGATGATGAAGACCTGAGCAACCTGGTATTCAAGAGCGATGTAGCTTCGAGCAACTGGGAAGCTATAGAGATCCCCGTGATTTTTCCCATTTCAAAGTAATTTAATGTTTTCATTCGCTGTTTTCAAAATTCCATAGCTATGCCCAAAGCTACTGGATTATTTTTTGGGGCCACCTTTTCACTTTCTAAAATATTATTAATAAATGCATTTTGTTAAATCCTATTTGTTTCACTTGCGTTTTTTGCTTTCACTTTTAAAATGAAATTGGCAAACCTTTTCAAAAACTACAAAATATAAATTTAAAAGCATTTTTCTTCCTCGTGCATTTTCCTTGTGCATTTAATAAAATAAGCCCAAACATTGCAGTGATTTCCAAAACCTTGCTGAATCCAACGACCCTACTTTCACTCCTGACTGGGATTCACCCATTTATCAAGCTGAAGATGAGGGTGATGAAGATTTTGAAGTACCCGCTGAACTGGAAAAATTGGTTGAGTATGAGTACACCGAGCTTCAACCGTACAAAAAGCAGGTAGATTTGATTAATCTTGGCACTAATGAAGATAAGAAAGAGGTCAAGATTGATACAACACTTGGGGACGAGGTCAAGTAGAGATTTGTCAAGCTTCTAGAAGAATATTCTGATGTGTTTGCATGGTCGTATCAAGATATGCCTGGTTTAGACACTGATATTGTAGTTCACAAGCTGCCACTTAAGCCAGAATGTCCACCTATCAAACAGAAGCTTCGAAGAACAAGACCTGACATGGCTCTGAAGATTCGAGATGAGGTTAAGAAGCAGCTTGATGCAGGGTTCCTTACAGTTGCAAAGTATCCTGATTGGGTGGCCAATATCGTTCCAGTGCTCAAAAAGGATGGTAGAGTCAGAGTGTGTGTAGACTATACGGATTTGAACAAGGCAAGCCCAAAAGACGATTTCCCTCTGCCGCATATTGATACACTTGTTGATAATACAACCAGTTTTGCAGTCTTCTCTTTTATGGATGGTTTCTCCAGTTATAATCAGATCAAGATGGATTCTGCCGATAGAGAAAAGACCATTTTCATTACTCCTTGGGGAACCTACTGTTACAAAGTTATGCCTTTCGGTTTGAAGAATGCAGGGGCAACATATCAAAGAGCTACGGTCGCTCTCTTTCACGACATGATGCATAAAGAGATTGAAGTTTATATTGATGATATGATTGCCAAATCCCAAAATAAAGAGGACCATTTGGATCATTTGCTGAAACTGTTTGAACGACTCAGAAAGTACCAGTTGAAATTGAATCCTGCTAAGTGTACCTTTGGTGTTAGATATGGAAAACTACTTGGTTTTATCGTCAGCCAACGAGGAATTGAAGTAGATCCCGATAAAGTTCGAGCCATTTAGGATATGCCAGCTCCGCAGACTGAAACACAAGTGAGATGTTTTCTTGGACGACTGAACTATATCTCTAGATTCATTTCTAATATGACTGCTACCTGTGACCCGATCTTCAAGTTACTCTGCAAGGGTCAGACTGTTGATTGGAATTCTGATTGCCAACAAGCTTTTGAAAAGATCAAGGGTTATCTACAAGAACCTCCTATCCTGATTCCTCCGGTTCCCGGAAGACCATTGTTCATGTACCTTACTGTTCTTGAGAAGTCTATGGGTTGCGTACTTGGTCAACATGATGAGACTGGAAGAAAAGAAGATGTCATCTACTACTTGAGCAAGAAGTTTACTGATTGTGAGAGCAAGTATTCACTTTTGGAAAAGACTTGTTGTGCATTAACATGGGCTGCTAGGCGTCTCAGGCAATACATGATTTATCACACTACCCTGTTGATATCGAAAATGGATCCAATAAAGTACATTTTTGAAAAGCCTGTTCAGACTGGAAGACTTGCCTGTTGGCACATGTTGTTATCAGAATACGACATCCAGTATGTGACTCAGAAAGCTATCAAAGGTAGTATCTTGTCAGATTATCCTGTAGATCAACCAGTTGAAGACTATGAGCCTCTCAAGTTTGACTTTCCTGACGAAGACATTATGTTAGTAAAGGATTATGAAGAGCCAGGTCCTTATGAGGGTCCTGAGCTGGGTCTCGGTTGGAAGATGATGTTTGATGGTTCCTCTAATTACAGTGGGCATGGCATAGGCACCATTCTGATGAATCTAGAAGGTGGTTATACCCCATTTACAGCAAGGTTAGACTTTGAATGTACCAACAATATCGCCGAATATGAAGCATGCATTTTTGGCCTTGAAGCAGCAATTGACCTCAGAATCAAAATTCTTGAAGTGAGTGGAGATTCAGCTTTGGTTATCTATCAATTGAAAGGTGAATGGGAAACCAGACATGAGAAGTTAATCCCATACAGAGCCTACATTGTTGAAATGATCGAGTACTTTGATGAGATCACTTTCAAACATGTTCTGAGATCTGAAAACCATATTGTCGATGCTCTAGCTATGTTAGCCTCAATATGGAAAGTCTGATTCGTTAATGAGGCTACTCTTATTCGAATTGAACGCGAGACTGAGCCTGCATACTGTCAGATGGTTGAAGAGGAAACTGATGATAAGCCTTGGTTTCATGACATTAAGAACTACCTGCTCAAGCAAGAATATTCAGCCGATGCTACGAATCTTGACAAGAAAACACTGAGAAGATTGGCATCCAAGTTCTTCATCAGCAATGATGTGCTATATAAGAGAAACTACGACATGGTCCTGCTTAGATGTGTTGACAAACGTAAAGCAGACATGTTGCTTCAAGAGATTCATGAAGGAACCTTTGGAACTCATGCCAACGGTTATGCCATGTCTAAGAAGATTTTGAGAGCTGGATATTACTGGTTAACCATGGAATCTGATTGCATCCAATATGCCAGGAAATGCCATAAGTGCCAAATCTATGCTGACAAGGTCCACGTACCTCCAACACCATTGAATGTTTTATCTTCACCGTGGCCTTTCTCAATGTGTGGCATTGACATGATTGGGGCAATTGAGCCGAAAGCTTCCAACGGTCACCGATTCATTCTAGTCGTTACCGACTACTTCACCAAATGGGTAGAAGCTGCTTCCTACGCCAACATGACCAAGCAAGTGGTTGCCCGCTTCATCAGAAAAGAGATTATCTGCCGTTATGGAATTCCAAGTCGGATCATAACAGACAATGGTACCAATTTGAACAACAAGACCATGAAGGAGTTGTGTGCAAGTTTTAAGATTGCACATCATAATTCTTCTCCTTACCGTCCTAAGATGAATGGAGCTGTTGAAGCTGCGAACAAGAACATCAAGAAAATCCTGCAAAAGATGGTCAAGACTCACAAAGATTGGCATGAAACGCTACCATTTACTTTGCACGGATACAGAACTTCAGTGCGAACCTCAACAGGGGAAACCCCTTTTTCTTTGGTGTATGGAATGGACGCCGTCCTCCCCGTCGAAGTTGAGTTACCTTCCTTACGGATATTGAGGGAAACCAAGCTTGATGAAGCCGAATGGGTTCAAGACAGATTTGACCAGCTGAACCTCATCGATGAGAAGCGCATGACAGCTATGTGCCATGGTCAGTTATACCAAAAATGGATGAAGAGAGCCTTTGACAAGAAATTCAGAATTCGTGAGTTACGTCAGGGAGAGCTCGTACTCAAGAAAATCCTGCCAGTTCACAAAGACATGCATGGGAAGTGGATGCCCAACTATGAAGGCGCATTTGTTGTGAAGACAGTCTTCTCCAGAGGATCATTAATTCTTACAACTATGGATGGAGAAGAGCTCGCACATCCTGTGAACTCTGATGCAATTAAAAAATATTATGCCTAAAATAACCCGCTAAGTCGAAAACCTGGAAAGGCGACTTAGGAAACAATGGGTATCCCGGTGGATCATAACCTATGAAGGAGATCCAGGCAAAAATAAGGGATAAAAATACAAAAAAATACATAGCTCGCTAAGCTGAAAACTCGAAAGGGCGGCTTAAGCAAAAATGAGCGTCCCGGTGGATTGAAAACCCGAAAGGGCGATCCAGGCAAAAGTTAGGGACAAAGGCATTTCACTGCATTAGATGACGCCGAGCATCAAAGAACATTTTGCAGAAGATAAATTCCAATCCAATCGCTCTTGTCAGAAGCAGAATTTTGGGTAGTCTTAGTTATTAGGGTCAGTAGAGATCGTTGGATTCAATGCAACCTTTCCCTATTTGCCAATTTCAATTGTAACTTTCCATGGAGCTTTGCCCTCAGCAAGCTACCATTCTTTAATAAAATTAAAACCCTTTACAATTCAATCTTTGTCATTTATACTATCTCTACTTTCATTTTTGTTATGCAAAGTGCTATTTGTTGATAATAATTTTGAAAGTGAAAAGTTTTCTAAACTTAAAACTGTTTTTGAAGACGCTTTTGAAACATATAAAGTTGCTTTGACTTGTGAAAATCTCTGAAGGACATCTTCCTTTCCCCAGTAAGTCTCATTGTTGCAAAAGCACTTTTAAACCATTGCCTCAGAGCAGTCCCCAGCGAAACTATAAGCTGACAACACTTTCAGACAAATCCTAAAATATTCCCCAAGAGATTGCCATGCTCTCCCCAAGAAGCTGATGTTGCTTTCCCCAGGGAGTTGATGTACTTCTCCAGGAGGTTATTACGTTTTCTCCATGAAGCTGCCTAGCTCCACATTTCGCCAATGAAGCGGATATTTATTTTATCCCCGGAAGTCTCTATTCCTAAGATGACTCTCCCAATGAACAGGTCCTTTTTAACCAGAAATTTAGATCCATGATGGCAATCCTCCAGTGAAGTCATGATGTTATAGCCCCAAGTGGAATTTTGTTTTCCCTAGAGAATTTGAAACTTTGAAGCAAGATTTAGTTCCGCCGTCAACTTTCCTATCCCTTGATAGATGTACCATTGCAGAGAACGTCGGGTATCCCCGTCGAGATGTTTATTTCATCTCTTGTGTCCTCCTTCGCTCGTCTGTTGTGTCGGCATGTGCATGAGCATAAACATGAGCATCAGCATACTCATTGCATTCACATTGCATTTTCATGTTGCATACGCATTAGCATCTGCATGTTTGTTATCCTCGTTATCTTTTATCGTTACTTTGGTTGTGGTTACCGCCAAGTAACTGGGTTTGTCCGGTCTCTCCAAATAGAGTCGTCAACCTTAAGTATAAAATACCTACTATGTTTAGGATCCACACAGAGTTCAACCCTCGTGGATGATGGTTATTTAAGTTATCTTTTCCACGCCATGAATAGATAATCCCCATTTGATTTCATTCCCTCAATGGAGTCTTGTTTGACAATTTCTTTCTAGCTCGATTCTAGATTGAACTTCGGTCCCTGTCGGTCGCTGAACCTACCCGGACGTGCATTTATTTTGCACTATCTATCAAGAAGAGCCTTTTATAACCTTCACAGATATGCGATAGTTCTCACCTGAGAAGCTCATCACTACAAACAACGACATGCAACAAGTGACCATCACCTTAAGACGTTGAGTCGCCGTACTCATTCTTAGGCGTCCCACCGTGGCCATATCATTGCTTAAACCTTAAGATGTTGAGTCGCCGTACTCATTCTTGGGCGTCCCGCCGTGGAAATTTCAGTTCCTAAACCTTAAGACGTTGAGTCGTCGTACTCATTCTTAGGCGTCCCGCCGTGGACATATCCTTTCCTGAACCGTAAGACGTGGAGTCACCGTACTCATTCTTGGGCATCCCGCCGTGGACAATTTTTACCCTTTTCAAGTAAAAGAAGAAACTAAGACCCGTTCATGGAATACAAACCTTGAAGTATGGGGGAGGTTTATTTTACCCTTTAGTAAAAGAAGAAACTGAATCATATTCAGGGAGCAACAAACCTTGAAATGTGAAGAAGTTTATTAACCCTTTCTAAATGAATCATTTAGTTAAAGAAGAAGCTAAATCATTTCTTGATCATGGAAGCTTACCCTTATCTTAGAGTGTTAGCGGTCATGCCTGAACCTGTTGAGTCGTACTCTCAGATATTTCCCCAGTGGAGCCCGTCTCGCCGGTGCCTTCTTCATTGAGGACCTCATGGAAGTTTATTTTCATCAGATAAGCGACAGTCTCTTTATTTGAGAGCTTATCCATTTTAGCATGTAAGTCCCTTTCAACGATAAGTGGCAGTCTCTCTCAAGAAGCTTATTAGGGCATTTTCCCTTGAAGTCCATTTATTTTGGCATACAGCAGGTGTTTACCCTGTATATTTCCTAATAAGTCCTGAGGGTCCTGTTTCAAGAAGCTCGGATGTTATTCCTTACTCAATGCTCCAGCATTCTGTTTACTTGATCCTACCGCCGTGAGGATCCTGCGTTACCTTTTCATCCTAGAGTGTCAACCGGTCATGCCTGGACCTGTGGAGAAACTACTCTTGGATATGTCCCCAGTGGAGGCCGTCTCGCCGGTGCCATCTCCATTGAGGACCTTCTCTTGCTTTCTTTCTAAAGTGAACAACTAGTCATGCTTGGACCTGTTGGTCCATCACTTTAGATTTCCCCGGTTTCATTCTGTTTCCCTAGTGCGCCGTCTTCCCCAGTGTATAGTTGCTCGTTGTGTCGTTCCCTTGTGTCATCATCTCGCCTGCATCCTTGCATTTATCATTATCACCATACACATCATATTAGATTCAGGGCATCGTCAGCATTGTCGTTTTGTCCATAGCATTGCATATCACTGCATCTAAGGGCAAAATTTTTGGTTATCTGTATTTAAATCCCTTTCACCATGATTTCTCAAGCCTTCGGCACTCAAATCATCCGGTGAAGTTATTTAAATAGGGGCAACTGTTGTACCCCAAATTTTACCCTTAGATTCCTTGATTTTTTGCATATCATCGAAGTCCATTATTGCGGTGAAATCTGGATACCAAGCTATTGATTAACTTGAATCTTAATTCATTTACAACCGGACTTTAATTTATCCAAAAAGGAAAGGTTTAAAGAAAGAAAAACCTATAAGAATGCAAAGCAAAAGGCAAGGCCTAAAGCTGAGCAAAGAGAGATCTAAAGGTTCGGGGGTTGGTTATACCTAGGGAAGGTGTTAGCATCCTAAGGATCTGTATTACTCTACAGGAACCTCTTATCAATATTTGTGTTTGCTAAAGTTGCTTGCTAAAAGGGAAAAGTGCTAAGGTAAAAATCTAAAGTATAAAGGTATGTACAAGTTTGCTCGCGAAGACATCGCATCTCGTGCCTACGTATCCTGACGGGAATGGAATCAGAGCAATCGTAGTTCCCCTAGCTAGGGATGAGGAACTCTTGATTGTGGTCAAGGTTCCAAAGGGATGTAAGCATTCATAGAGAAATACTTACGTGGAGTGCGGCGACTCCTCTTCTAAGTTGTGATTGTTAGGGTGGAGAATGTCCACGGCGGGATGCTAAACATGAGTACGACGACTCAAATCCTAAGGCTAGGATAAAAGGGATAAAAGGTGGTAGACGATGTCCGCGGCGGGACGGTGAACATGAGTACGGCGAATTAGATCCTAAGGTTAAGATAAAGGGATATCCACGGCGGGACGGTAAAAGTGAGCACGGAGACTCGGATCCTAAAGCTCTATGCAACAGACAGTCATGTTTAACAAAATCCAACATAGAAACCAAACAGCAGCCCAAAAAGAGACTAAATTTGGAAAACAGAGTCAAAAGCACAACTTTACATTATAATGCCCTCATAACAGTCACTCATACAAACACACACAGGGTGGACAAACCTATTCAACAGTTGCAAAATTCCAAGAATGATAATGACAACTTTTGATTATAATCATGCACTTATCAAACACTAAGTCATCTTTTGTTATTAAAAGACAGTCCATTTGACGAAACAAACATAAACCAAACTTTTACATGAGCACCAAGAAAGATATTCAAACATAACAAAGTGATATGATATCAACATACAAGACAAAGATGTTCAAACCAATACATAGACGGTGAAGATGATAAATGGTGCAAAGGTTGACCAAAAGTTCTTTCAGACAAATTTAAAGGTAACTTCCCCTGGTGGAAGTTCAGTGCAAAAAGTGACAAAAATCATTTTCATACAGTTTTTAAAGTAACTTCCACTGGTGGAAGTTCAGTGCAAAAAGTGACAAAAATGAATACACACACCATAAACATGTTGAAGAATGAATTTGAGCACAAGGTTGAGTTCAAAACAGACTGTGATGAAAAATGATGATCAAGTTGTCATTTGGTATTTTGATGTATACAGGAAAAGTTCAAAACATCTCCTATGCACATGGATCAGTTATAAAACAAGCTGTAATGAAAATGGTTCATCCATTGTAATTTGGCATGTTGAAATGCATAAGGGAGTTCAAAGCAAATTCTGAGCATATTCACAGGAAACACTCATTGCACATAAGTTATAAACAAGCTTATTGATGTTTCTATAATTCACAATTTGGCATAAACTGAGCAAAGCAGAATTTGACATGTTTGATGGTTATGCAAAAGCTGTTTTGAAAGTGCAGCAGGTGTTTTTTTCAAAATGAATGAGATTCATGCTAACCAATGATGCACACATACCATATACATGAAAATGAATGTGGTCATGCTTGAATTTCATGCTTATTTCAAACAGAACAGAAATTGGTATGTTGATGGTCAAAAATGCAAAAACTGTCTTGAAACCACACTTGATGATGCAACAGGGTATTTTTCAAAACAATAAGATTCATGCCACAACAATAACACACACACACCACATATATGCTAAAGGATGTTTATATGCTAAAAATGCAGACTCAATGCTTCCAAATAGTGATGGCATCTTGATGCAAATGATACACATTGAACATGAAAAATCATAACAGGTATAAACAACTTAAACAAAACATCCACACACCTCATAAACATGATAATAAGTGTGCTCAAACCAAGAAAGCAAGCAAACTTCAAATGATGCAAAGTTTGACATAATGGCTGCTATGCAAAACAATTTTGAGGCAGAGTGCAAGTACAACATGGGTGTTTTTTTCAAAATGGTGAAGTTTAAGCCAAAATAATGATGCACACTCATCGTATATGCAATAACAGTTGGTTTCATGCTCATAATTCAAACACCTTTTCCTCAAAATTTTGACTGTCATGTTAATGGCATATTGAATGAAAGATGCAAAAATGATTCAAGATTTTGAATGCAAGCATAGCTCACACTGAGTGAAAATCAGTAGCAACAATTTGAAGTAAATAAGAAATGACAAGTCTAAAACCATAGCAAAACAACTGCAAATCAACAAACAAGTTTATGTCAAAACCCTTAATGCTACTCTTATGGTCACTTTCTCAAAACACAATTTTTAACAACAAAGAGCAAAATCTTGATGGTATATCATCAACACACCTCAGAAGCATTATGCTTTTGACAAAAAGCAACAAAATTGCAATGAACACAAACTCTTTACAAAAAGCAATTTGGGACAACATGACTATATTCTCACAACAAACATTTCAAAATTGTGAAACATGACAATGCATGAATACTGAAGAGGTTGAGCATTACATACCTCTTGTAGCCAATCTTGAACAAGCAAAAGAGCCAAGAAAACCAGAGACTTCAAGCACCACCTAGGTTTGAAACTTTTCTTCCTTTTGAAGCAAGATGCAATTTTGTGACAGTTGGTGTAAACACAATTCCAGTTGATCTTTTATGCTTTGGACAGTTGCAACATGATATATATGAGGTGTATGAGTGATTAAAACAGCAAGAACAAGGCTAGACAAGCATTTGGCAGATTTTGAACATAGTGGTCAAAGTAACTTGGTGTGAAAGTTGACTTTTGGGAAAATGGTGTTTTTGAGTGGTTTAAAGGCTTGGACACCTTCTATACCATATTTATGGATTGTGTGGATGGTTTTTGATGAGTTTGAATGTATGGAAATGAGTTTAGGTATGAAACTTGCACAAGGCAATTTTGGTGGTTTTTGTGGATTTCTCTACTTTCAAGCCAAGGGAAAAGGAGAGAGAGCTGAGTATTTCTGGTTTTCTTGATAGCTCTCTTGTGTAGTTCTGATGTCAAATGAAGTGGGAGGAATGTCCTATTTATAGGGAAATTGAGGGTGGGGACAGATTTGTAACTTGGCACTTTTTGGAGGGATTTTGAAAAAGGAAACCCTTGGCTTGGGGTTTGGTACAGCTGCAAGGTTTAAAGTTTTGCCTCAACTGATGAATTAATCAAGTGGAAATTAATGAGATGATTAGAGTGGCTAGGAAAATAGGGGGCTGTTTGTTGTAGATTTTCTCTTTTCACCTTTTTGCAATTTTGAATATTTTAATGCAAGTTGCATGGCAACTTGCCAAGCCACTTGCCTTGGCTTCCAATTCTCATTATCTCTGCATTTCCTTTGAATTTCCACACATATAAGCTCCTACATATCAGAATAAATAAGATCCAAGGGCTGAGAATAACTCAAGTGGTCAAAGGAGGAGTTTGTGAAAAATTGCCAATGTGGGACTCAAGTGTTGAAGTACCATCTTGTTGAATTCATAACTCTCAACTCACAAGGGCTATTGAGGAGTTCTAGCACTTTTTGGAAATCTTGCAATACAAGAACAAATTTGATGTTGGAGAAAAGTTCATTTGGAACCTTGATCATGAAGAAAATATGGCTTTGAAGATGGTCGTTCCAAACATAAACCTTCCATTTATGAAAAGGTTCTAAAACCATAATATACCCGCACAGGTATATTTCAATCTAAAACCCCAATATACCCGCACGGGTATATTTCATTCTAAAACCTCAATATACCCGCACATGTATATTTTATTCTAAAACCCCAATATACCCGCACGGGTATATTTCATTCTTCTTAATTTTTTTTATGATTCCCTTGATATTCTTGATTAAATTCCATCCATTTGTCACATTGAACTTAAGAATTATGATCTTGACCTCAAAAAGTCATGAGTTGACTTTTTCACTATATGGTTGACTTTTTCCCAAATCTCTTGATTTTCCATTGACTGATCAATTGAAGCTCTTCTGATTAAAATTGGTGGTCAACCTCTCATCCTCAAACATATTAAGACATATGGAAGATGATGGAAACAAGTCTTGCCCCAAGAAATACATTTATCTTGATCAGAATCAAAAACCCTAATTTGGATTCATGCTTGACCCCATGTAGTATTCTTGATTGTTTAGAGACTTGTTTCATGGAGAAACAATCCAATGCATTGACTGATTGAACTGTCGAACCCTTGATTTTCGACTGTGCGGAACCCTGATTCACCTGTAACTAAACAGAGACAAACCTGAAAAAGGTTACGGTTAGATAATCAAATGAGTATGCTCCTAGAATGATGATGAGGATCTAAGGGGTCAAAATTTGGGGTGCAACAGTTGCCCCTATTTAAATATCTTCACTAGATGGAACTGAGAGATGACAATCCTCGTAGAATTGCAGTGAAAGGTATTTAAATATAGAAAACCAAAAATTTTGTCCCTTAGATCCGATGATATGCAAAAGGACAGGTCATGATGCAATTGTTCTAAATGATGCTTTATGATGCTAGAATGCAAGACAAATGCAGACACACGAGCAAAGATAAAAGAATGACGTAACAACGAGTAACTGTTTACTGGGGACAAACAGCAACACCGGGGGAAAGAGGCAAATGGGGAATAAAGCACCCATGATGCCAAGGAAAATGGGGAATAAAACACCCAGGATGAACAAATTTGCCCACAAGGTAAAACGTGAGTAAAACAAGATCTCGGGAGAAAAGATAAAATGGGGAATAAAGCACCCAAGTTGTCAAGTAAATAAAATTCGTCCACAAGGTAAAACGCGAGTAAAACACGAACTCGGGAGAAAAGGTAAAGTGGGGAATAAAACACCCAAGTAAGGTAGATTCATTCACAAGGTAAAACGCGAGTAAAACACAACCTCAGGAGAAAAGGTAAAATGGGGAATAAAACACCCATGTAAGGTAAACTCATCCACAAGGTAAAACGCGAGTAAAACACAACCTCGGGAGAAAATCAAATGGGGAATAAAACACCCATATAAGGTAAACTCATCCACAAGGTAAAACGCGAGTAAAACACGACCTCGGAAGGAAAGCAGATGGGGAATAAAGCACCCATGATGCTAGATAAACGAGGTAAGACATGGGTAAGACACGACCTCAGAAGAAAAACAAATGGGGAATAAAACACCCATGAGGTAAACTCATCCACAAGGTAAAACGCGAGTAAAACACAACCTCGAAAGAAAAGAAAATGGGGAATAAAACACCCATGTAAGGTGAATTCGTCCACAAGGTAAAACACGAGTAAAACACGACCTCGGGAGAAAAGGTAGAATGGGGAATAAAGCACCCATGTAATGCATATGTATATGAATTATGCTTATGACATTTGCATGTATAAATTGCGCAGATGATACGACCAAATGCAAATGCCGATGACAAGGCTCGACTCTTTTGGTGAGAAGACAAGACTGGAAGACTGACTCCTCAGCACAAAGATCACTTTCAATCTGCTTGGGGACTAAAGATGCTATTGATGAACACATCTCTGCCGCACTGATAAATTGTATCAAATGGATAACCCTTGTAGGAAGGATAAAGAGCTGATTGGGGTTTCTTCAAGTAAACTGTCCCAGTTTAGCTGTCTGTTAAAGATGAACTGATGACGACTTCAGCTTGTCTGATGTTGATTGATGCATCGGGTTCTTGGAGAGCTTGCCCTAGTTTGAGTCTTGAAATATATTCTGGATAAACCAAATCTGAGAATATCATGCCTTGAACAAATCTTCAATTGATTCTTAGATAGGATGTAAAAGGAACTTGCCCCTGATAGGATCACTTGACCAAGTTTCTCAATGTTTGAAAATTCCTTGAGAGGAAAGCCAGTTTGCAAACAAAAGCGTTCGTACAAACATGGTAATGTAAATTTCATGCAACTTTTTGAAATCAAAATCACTTTGAAAGATGCAAAGTAAATGAGTCATCGGTCTGAACACGGTGGTTCAAGACACTCAAAGTTTAGAGTAAAGGTGCATTGCCAAAATAATTGATTCACAAAGATCTTTTGGAGTCAGTTTACGCAACCTTGTTGTAGTATACTTTCAAAATAACCTTGTTTCAATTAGGTCTTTTGAGGATTGTAATGTGGCCTGGTTCACGGTTTGAGAAACAAAGGATAAAGGCTCAAAGTTTATTTGTACCCACCCAATCTACGTGATGATCTCCAGTCTTATGCTCAGTTAAATCAGACTATGTGCTCAGGTTCCCATAGGTTAGGAATTGCACTGATAATAGCCAAGATGATGGTTCAAAAGTCAACAGATTTTTCGAAAAGGCAGTCACTGCTTCTTTACAACATTTGGTTGTTTTTGACATTGAGGGTTTTTAAAGATCTCTTCTTTTTATTATCCCTAACTTTTGCCTGAACTGTTTTCTTATGAAATTTACAGTCAGTGGGATGCTCCAGTTTTGCCTAAGTCTCCTTCATAGGTTTTGACTTAGCGGCTTTTCTTTTGATATTTTTCTTTTCGAAAGAAAGTGACTGCCTAGCTTAATGATCACGGTGAACCATCATCGGCTTCTTGGCTTGAAAAACATCATCGACACTTGTTAGTTGTGTGCGAAGGAAAAAATGTAGTTGCAACCTTTATATGAAAGGTGTTTTGTATAAACACACAACCGAGTTAACTGAGAACTATCCATCCCAAGGTTAAAACTGCGGGTTTTTGTAAAGAAAGAAACTTCAACTTCAAGGCTCAAAGGGTTTAACGAGGGATTATCTTCCTTATTTCTCCAGTCTTTGGGAGTTGAAACAATGCCTTACATCGTTAACAAAGTTTGATTGAAAGCATACTTACAACAATTATGGGTATCACGTTTTCATCATCCTCCCTCAAATAATTGCATAATCAAAAATTTGGACAAGGAGTAAATATTTGAAAGGTAAAGCATACAAGATGCAAATACTGGACAAAATGAGTTGAATCAAAAGTTGCAATGCTCATTCATTAAGATGAAAGTACATACGCTAATTAAAAGCAAACAACTTAAACAAAATAAGGAAAGTTCAAATAGTGAGAAACAAAAGACCTAGTGACCAAATCAGTACAAAGATGAGTTGTCTTGTCTGAAACACTAGCGTCAAAAAGATAGTCTACTGAAGTCGGACTGAAGCTTCACTTTTGATGTACTGGCAGAGGATTTTTCTGAACATTCGGATGGTTGTCCATAAAATCAAGGATTCCAGTTCTAATCAATTCACGCACCCTAGCTTTCAACGCAAAATAATGCTCTAAGTCGTGGCCTGGGGCACCCTCATGAAAAGCACAATGGAGATCAGTTCTAAATCCAACTGGAGGAGGATTAGGAGGTAAACCAAACTCTGGCCAAGTCGATTGTGGCATTTGAACAGGAGGAGGATCGACGCTTGAAACTTCTTGAATGACAGTCCTTTGAGATGGCTCTCCTCTGGCAATCAATACTTGAAGCATTTCGGTGAGTTTAGTCATGCCTGACTTCAATTCATTGATCTCCATTCGAACTTCTGCATTGTGTACTTCCTGCTCTGACATTGTGCGCCTATAGTTAGCTCTAGTCTGATATCGGTGTCGAGGAATCAGCTTTGACAACTCAAAGGTACACTGGACAATGAAGACCGCTGGACATAAGCGACCGGACAAACAGAGGTATGCAAGGAACCATGCAAAGATGCAAATGCAATGCAATGCGATGCAAGAGAAGATACAAATCACACATAACAGGATCAAAGGTTCGAGATCACAACATGGGGCTTGAGTAAAGAACCAACCATAAGGTGTGTACTAGGGGTAAAGCACTTGTACAACAGGTTCTAACAAAGTTCCCAGAGTCAACAACCCATCTTTCGAATATTATCGACACACTAAATACTTGGAAATCAATAATATTCTCAAGAGAGTCTCGCCTGAGTGTAGTATCGCGTATCAACTACTTCGGAATTACTCCCTCATAGTCATCGCACTACGTCCTAAAAGGCCAAGTGGGGTAAAAGGTAACTAAAAGTCCTCAGTGTCACGGGCTCCTATGTAGAAAGTAGCATTGTTTTCACGAATACTCGATTAACAATACTAACTCTCAGAAGGGCCTCTACTGAGCGGTGGTTTCTCAAGTCAGCTTGGTCGGGAATCAACTCCCTATTAGCCTTTTTAAATATACCACCATCCTATCATAAGTGCGCTCAAGTACGGGTATAGTACTATCTCACCACTCAAAGTAACAAACCTGCATACATAAAAAACCTAAGCACAGACAGATATATGTACAAATATATACAAATATAAAAGCAATTAAACATAAAGCAAACATAAATATAAACAAGGTGGGCTTAACCCTCTTAGGGGAAGCTTTCCCCAGTGAAGTCGCCTTTTTTGTTGCGGTGAAATCTGGATACCAAGCTATTGATTAACTTGAATCTTAATTCATTTACAACCGGACTTTAATTTATCCAAAAAGGAAAGGTCTAAGGAAAGAAAAACCTATAAGAATGCAAAGCAAAAGGCAAGGCCTAAAGCTAAGCAAAGAGAGATCTAAAGGTTCGGGGTTTGTTATACCTAAGGAAGGTGTTAGCATCCTAAGCATCTGTAGTACTCTACAGGAACCTCTTGTCAATATTTGTGTTTGCTAAAGTTGCTTGCTAAAAGGGAAAAGTGCTAAGGTAAAAATCTAAAGTATAGAGCTATGTACAAGTTTGCTCGCGAAGACATCGCATCTCGTGCCTACGTATCCTGACGGGAATGGAATCAGAGCAGTCGTAGTTCCCCTAGCTAGGGATGAGGAACTCTTGACTGTGGTCAAGGTTCCAAAGGGATGTAAGCATTAATAGAGAAATACTTACGTGGAGTGCGGCGACTCCTCTTCTAAGTTGTGATTGTTAGGGTGGAGAATGTCCACGGCGGGATGCTAAACATGAGTACGGAGACTCAAATCCTAAGGCTAGGATAAAAGGGATAAAGGATGGTAGACGATGTACGCGGTGAGACAGTAAACATGAGTAGAGCGACTCAGATCCTAAGGTTAAGATAAAGGGATATCCACGGCGGGACGGTAAAAGTGAGCACGGAGACTCGGATCCTAAAGCTCTATGCAACAAACAGTCATGTTTAACAAAATCCAACATAGAAACCAAACAGCAACCCAAAAAGAGACTAGTTTTGGAAAACAAAGTCAAAAGCACAACTTTACATTATAATGCCCTCATAACAGTCATTCATACAAACACACAGGGTGGACAAACCTATTCAACAGTTGCAAAATTCCAAGAATGATAATGACAGCTTTTGATTATAATCATGCACTTATCAAACACTAAGTCATCTTTTGTTATTAAAAGACAGTCCATTTGACGAAACAAACATAAACCAAACTTTTACATGAGCACCAAGAAAGATATTCAAACATAACAAAGTGATATGATATCAACATACAAGACAAAGATGTTCAAACCAATACATAGATGGTGAAGATGATAAATGGTGCAAAGGTTGACCAAAAGTTCTTTCAGACAAATTTAAAGGTAACTTCCCCTGGTGGAAGTTCAGTGCAAAAAGTGACAAAAATCATTTTCATACAGTTTTTAAAGTAACTTCCACTGGTGGAAGTTCAGTGCAAAAAGTGACAAAAATGAATACACACACCATAAACATGTTGAAGAATGAATTTGAGCACAAGGTTGAGTTCAAAACAGACTGTGATGAAAAATGATGATCAAGTTGTCATTTGGTATTTTGATGTATACAGGAAAAGTTCAAAACAGCTCCTAGGCACATGGATCAGTTACAAAACAAGTTGTAATGAAAATGGTTCATCCATTGCAATTTGGCATGTTGAAATGCATAAGGGAGTTCAAAGCAAATTCTGAGCATATTTACAGCAAACACTCATTGCATATAAGTTATAAACAAACTTATTGATGTTTCTACAATTCACAATTTGGCATAAACTGAGCAAAGCAGAATTTGACATGTTTGATGGTTATGCAAAAGCTGTTTTGAAAGTGCAGCAGGTGTTTTTTCCAAAATGAATGAGATTCATGCTAACCAATGATGCACACATACCATATACATGAAAATGAATGTGGTCATGCTTGAAGTTCATGCTTATTTCAAACAGAACAGAAATTGGTATGTTGATGGTCAAAAATGCAAAAACTGTCTTGAAACCACACTTGATGATGCAACAGGGTATTTTTCAAAACAATAAGATTCATGCCACAACAATAACACACACACACACCACATATATGCTAAGGGATGTTTCTATGCTAAAAATGCAAACTCAATGCTTCAAAATAGTGATGGCATCTTGATGCAAATGATACACATTGAACATGAAAAATCACAACAGGTATAAACAACTTAAACAAAACATCCACACACCTTATAAACATGATAATAAGTGTGCTCAAACCAAGAAAGCAAGCAAACTTCAAATGATGCAAAGTTTGACATAATGGCTGCTATGCAAAACAATTTTGAGGCAGAATGCAAGTACAACATGGGTGTTTTTTCAAAATGGTGAAGTTTAAGCCAAAACAATGATGCACACTCATCATATATGCAATAACAGTTGGTTTCATGCTCATAATTCAAACACCTTTTCCTCAAAAGTTTGACTGTCATGTTAATGGAATATTTAATGAAAGATGCAAAAATGATTCAAGATTTTGAATGCAAGCATAGCTCATACTGAGTGAAAATCAGTAGCAACAATTTGAAGTAAATAAGAAATGACAAGTCTAAAACCATAGCAAAACAACTGCAAATCAACAAACAAGTTTATGTCAAAACCCTTAATGCTACTCTTATGGTCACTTTCTCAAAACACATTTTTAACAACAAAGAGCAAAATCTTGATGGTATATCATCAACACACCTCAGAAGCATTATGCTTTTGACAAAAAGCAACAAAATTGCAATGAACACAAACTCTTTACAAAAAGCAATTTGGGACAACATGACTATATTCTCACAACAAGCATTTCAAAATTGTGAAACATGACAATTCATGAATACTGAAGAGGTTGAGCATTACATACCTCTTGTAGCCAATCTTGAACAAGCAAAAGAGCCAAGAAAACCAGAGACTTCAAGAACCACCTAGCTTTGAAACTTTTCTTAGTTTTGAAGCAAGATGCAATTTTTGTGACAGTTGGTGTAAACACAATTCTAGTTTATCTTTTATGCTTTGGACAGTTGCAACATGATATATATGAGGTGTATGAGTGATTAAAACAGCAAGAACAAGGCTAGACAAGCATTTGGCAGATTTTGAACATAGTGGTCAAAGTAACTTGGTGTGAAAGTTGACTTTTGGGAGAATGGTGTTTTTGAGTGGTTTAAAGGCTTGGACACCTTCTATACCATATTTATGGATTGTGTGGATGGTTTTTGATGATTTTGAATGTATGGAAATGAGTTTAGGTATGAAACTTGCACAAGGCAATTTTGGTGGTTTTGGTGGATTTCTCTACTTTCAAGCCAGGGAGAAGGAGAGAGAGCTGAGTATTTCTGGTTTTCTTGATAGCTCTCTTGTGTAGTTCTGATGTCAAATGAAGTGGGAGGAAGGTCCTAATTATAGGGAAAATGAGGGTGGGGACAGATTTGTAACTTGGCACTTTTTGGAGGGATTTTGAAAAAGGAAACCCTTGGCTTGGGGTTTGGTACAGCTGCAAGGTTCAAAGCTTTGCCTCAAATGATGAATTAATCAAGTGGAAATTAATGAGATGATTAGAGTGGCTAGGCAAATAGGGGGTTGTTTGCTGCAGATTTTCTCTTTTCACCTTTTTGCAATTTTGAATATTTTAATGCAAGTTGCATTGCAACTTGCCAAGCCACTTGCCTTGGCTTCCAATTCTCATTCTCCCTGCATTTCCTTTGCGTTTCCGCACATCTAAGCTCCTACATATCAGAATAAACAAGATCCAAGGGCTGAGAATAACTCAAGTGGTCAAAGGAGGAGTTTGTGAAAATTTGCCAATGTGGGACTCAAGTGTTGAAGTACCATCTTGTTGAATTCATAACTCTCAACTCACAAGGGCTATTGAGGAGTTCTAGCACTTTTTGGAAAGCTTTCAATACAAGGAACAACTTTGATATTGGAGAAAAGTTCATTTGGAACCTTGATCATGAAGGAAAAATGGCTTTGAAGATGGTCATTCCAAACATAAACCTTCCATTTATGAAAAGGTTCTAAAACCATAATATACCCGCACGGGTATATTTCAATCTAAAACCCCAATATACCTGCACGGGTATATTTCATTCTAAAACCTTAATATACCCGCACGGATATATTTCATTCTAAAACCCCAATATACCCGCATGGGTATATTTCATTCTTCTTAATTTTTTTTATGATTCCCTTGATATTCTTGATTAAATTCCATCCATTTGTCACATTGAACTTAAGAATTATGATCTTGACCTCAAAAAGTCATGAGTTGACTTTTTAACTGTACGGTTGACTTTTTCCCAAATCTCTTGATTTTCCATTGACTGATCAATTGAAGCTCTTATGATTAAAATTGGTGGTCAACCTCTCATCCTTAAACATATTAAGACATATGGAAGACGATGGAAACAAGTCTTGCCCCAAGAAATACATTTATCTTGATCAGAATCAAAAACCCTAATTTGGATTCATGCTTGACCCAATGTAGTATTCTTGATTGTTTAGAGACTTGTTTCATGGAGAAACAATCCAATGCATTGACTGATTGAACTGTCGAACCCTTGATTTCCAACTGTGCGGAACCCTGATTCATCTGTAACTAAACAGAGACAAACTTGAAAAAGGTTACGGTTAGATAATCAAATGAGTATGCTCCTAGAATGATGATGAGGATCTAAGGGGTCAAAATTTGGGGTGCAACATCCATCATCCATGCATAGCTAACCGTTTTACCCAATTTGTGTTTGCTTTGTAGGTTTGCTGAAGGAAATTTGAAAGTCATAAAACCTGTGCATATGCCCACCAGGATTCTATTCTTCTACAGGTTGTAGATATAACGGAAGAATATACACTCAGGTTCACCATCAAGTAGTAATGATCTTGATCCAAAGCCTAATTTGTTTGATGACATCATTTCTAAAGCCACTTGTCCAGAAAGTTCATGGCATGCAGGAATTAAGATCATGAACCAATCATGATTGGGTCTTGGTGTTTCAAGGGGATATTAAAGTCAGGATTAAAGTTGAGTCCTCAAATCATTTCTGATCATATTCTAAGTTATTACGTCACATGTGTTTTCAGAGGTTACGTATGAATTCATGATGTTTTAATATGACCAATACATTTCTAAGTTGATCATGAAAGAATATTTCAAGAAAACTGTTAGTTATGCCTCAGGTTATTTTTTAAAGGCCATGCAGTTTCAGGCGTGTTTGAATCATTTGAAAATGGCGGCATATTTGCATATGCTCTTAATTAAATCCTCGAATTCGCTCCAAAGATACGTTCAATTCAGGTTTATTTGGATCAATGCTTCAAAGAGTTTCTTTTTAGCTCCCGTGGTCCTAATTAAACTCGAATTAGTTTTTTTAGTTCAAAGTTACAATATTCAAATTCAAAGTCATCATAATATTTGAACTACAAGTTGAGATTCATATTTACAATTCAAAACTTATTAGTTCAAATACTTAAGATACAATATAAATTCAGAAGCATGAGGTTTAAAGCCAAGAAGGTTCAAGTAAAGAAAGGGGCTCACTTTTATGTAATTATGAAAGAAGTGTCTGTTTGTTTACTCGTTGGTTTATGATTAGGAGGGATTATATAACAGTACTTATACATAATGTCATGCACTTCTATTTGTCATTCAAAACTGGGAAGAGGCATTGATGCACCATCTTGGAACTATAACCATGTGCTAAAAGCTGATCATTACATCTTATAGTTATTGCATTCCATTCTCTAATTAGCATTACAATATAAGGATCCATATGACCCAAGTTCTAGTCGACAGAGTTTTGGCTTCGCAAGTGGCCATTACGGTAGCTATTCCGCACATGCTCCGGCCGCGGGTTTGCCTAGAGGTTAATTGGAATTCAAAGTAGTAATGAACCCTGAACATTGCACCCCACTGCCCTGTCAAAGATGAAGGTTTCGCAAATTATGGTTGGAATGTAACGACGTCCTGCAGTAGAAATAATTCCAAATTGATTAAATCCTCAAAGATTGTGCTTCAGAGAGATCATAAGAATAAAAGTATTCACGGTAAGAAACTCCAAGATTTCACTTACCGGCAAGGCTCATTAAGAAGAGGTACAAAAGCACCTTTTGTCTGTACAGGACTGTCTTAGGGAGATTGATTTGAGCAACACGGTTCATTCTTCGAATTTCGCCCGTATAGCAAGAGGAATAAGATCGGATCATGTAAACTCCAACCACATGGATAAGACAAAATTACCATCATTTATGCAGGCTATGATTAGGAATCAGATCATTTACCTATGTTCATGAGGAGGAGTCGAAAATGATACTAAGCAGGGTCGTGAGTCTGTCCATTACCGTAGGCCACTTCAGATTCTGAAGGAACTGATTTTGCAGGTCGTCACTTCGTTTTAAAACCCCACAAGCCACCAAAATTGCGACCACGTCCGGCAAATAGAAGCAAAGAAGAAGTTAAGGAAGAGTTTGAAGATTAATAATAAAGAAAGGTGAGTGGTTAAGGAGAGCTTACTATGGCGTTATTTTCTGGTGTCGCTCATGACACGGCAAAGACACTGAACTCTGTTTCCATGCTCATTTTCAAAGTCGCTATCTTTACATCCAATGATCTCATATTGGTGCATCTCTCTCGCACAGGGTTTCATGTGTATCCATGACAATAAAAAGAAAAGAATTTTAGAATGATGATTTTGATTCAAATAAAGCCAATTCAAACTCATTCCAAGACAATCACAAATACGTTCGATGTAAGAAAAGCAAGAAAATCAAGAGCATTCAAACACGATTAACCATCAGCCTTAACAATATCAAAACACTTCATGAGCATGTTGGAGCATAAAAGGAAAAATCAGGGACCTTAATAACCCTGCAATCACAATCTGTTTCTTTCCAAAACAGTTCACTAAACATGTCTAGACAGAGTTTAAAATCCATTCATCAGGTTTAAGACATGGTTTCAACATGTTTGGACAACTTCAATTTATTTCCTAAATCAGATTTCCATTATTATGATTCGAGTGTATAAATTAAGGCAGTGTCACAGCATAGAAAGAGAGGCAGAAATTATATAGTAGCAGGATACGAAACATCATCGTACACAACACAGAGAATTCTCACATACACAACAGGATATGAAACTCCCACACACATAGTTTTTCTAGAGCAAAACAACACCAGAAACAATGAGATTCTAATTACACACATTGAGAGATATATGTCAGAATAAACCTCACGGTTCAGAGGAAGGGAGATTCACACAAATAATCATCAGAAAAAGGGTTCAAACAACTTATCTCTTGGATTTCTCCGCCAATCACCCTCGATCTCGTACCTCCATTCCGTCGAGGCTTTTGGAAGCCGTTTCCGTTCGCCGCCACTTCAACCACCACGAAACCGTCGTTTCGGTCCCACTCCTCATTGCTACGAAGCCAATTTCACCGGAATCACAAACCACCACCGTTGACCTTCATTTTTGGTCATTTTCTTTCGTCTAATCATTGATTGTTTATGTTATTTGTTTGATTACAGAAGCGAATCAGAAGGAGGAGGAAGGAAGAAGAAAATGAGAGAGAAGGAGAAGATAGAATGAAGAAGAACGGAGGTGAAGTAGAGAGGAAATGGAAGCGAGAGTGTGAGAGGGAGAGTCGCGGTTTGGGGTTCTAGGGTTTTCACGAACCCTTTCCCCCTTTTCCAATTGATCAGGCGGGGTCTGGGGATTTCATCCCCCCAACCCGCCCATTTGCTTTTGGTTTTTCTTTTTCTTTTAATTTATTTTTGTGTTTATTTGTAATTTGCAATTATTATTAATAAAAAAATACTAACCATTAACTTAATAAGATTTGAAGTTAATTTATAAAAAAAAACAAAAATAAAAAATAATGGTAAATTTTGAATAATTAGCTTTTAGTTTAGATATAATAAATAAACAAAAAATGTTCAATTTAATAATTTAATTTAAATTATTTCTCACCTCTCTTTTTCATAATAAATAAAAATCCAAAAAATCTAAAAATATTTTATTAAAAAGGAAACAAATTTATTTAAAATAAATAGATAATTGATTAATTTTTAGATTTAATATTAATCTGGTTCATTTTATAATAAGAATAAAAATAAAAATAAAAAATAAATTTAGTTTAGTTAGTTAGTTTTTTAACTTTAATTCAAATAATAAAACTCTTTTTTAAAGTTAATTTATATTTTTTATAATTTAAAAACCAAAATATATATATATATATATATATATATATATATATATATATATATATATATATATATATATATATATATATATATATATATATATATATATATATATATATATATATATATATATATATATATATATATATATATATATATATATATATATATATATATATATATATATATATATATATATATATATATATATATATATATATATATATATTTAATAAAATCAAAAGAACTTATTTTTATTTCTAATCAACTAGTTAATTTAACTTAAGTAATTTAGAACCTTTTCTAGAATTTATTTAATCTTAAATCATAAAATCTCAAAACAAATAAATAATTAACTCTTTTATTTTTAATCTAAGATTAATTGGTCTAACACCTTTTCTAATTACATAAAATTCCAAAATAAATTAAAACAATTAACCTTTAAGTTCTAATCCCACTAATCAAATCAATTTCACTATTACGACTTAATCATTCCCCACCCATCCAACTTAACCATAATTTA
The DNA here is from genome assembly GCA_963859935.3 of Lathyrus sativus. Classification (NCBI taxonomy): domain Eukaryota; kingdom Viridiplantae; phylum Streptophyta; class Magnoliopsida; order Fabales; family Fabaceae; genus Lathyrus; species Lathyrus sativus. The sequence goes on along the minus strand of CAWUDS030000443.1, from coordinate 110,531 downwards.
CTATCTAACACCTTTTCTCATACCGTCCATTCTAATTGCTAATCATTTGCTTACATATTCAATTAGTCTCGCTTATATGTAATTGCTATTATCCATTCATCAGCACTTCATTTTACCGTTATTTCCCCTCCGAAGGAAAGGTTACACTATTTGACCACCGAGTCAACGCCTCACCTTCCCCCTATCCTAACCGCAGGATCCGAGTCGCTGTACTCATGCTTCCCGCCGTGGACATCCATCCATCTATCCTAGCCTTAGGATTAGGAGTCTCCGCACTCCACAAAAGTTTCCCGCCGTGGAATACTTATCTCACACCCTCTTAATTCAACTTATAACGTAGAAATTGGAGTCGTCGTACTCCAATGTAAGCGCTTCCCTATGAACGTTTACTTCACCTATGAACCTTGACCACAGTCAAGAAGTTCCTCACCTCTCTCTATGAGGGGAACTACGATTACTCTGATTCCATCCCCTACCCCGAATACGTAGGCACAAGATTCGAATCTTGGCGAGTAAACTTAGGACTAACCACTTTAGGTCTTTCTCTTTACCTTTAACCCCTAGCATTACCCTTAAGCAGATAACTATAGCAGTAAGCACATTTAAAACAAGAGGTTCATGTAGAGTACTACAGAAGTTTAGGATGCTAACACCTTCCCTAAACTTAACCAACCCCCGAACCTTAGATCTCTCCCAATAGGTTTTTCCTTCCTTTAACTTTTCCTTCGGATAAATCAAAGACCGGTTGTAAATGAATCAAGATTCAAGTTAATCAATAGCTTGACATCAAATTTCACCGCAACAAACCTCTAAAAGGAAATGCATAAACTTCTAAAAGAAATATAAAAGAAATTCTGAAAGAAGCTAAAAAGAAAAATATATATAATATAATACATAAAAACTGTTTTTGATAATTATTTACAAAATATAATAAACTTAAATAAAACAATAATAATAATGTACAAAAAAAGAATAAAAGAGAAAATAAGGGAGATGGGGTATGTAGAAAAAAATGTGAGAGTCAAATGGGTCCAGGGGGAACACGTTTCATGCTAGAGAGCCCAAAACAATAAATGAAATAATAAAATAAAAAAAAAGAAACAAAAAGTCTTCTTCTTCTGGAACGAAGCTCAATGCCTCTCTCTCTATTTTCAATGTTCCGCGACTTCATTCTCCCTCCACCTCACTCTCGCTTGCCTTTGCTTCTCTCTTTCAACTCTTTGTTCTGTTCCAGATCCAAATTCATCTTCATGTTCGTGTATGCTTCAATCACGATGAAGTAAGAAATGGGTTGAGGTTGTAAATGGCGATGATGTTTTGTCGTATGGGAGAAGGAGATCTGGGTCGCGTGAGGTTCGAACTGGGTTGTTGTTGATGTTACGGGTTAAGGATGAAACGGATGGTTTATGGGTTTGAGTTTATGGGTCGCGGCGAGTTTTGGAAGTGGAAGAAAGTGGGTGTTGCGAAATGGGTTCGATTGAAGGTGGGTTGAGGTGATGAAGATGAGTTTCAGTGAGATTTGCGAATGGGTTATGAGATGAGCAAGGTGAAGTTTTTTGAGAGTTGGTCTATTCTTGTTACATGTATTGGCAAAGTGTTGAGATTCACCGAAAATGGGTTATGGTGGAGACAAGGTTCGAAAGTGAAAATGAAGTTGTTACTGAGGATGTCGTCGTCTTTGTGTTGTTGTTGAGGTTCGGCGTTACGATATGTGTTAAGGAAGAGGGTCGTGTTTGAAATTGATGAAGGATTTATGTTTGAGATTGTTGAAACTGGGTGGTTGAAAGAGATGACCGAAAGAGGGTTTAAAGATAATTAATGGAGGTTTGAAGGTGAGTTTGGAGGAGGTGCTGTTGGTTTGTGATTATGTGCATAGTGAAAGTTTGTTTCACGATGGGGAAGATGAGGATGGAAGGTGGTGAGGAGAGGTTTATGGTGTTGAAGGAGCTTGTTGTTTGAAGAAGGTGAGTTATGGTGATGGTGGAGTATGCTGAAGAGGATTGAAGGAGGGGCGGCTGACCTAGGTCTTGGGATTAGGGTTGTCTTGAGGTAGGGGTGATGAATAGTATTATATACCTCCACCTCATGACACGTGGCACTGATAATGATTGATTAATTCAAAAAACTTGGACTAAGCATGGTTAATTAAAGATAACGTGATTAAAATGCTAGTTGATTTTTGATTAGAGTAGTGACAGGTTAAATAACAGTTGACTCTAAAAATTAATTAAATGAATTCTAAACTTAATAACATAATTAATTCTAATCTAATAATAATATAATCCTAATTAAACTAATACTAATCTAAATAAATAATTAAAAGAAAATAATCTAAAAAAGCTAAAATAAATCTAAGCTAAAACTATTTCTAAATTAATTATTAAAAAAACTATTTTAATTAACAATAAATAAAAAAAGCTAATCTAAAATAAAATTCTGACTAAATACTAAATTAAATAATTAATCTAAATTCTAACCTACTTAATAAAATTTTAAAAAACTATTCTATTCTAAAAATAAAATTAAAACTATAATTTAAATCTAAATAACTAATTCTAATATAAAAAATATAAAAATCTATTCTAACATAAAATTCTAATTAATAATAAAAAAAACTAATTTCTATCCTAATAAATTCTATTATAAAAAATCTAAGCAATAAAAAAAAACTATTTCCTAAATAATTAAATATAAAGCAAAAAGTAATAAAAATGCAAAATGCTACGGAAAAAAAGACGGAAAAAAATGTGCGAACACCGAAATGCGCCAAGACTATCAGCACGGACCGAACTACCAAGAAGAGAGTAACCTTCGCTCGATTTTGACATGGAACTTCTTATTTGAATTGATTTGAATCGTCTAAAATGCGAGCAAAGCGACCGTAATCTCGATAAATCCAATTCGACTGATAACACTGGTAGGAGGCGACATAAATGATATGCAGGCGAAAACGAAACAAAAGTCAAAGCTAGAAAAAGGAGGACAAAATTTAGGGTGTGACAGATGCCCCTATCTAATCGGCTTAAATCGAGTAAGAAGAAATGCTATGACATTCATTCTTTCGAGGTAGAAGACGATTAGATATAGAAGACCCTGAATTTATCCGAAAAGAAGGAAACCGCTTGGGAATGAAATACTGGATACCTTGCAAAAGTCGCTACCACCAAAAGGATGGAAATACACTCACACACACTGCTCATACATAAAAAGGATGTAAGGGATCCATTGCCAAAAGGATAATGGAGAACACGCTAGTAAAGACACCAAAAGGATGCCATACCCATCACCAAAAGGATGATGGAGTGAAACCAAGCAAACCCGACACCAAAAGGATGTAAGGAGTCCATTACCAAAAGGATAATGGAAAACACGCTAGTCATAACACCAAAAGGATGTCAGACCCATCACCAAAAGGATGATGGCGCGAAAATACTAGTCATGGCACCAAAAAGGATGTCAGACCCATCACCAAAAAGGATGATGGAGCGAAACACAATTAACCCTAACACCAAAAAGGATGTAAGAGATCCATTACCAAAAAGGATAATGGAGAACAAATGCTAGTCATGACATCAAAACGATGCCAGACCCATCATCAAAAGGATGATGGAGCGAAAATGCTATCAACCCTAACACCAAAAGGATGTAGGGGATCCATTAACAAAAGGATAATGGAAAACAAACGCTAGTCATGACACCAAAAGGATGTCAGACCCATCACCAAAAGGATGATGGAGCGAAAACGCTAGTCATGACACCAAAAGGATATCAGACCCATCACCAAAAGGATGATGGAGTGAAACACAATAAGCTACTCCCATAAAGAAAAATGATAATAACTCCCATGAGGAATGCCCATGGCCCTGAATAATATGCCCCTGGTTGGGCTGAATTTTGCTTTTGATACTCCTAAATTCCATGGAGGACCCACGTTTTTGCAAATAATGCCCCTGACTGGGCTGATGATCATTTTGAAGCTCTTGAATTTGTCCAACAAAAAGTTGCACAACTTCGTGGGGGACACCCACGGTCTTGCGGACAATGCCCCTGACTGGGCTACATATAGCCTTGGAAATCTTTGAAATTTGACCTTGAACCCTGATCTTGCACATGTGAATGCTTAATGATAATGGTGTCTCATAAATGGAAATGCCAATGCAAATGTTGAACACGCGGAGATGCAAGAGCTGGGGAAGTATGATATGATTCCGAGTATGCATATGATGCAGGATGATTATGATGTCGAATGCAATGCGTATAATGCATATGATAACAAACGGGTAATTGGAAATGAAGGTGCCGACATGGCGGACTTTGGTGGTTTCCAATGCAGATTGGACTTTGGGTAGGAAGTACCAGACGAGGACTGGTATTCAAAGGGTAGGCTATCAGACAATAACTGGCGGCGAAAGGTTAAGTTGTTAGACGAGAACTGACTTCTGGTTTTCCAGACGAGAGCTAGACTTTGAAACGAGGTTTACTAGACGAGAATTGGTTAAACGGTTAGCCAAATAATGGATGACTAGACGAGAACTAGTTTGAAGGTTTGCTAGACGAGAACTGGGATTCGGAGATTTCGGTTTGCCAGACAAGAACTAGACTTTGGAAGTGGTTTTGGTTACACAATTTTGACAAGTAACTGGTTGTGGGGATGAAAATCGGAAGACAGCAAGGCCTTTTCGGAAGTTTAAGGTTATTGGGTAAGGTGACAGTACGATTCCTCGACACTCGTTTTGAACTCAACAGTTGCTGATGAGGATGAACTTGCTTGAATAACTTGCCATAAGACGACCTCGAGATGGCTTTCCCCAGAGTTTGTACCACGAAAGGGTTCATCATTGTTTAACTGATTCTCGTGGTAATTGACTTCAATATACTCTTGGAGTAGCTTGCCCCTTGAAAGAGCGTTGAAGTGACTTAACTCGTCCTGAATGAATATTAGAGTGATCTGCCCTTAGCTCAAAGAAACTATGGGAGACCTGCCCCTGATTAGAGGAGTCTCGAGATGATCCACTTTTGATCAACCACTTCTTGAATGATTTGCCCCATAATCAACCGATGCTTGGGGATTTGTCTCAGACTGACTGATTCCAAATTCGCGGGATGACAATGCCCCAGATCTGTTGTACCCCAAAATTTGCCCAACCTTTTCTTTACTTAACTTATGTTTTCACTGCATTGTTCTAGCAGGTGTTTTTTCATATCATAGCATTTGTTCTTGAGGCAGGGGAACAAGGTTTTCCTGTGGCTTAGGGCTCTTTTTAGCGCAAAAGACTGAACAGCGAGCATCAGAGGCTTTGGCATTTATTTTGCCCAGCGATCGAGTGGTCGATTTTATTTAGTTTTACAGGATATTTCAGCTCAGGAGGAAACATTCAGGCTATATCGAGCATTCTCGGGGTTATAGCATTCAAAGGCAAGTTTCAGAGGCTTATCAGGACCTAGAACGGTTGAAAACGGGCAAATGTGCAAATTTTCCTCCAAAAGGCGCCAAAAATTCAAATTTTGAAGGTGTTAATCGATTAACCAAATGGTTAACCGATTAACCAAGTCAAAATCAGTTCAAATTTGAGGTTTTGAGGGTGTTAATCGATTAACCATATGGTTTACCGATTAACTAGTGCAAATTTTAGCTCTGCACATGTTTTTCAAGTGAAGTCACTTTGGGGTCCAATTTTGATCACTTGTGAGTTGATTTCACACCAAGGGGAGGATCTAGAACCATTTTGAATTTTGGTTAATTTTCAAATTAGTTAAAATTCCCTCCAAATTCACATTCCTAATTCCATTCCAATTTTCACAAACCACACTCCAAACCTCCTTTGGATCCAAACCTAAGGGGTATTTAAATGATTTTCTCCAAACCTAACACACACAATCCTCATAATTTCCATTTCATTTCAGAATTCACTCTCACTCTCTCAATTTGCTCTCAACCCCTCCATTCTCAAACCTTCACCAAAGCTCTTTTTGCTTGAATTCATTGATTCTCCATTGGAATCATTGATTTTTAAGAGCTAAACCTCCGTCCTTTATCATCATCATCTCCAATTCTTCATCCAATTTTCGTGCAAGTTTGGATCTGAATTTTGAAGTTGATCTAGAGGAGCTTATTAGTATAATTATTGCTTAATTTTGGTGGATCTTCATTTCTACTATTTGCTTATGTGTTTTTGTGTGCATTTCCTTTTGGTTCTTGCATCTCCCATTTGCTTATGGATGTGGTTCAAAGTGATGATCATTTACTTATGTGTTTTTGTATGCATTTCCTTTTGGTTCTTGCTTCTCCCATTTGCATGCTTGAGGTTGATATGTGCTTGTGGAGGCTACTTCCCCACACTTTGTTCCTCTCTCCTTTCTTCATTATAATTGTGCATTACATATTTGCATACTTTCTTTATCTTTTGCTTCCTTTTTCTTTCTTCTTTGCCATGTTCCCTTAGGACCTCTAATCCTTCTTATTCAATATGGATTATGATAGACATTAGTATTGAAACCATGCATTATAACATTAGGGTAGCTTTCCCTTTTCATCCCAATCATAGGTGCACTTTGTATGAGAACATTAGGTTGATTCTTTGTCTCCCTTAGATTGTCTCTCTTTTCTCATCTTCAAACTTTCTCAAAACATCTAATAAAGGTTAATGATTGATGTACGTTATGAGCCTTAAGTACTTGGGAAATGGTGATTGGGGGGCCTCGTCTCAATTATCTAGAGTGTTTAGCGTATGTCCTTTGGACGATATGCGACGCATTCGCTCCTAGGTCATAGTCTTTAGTGCAACATGAATTATAAACAATAATCAATGCACTTCTTCTTTAAAAAACACAAAAACAAACTTTAAATCTTTTTATCCTTCGGGATCTTAATTTGGAAAAACCTTTTCATAAGGAGAGTTTTGTTAACTCTTGGTTCTACTGCAAATAGGTAACGCCTAAGTCTCCAATGGTCGAGCTGCATACACCTAACTGCTAGAACTAACTTTTAACCCTACTCGGGTAAAACATTTTGAACCAACCGGTGTTCTTGTTAGCTCGAACTACATTTACTTTGATTTCTCATACCAGATGAGAATGCGTAGGCACAAGACGGCGATGTCTTGGCGAGCAACCTTCCCCACCTTCACTCGTAGTTAGCCGAACTACGTTGACTATGACTTTCCCATTGCACGAGGGAATAAGTAGGCATAGAGCGGCGATGCTCTATCGAGTCTCTTTTCTTTTCCTTTGTCCCTGAGTCGTAGCTTAGATAGTAAACACCCTTTTAGATAGACAACAAAGTATGGATCCCGTCGAGTACGACGAACGTGAGGGATGCCAATACCTTTCCCTTGCATAACCGACTCCCGAACCCGAGATATGGTTGCGATGACCTGTCTTTTCCCATTTTCGTTAGGTTTTCTATGATTGTTTCCTTTCCCTCTTTTGGGATAAATAACGAATGGTGATGACTCTTCTGTCATTGTCGGCTCCTCTTTGCAGCGATGCGACAACTGGCGAATCTGCTGGGGAAATTCTCATCCCCTATGCGAGTCAATTCTAGCGCTTGGTTGTTTATCTTTGGGTGTGTATATATGTTGTACTTTATTTTCCCGCATTTACTTTCAGCATTGTATATATCAGTTTTGCTGTGTTGTTAGGGGGGATGTTCCATTGAGAGATATGTCGGCTCCGGGCTTGAGTACAAACATAGCATTAGAAGTGGAAAGTAGTGGTGAACCTGTATGTTTGGCATGCACTAGTTCCCACGAAATTCGCGCTCAGACGAGATTCTCTTTGATGACTTCTTTTCTGGCCCTTTGGGCTCGAGGGGATTTTGGATATGAGGATTGTCGACTCTGGGAACCGATCATTTTTGATTCAGCTAAGTGAGGTCACTTCGTTAGACTATGATGCCAAACCAAAAATGGTGAACGTATCATCGTTTCTCGAAAGTCTGTGATGCTGACGACCGCATAGGATGCCGAACCTTATCAAATTAGGTCCATGCCTGTGAGCTAGGAGGGTTATGCAGGAAACCTTTACCTCCAACCTACCCGGATTTCTCATCAGTGTGAACCTTTGATATCTGATGTTATGAGGCTCCTATACTTTAGTATGCTATGTGTTGGTATTTTCTCGCCGAAGCGAAGCTCTGGTTCAGCTCAGTCAGCAACATAACAACCTTAATCCCATGTCTTTGCATCTACATCATCATAATATGTTTGCATTTTGCATTTTGCATTTCATTTGCATAAAAGGTGTCCAAGGTTGGGTTTCATGATCCTGATCCAGTTTTTTCTTCGGAATTTCAGACTTCAACTTGTAGAGAAGACAAAAGATGGCTATGGAACAAATGCAAGAAGAGTTGAGGAAAGTCTGAAGCCAGATGAGACAGTTCATAGGGGATATGCAAGATTTGTACAGGATCAGAAGATGCTTAGGGAGGAGGTTCATCAGCTAAAGACTCATATGGGCCTGATTACAGAAGTGATAAGAAACGTGCTAAGAAAGGAAGGCGATCAGGCGCCTGAAGCCGCAGCAGAGATACTTATTCCACCTTTGTCTGTGGAACCTATCCCAAGGATTGATATGCTTTCAAGATCTTCTGCACTACCTGAGGTTCCAGGACTGCCCCATCAGCAACTACCTTTTGTTCCCCAGGGCAATCCTAAGATTAGCAGGCGTGCTCAGAGGCCGAAGCATCCCGACAGAATCTTCGACTAGATCCCTATGACTTACGCTCAGTTGTTGCAACTCTTACTTCAACTTCGATTGGTTGAACTTCAGACTCTATCTCCATTGACTGGTGAGCCGCCACCAGGCTATGATGTAAGTGCCCATTGTGATTTCCATTATAGGGAACCAAGGCATAATGTCGAGAACTGTAAAGCTTTTAAGCACAAAGTTCAAGACTTAATTGATTCAAAGGCAGTTGAATTCGCACCGGGCGGCGTGAGCGTATCAGGTGGTCTTAAACTAGTTAATGCAAAAGAGGTGGATATTTCTACTTTCTTCCCTGAAGCTGCATCGGGTCAAGGGTGTGCCTTGCAATCTATGATTTCAGAATCTCCATGCCCACAACTGTTACCTGTTCCTAGGCCAAGCCTGAGGATGAAAGTATCTGAACAAAGGGAGTCCCTGATATCTCAGACTCAATCTCCATATGTTTCAGTTGTTCAGAGTCAACAATCCCTTGGGTCTGTGCATCAGATATCATTTCCCCTTCAGAGTCAACAATCGTACCATCATCAGTCGTGACAGTACGCCCGACAAAGACCAAGGAAGCCACAACGGCATTTCACCTAGCTTCCAGAGTCGTACAGTCAAATGCTGCCATGTCTGATCAGAGGCGGATTGATAGTGCCGAAAAAAATTAATCCAGAGATTCCACCGTATTCGTCCGGTTTTGATGTCAACGCCCGCTGTGAGTACCATGCTGGGGCACAGGGGCATTCAACCGAAGATTGTAAGGTGTTGAGGAGCAAGATTCAGACTCTGCTTGACTCCAACATGTTCTCAGTCACACCTCAGGGTATCCAGATCAATAGTCTTCCTTTGTCCAGCCATGTGGGTCCGTCTGTTCATAGTATGGAAGATTTCACCAAGGGCAGAGGTTCAGAAGAGTACCAGATTAACTTCGACGAGCAATTCTGAAGATGGCTGATTCAGTAGCAAGTCAATATTTGAAAGCTCGGTTCCCCGAGCTGGCAATCTTTTTATCATGTCATTTCTTTCCATTTGTAGTTTCTTTTCTGTTTAAGTGCAAATCTCCTTTGTAAAACTTTTTTGTTTTCAATTGATAATGATAATGAAATGAATATGCAGGTTTTGATTAACTCCATTTGTGTTCACCAATATGCTTGCTTTTATTGATGTCAAACACTTGTTTAAGCGGAATCCGGGGAGGAAGACGAAATTGAAAGACGCGCAAGCTTCCGATTGTATGCTTTTGAATAAAACCTGTTGATGACGTACAAGTATTGTTTCAAATCCCTAAACACCAGAGATATAAGGATGATAATCCCTTGTCAACCCCTTTGAGCCTAGTTGTAGGAGTTTCTTTCTGAAAATGGAAAAACCCTCAATCTTAACCTGGGGCAGGGTAGGTGTCAGTTAATTTGACCGAGCATCCAAATCGCAAAAGGAGTGTTCCCATTCAAGGATCAATCACACTTGTAGAGATCGTGCCTAAAAAACCACAGTGGTTAAACCTCACCAATCATGAGTAAGACAGTCATAACCCTTTCAAAGAAATCCATACAACTAGTGTCACACGACTTGTTTCAACAAAAAAAAAAGGAGAAAGAGAAAAAGAAAAGAATCAAAAGAAGAAGCCCGTTAAGTCAAAACTTGAGAACAAGTGACTTAGGCAAAAATTAGGGCATCCTGCTGGACTTTGAAATCAAAAGAACCTCAAAAGAGCCGGTCCAGGCAAAAATAGGGAAATAAAAAATGACGAAAAACAAGTTGTGTGACTCCAGGCACCAAAAGACGAAAAGCGAGTGACTGTCACTCCAAAAAACTTGTGGTTTCCTGAACCACTGCTCCTTTCATTCAACCTTTGAGAAGTGAGCGCTTATGTCGAATTAGATGAATGTAGGACTGGAGAACATCAAGGAGAATGAGTGGGTTAAAATAAACTTTGAGCCTTATATCCTTTCTTTCAAACCGTGAACCTGGCCAAGTTACAACCTTCAAAAGTCCTAATTGAAGTAGGGTTGTTTCGAAAGCATACTTCGGTAAAGATCGCGTCGAAACTGACTCCTAAAAGGATTCCTCTTACCATGTTGGTTTTAATGTTGACATTCTGATAAGTGATTCATTCACTTTATGTCACAACTCTTTTTCCAGTGAACAGACTTGGATTTCAAAATTGTCATATGCATTGCATTAATATATTTTTTGTGCAAAATAATTGGTTTTACTTGCGAGTAAACACTTGACGTCAGGAGAGTTTCCACAGTGGAAAGTTTGATCGGGATAGAATGTAGAGCGCCTGAGTACTCTGTTGAGCAGAGGCAAGCTATATCCAAGGATCATATCATGGGATTCAGTCATTCGAAGGTCAGTTAATCTGAAGGAAATCAGGTCGAGATTCGAAAAATCTCTCAGAGTCAATCAGGGGCAAAGCCACTTCAATGCTGGGGCAGTGTCGTACCTCGAAAAATACGATCCTCGCGATGGACGCGGAAAATACAGTTCGAAACAGAGTCGCCACCAAATTTTATTCATTCCAAGAATGGAATAGGAAAATATTGATAAAACCTTTAAAGAGATAAGAACATGGTCATCGCAACCAATGTTCCAGGTTCGGGAGTCGATTACATGAGGGGAAGGTATTAGCACCCCTCATGTCCGTTGTACTCAACGGGAACCTCTTGATCGATTCGAGAGTAAAGTTATCTACGCTTGTTTGTTTTCTTCTAAAGTTTCTCCTATAGGGGGAATGGGTGGTTTTAAGATAGGGTGTTCGCCAAGGATTAGGGCCCTTGTGCCTACGTATCTTCACTTGTAAGAAGTGGAAAATCAGAGCATTTGTAGTTCGTGGGACTACGGATAAAAAGGGGGATTGTGCTCGCCAAGATCATCGCAATCTTGTGCCTACGTATCTTACATTCAAAAGAATGAAGAATCAGAGCAGCCGTAGTTCGGCTAACTATGGTAAAAGGGTTTGAATTGAACGAGTGTTTAGGTCGCATTCTAACTGCTAAACGTTGGCTTGTCTGCTCTCTAGGGGAGGCTGAAGCACGAGTTCATATGCGCGGGAGAAAGGACTAAACAATGTTCTTTTGTAAAAGGTATGGTGTAACACGGTGGGAGAACTGACTTTAAACAATGTTGTGGATAGCAAGAGTCGCCACCGACTTTTATTTTATCCATAAGGAAAGGTTATAAAAGAACAGGAAAGACCTTAGAGAATATTTTGGGTCCGGGGGGTAGGTTATGAAAAGGGAAGGTGTTAGCACCCTTTTCATCCATGGTTATCCATGGGCTCTTAGGTACTTAAGCTCACTTTTGAATTGTTTTGAAAGTGTAGTGTGTGAATAGCAAAAAATTTCAGAATAGTTTAATAATAATCCGTGTATGGATGTGAAAAAAACTTGTTTGAAAATTTTGTTGGAAATTTGTTTAAGTGTGAAAAAGTTTTGAAGTGAGCAAGTATCTAGGAGTAGCCTACCCTAATGTTTTAAGGTCTTTCTTATTCTTTATCCTTTCCTTAGTAAGACTATCCCTACTATAATGGAGTAGGTAGTCCTTACTTTGGATGTTAAGGGACATGTGAGGGACAATTGGATTTTTGAAGGCCATTGTGGGGTGTAATAAGCAAACTGGAGGGACTATCATCATTTTTCGAAAGGGACTCGATTCGTAAAGGCAACCATAAGGGACTTTGATGATTTTCTTTTTGAGGGACTTGCTTTATACACCCCACTTAACCAATATTCATAGGCAACTTGAGGGATATCCTTAGGAAGTGAGACGGCGATCAAAGTCGACTTACGTGTGTGAAATGTTTAATTTAATTATCTTTATTTAAAAGTGATCTAAATTTATTTTAATATTACATACATGTTGTTACACTCCCTAATTACTAACCATAATAATAATTAAATAATTAAACAACTTTACATCCAAGAAACAATTACAAAATAATAAGCAAAATAATTAAATAGCAAAGATAAATAAAATATAAATAAGCCATAATAAATAATAAAGGGGGTTAATTCTAAGTTTACTCGGCAAGACATCGCATCTTGTGCCTACGTATCCTTACGGGAGTGGAATCAGAGTAATCGTAGTTCCCCTCAATAGGGAGGTTAGAAACTTCTTGACTGTGGTCAAGGTCTCAAGGGGAATAAACGCATCTTAAGGACACGCTTACGTGGAGTGTAGAAACTCCAAATCTCTACGTTGAAATGTTAAGTTGTAATTAGGGTTAAATTAGGGATTCCACGGCGGGAAACCCTAAAATGAGCGCGGCGGCTCTTTGACCTAATGCTAAGGGTAAAATTGTAATTTTGCCTGCGGCGAGGCATTTGTGAAAATTAGGGTTTGTAGTTTGTAGTTTTGAGGATTTGAAATTGAATGTGTGAAGTTTTACGGACTATTGGCGCGACGGCCAAACAGTTAGACCTAACCTTCGGATGTGTGCAATGTGACAGAAATAATAGTAAACGCGTGAGATAATTGAATCATGCAAACAGAGAGATAATGTCATAATTTAAACCATGCAAGCAGAAATTTAAAGGCAGAATTTAAAGAGCGATTGTTAAGTTCGCGAGGTTACATGAGAGGAGCAGATACAATATGATAATGAAATTTGAATTGAACAATAATAAAATAAAATAAATAACGGTTCTAGTTATTATTTTAAAAAAAGATTTTAGTTATTATTTTAAATTTATCTAAAAAAAAAAGTTTTTCTTAAAAATAATAGGTTTTCATATTAATTTGGAAAAGATGTTAATGTTATTTATTTTAAAAAACAGATTTTTATATTATAACAAATTTTAATAAATTAATGATAACAATAATAATAATAATGGTAATAATAATGATAATAATGATAATAATAATAAATAATGATAATAATAATAATAATAATAATAATAATAATAATAATAATAATAATAATAATAATAATAATAATAAAGCAATAATGAATTTTAAATGTGCCAAATAACCCAACAATGTTGCTAACGCAGAAATGCGCTCATCGCAACCAGATCTAAATCGGACAAAACAAAATTTATCGCAAAGAAAAAGAAATTAAGCAAAAAATAGTATTATTGCTCACACAAAAATGCGATCATCGCAACCAGATCGAACTAACACAAATGTCACGCGTCATGCACACAAATGTGCAAACATCGTATCGACATAATTCGATCAAAAATCTTATATATATAAACTCTAACAATTTAAAAATTATATATATATAAACGTAACAGTAATAGATAAAGAAAAAGAAATAACGGTAATAGATGAAGAAAAAGAAATAACGGTAAAAGATGAAGAAAAAGAAACAACAGTAATAGATGAAGGAAAAGAAATAACGGTAAACGATGAAGAAAAAGAAACAATAGTAATGGATGAAGAAGAAAACTAAATAACGGCAAACGGCACTCACTCCTCTTAGGTTTTTTTCATTCTCCCCTTTTTTCCAACAAGGCAACACATGTATATATAGGGAACAAATTAGGGTTAACACCAAATTGTCAATAATGTCCCTAAAGCCCATTTTAAAGCCCAAACTAAATAATTAGTTAAGAAAAAATAAAATTTAAATAATTTAAAATAATTAAAATAAACTTAAAATAAAAACTAATAATCCTATTGATTCCTAAAATAAAAAATATTATAAAAAGAACAAGATTTTTTTCAATATTTTTTATTTTATGATTTTTTGGATATTTTTATGAATAATTTAGAAAAAAGTGAAAAAAATAATATTTTAAAAAATGATTTAATTAAAATACGAAAATAATAATTAAATAATAATAAAAAACTATTTTTGTTATTTTTTTAATGAAAGATAGAAAAATTTAGAGTAAAAATAATAAAAAACAAAAAAAGTGACAAAGGGGAGATTCGAACTCTCAACCTCTCACACTCATAACTCCTTACACATGTCCTCCTGCCAATTGTGCCATTTTTACTTTTTAGAAAAAAAATGCATGCCATATGATATTTACCTGCAAAAAGTCAAACGACTACACAAATTTGTTAGTAATTGATTAAATGCAATGAAATGCGACGACAAATCTTATGGCAAAATTTGGGGTATTACAGTTATTATGATAATATTTCTCACCCAACCTCTCTTTGATGTTGGCAAAAAGAAATCATGAAGTTTGACTTTGGTTTGACCACAGTTGACCTCAGTTTGACCTTTTAACTGCATTGACTGCTTTTGACTTATCTGATCATCTGACTGAGCAAACTTTTGAGAAAAGTCTTGAAACTTGACATGGGGGTTCTTATACACATATAAGATGTTATGAAGCTCACTTGAAGTCTTGGAAGTCCATTTAGCCTGATTAAAGTCAAAACCCTAGTTTTGGATGCACTGCTTAGGAGGTGCATTGTCTGAGGGAATTGTCAACTCTTCTGACCAATTGTGAACTTTGTGAACCTTGTGAATCTTCATAAGATATCTTGTGATACTCATGGGAGGTATTGTGAAGCTTGTGAACCTTGTGAACATCATGAAGTGGCTTTGTAGACCTCATGACCCTTAGGAAAGCTTTGTAAACATTGTGAATCTTGTGAACCTTGTGAACCTTCAAGAAGCAACCTATGGACTTCATGAACCTCATGAAAGGTCTTGTAGATGTTGAGAAGTTTGTGAACCTTGTGAACCTTCAAGAAGCAACCTATGGACTTCATGAACCTCATGAAAGGTATTGAAAGCACTGTGGGACTTGTGAACCTTGTGAACCTTCATAAAGTAGCTTGTGGACTTTATGAACTTCATGAAAGGTTATGCAAGTTGTTGGAGAACTTGTGAACCTTGTGAACCTTCTTAGAACACAAAGTCTTGTATTGTGAGGGCAAATTTTGGGGTGCAACAGCTGCCCCTGTTCAATTTTCTGAAACCTGAGGGGTTAGATTGGTATATTTGCCAGTCGTAACCTGGAAGGTTGAAGGGGATTGAACACAAAAGCCCAAAAATTTGCACTCACCAGTGCACTAGAGTGGTACAGATGGCTAGTTGAATATGATTGAGTGGGCTTAAAGATGCCACTAGGGGGGGAGCAGTTCAAAATATGGGTGTATGGTGAAAGCTGTCAGGAGTCTGGAATAATAATGATGTAGCAGCATGTCTTCATGAGGATAGAGCAATCAATAGTGATAACCCTAAAGCAGTCTTGAAGCAATGATATGATTTCAGGAGGATAGAACAATGAATGGCTCTAAAGCAGTCTTGAAATAATAATGTGATATGTCTTCAGAAGGATAGAGCAATCAATAGCTCTAAAGCAGTCTTGAAGTAATAATGTGATATGTCTTCAGAAGGATAGAGCAATCAATAGCTCTAAAGCAGTCTTGAAGTAATAATGTGATATGTCTTCAGGAGGATAGAGCAATCAATAGCTCTAAAGCAGTCTTGAAGTAATGATTTCAGGAGGATAGAGCAATGGATAGCTCTAAAGCAGTCTTGAAATAATAATGTAATTTCAGGAGGATAGAGCAATGGATAACTCTAAAGCAGTCTTGAAATAATTAGATGGCTTCAGGAGGATAGAGCAATGAATAGCTCTAAAGCAGTCTTGAAGTAGTAATATGACCTCATGAGGATAGAGTAATGAATAGCTCTAAAGCAGTCTTGAAGTAATAGGATGATTTCAGGAGGATAGAGCAATCAGTAACTCTAAAGCAGTCTTGAAGTCATGAGAGGCTATCAGGAGGATAAAATAACCCTGAGGTTACAATAAAGCAGTCCCAAAGTAATAAGAAGCTCATCAGGAGGATAAAGTAACCCTGAGGTTACAATAAAGCAGTCCCAAAGATCATAAGCTTGTTTGTTGGATAATTAACCTGAAAACAAGGTAGCATTCTGTATAACAACATTAGTTTATGCTTTATGTATGCATGTATGACATGATGCGCTTAGGTAATGTACTATAGACATATATGTTATGGTATGATGTAAATGATGTATGTATGCTATGACACTGCTGGAAGTGTCTGGATATCCTTGTATAACAACTGCTGGCCAAGGAAAATAAATCCCGATTCGTTGTTGAAGAATACATAACCCTCCGTCTGCTGGGGATAACAAGGTATAGATAACCTCCCGTTGTTGGGGATAGTAGGGTATAGATAACCTTCGCTTTCGTTTGATAGTAGGATAAGTATAACATCCCGTCTTCGTTCATCGTGCCCTTATTGGAAAGTAATTTCCCGTATATCCGTATGAGGATAAGAGAGATGGATATAAATTCCAGGGGAGATTAGACTTTGTGAAAATGGATTAGTCCTACTGATGGTTTGTAACTGTCTTGTAAAGATGAACCGGCGAAGCTTCGTTGAAATCCTTCCCTCGTTCGTCCTTAGTAAATACTATTACTGCATTTTCATGCATTTCTGGTAAACATCAATCATATTAAAAGCATACATGCATTTCTGGTAAACATCAATCATATTCAAAGGCATACATACATTCAAACACAACCAATGGACGTTTCGCTTATGTAAATAGGGTAAAAGTAAATCTGGATTCAAAATATGGAATTTATTTATATCAAAAGTGACCCATACACGGGTAAGTTTGTACAAGGAGACATAAACCCTAGTAAGAGAATTTTGTCATGAAGTTTTACAAAAAGAATCAGCTATGTGGGAAATAATCCTATTGAGTTTCAATTCTACTATTGCCACTCAAGTATCTCATCTTCTTGCTGTTGAGACGGAAACGATTGGATTGAGCTTTATCTGTTTGAGCTTGAGTAAGTAGTACAACTGGTTGCAGTTTCATGAGTGATCCAAACGAGACATAGTCATACGCTTTAATCCCTAACTTTTGCCTGGATTGCCCTTTCAGGTTTTCAATCCACCGGGATACCCTTTTTTGCCCAAGCCGCCTTTTCAGGTTTTCGACTTGCCGGGTGTACATCTTTTTATATATATATCCCTAATTTTTGCCCAAACCCTTTTGGTTTGCCGGGATGCCCTTATTTTTGCCTAGGCCTGTCAACCTAGCGGGTCTCTTTTTATGCGTAGTATTTTTTAACTATGTCTGCGTTTACAGGTTGTGGGAAGTCTTCACCATCCCAGCTGATCTCACACATAGATGCCATGGTGGCCAATGCGTCTGCCAACTGATTCTCTCTTCGTGGAATATGTCCAAAAGTAATCTCTTTGAAATGTGGGATCAAAGACAACACATGTTCTCTGTAAGGAATGAGATTATCATGCTTTGTATCCCAATCTCCTTTAATCTGACTTACTACCAGAGCTGAATCTCCATATACCTCAAGGAACTGAATCTTCATATCAATAGCAACTTGCATACCCATGATACATGCCTCATACTCAGCCATGTTATTGGTACAATAGAAACAAAGTCTGGCAGTAATCGGGGTATGACAACCTTCAGGGGAACTAATCACAACACCAACACCATTACCATGTGCATTGGAGGCACCATCAAAAACCATAGTCCATCGGGATCCTTGTTCAGGTCCGTCATATTGTCCAGGTTCTTTGGTAACAGACATAATGTCTTCATCAGGGAACTCAAAATTCATTGACTGGTAATGATCTACTGCTTGATGAGCCAAATGATCAGCAACAACACTCCCCTTAATGGCCTTCTGAGTAGTATACTGTATATCATATTCCGTCAAGATCATTTGCCATCTTGCAATTCTTCCGGAAAGAGCAGGTTTCTCAAATATGTACTTGATTGGATCCATCTTCGAAATCAACAGGGTAGTATGGGTCAACATATACTGTCTTAGTCGGCGAGCAGCCCATGCCAAAGCGCAGCAAGTTTTCTCGAGCAGTGAGTATCTTGTTTCACAGTCGGTAAACTTTTTGCTAAGGTAGTATATTGCCTGCTCTTTTCGACCAGACTCGTCATGTTGCCCCAACGCACACCCCATTGAGTTGTCTAATACTGTTAAATACATAATCAAGGGTCTTCCATCAACTGGTGGCATTAAAATTGGAGGTTCTAGCAAATATCTCTTGATTTCATCAAAGGCAGTCTGGCACTCATCATTCCATCCCATCACCTGATCTTTCTTCAACAACTTGAAGATTGGCTCACAGATGGTAGTTAATTGGGAAATAAATCTTGCAATGTAGTTCAATCGTCCCAAGAAACCTCTAACCTCCTTCTCAGTACGGGGAGTTGGCATCTCTCGTATAGCTTTCACTTTTGCAGGATCCACTTCAATACCTTTTCCACTGACAATGAAACCCAGGAGCTTTCCAGCTCTAACTCCAAAAGTACACTTGTTTGGATTTAATCTCAACCTGTATTTCTTCAACCTCTCAAACAACTTGTGCAGATGATCAAGATGTTGTTCTTCATTCTGAGACCTGGCTATCATATCATCCACATATACCTCTATCTCATGATGAATCATATCATGAAACAAAGCCACCATAGCACACTGATATGTTGCCCCCGCATTCTTCAAACCAAATGGCATTACCTTATAGCAAAAGGTGCCCCACTGTGTCACAAATGTAGTCTTCTCCATATCTTCAGGTGCCATCTTGATTTGATTGTAACCAGAGAAACCATCCATAAAAGAGAATACCTTATGCTGAGCAGTGTTGTCTACCAGAATATCAATATGAGGAAGTGGAAAGTCATCTTTAGGGCTAGCCTTGTTCAGATCTCTGTAGTCTACACACATACGTACCTTACCATCTTTCTTAGGAACTGGTACCACATTTGCAACCCACTGAGGATAAGAAGTTACGGCCAAGAACCCTGCATTGAACTGTTTCATTACCTCTGCTTTGATCTTTTCTGACATTTCAGGACGCATACGACGAACCTTCTGCTTCTTTGGACGACAATCTTCTTTCACTGGCAAACGGTGAACCACAATGTCTGTATCCAACCCTGGCATATCTTCATAAGACCAAGCAAAGATCTCCACATAGTCACGTAGCATCTGAATCAACCTGCTCTTGACACTGTCCTCTAAATCAGCCCCTATCTTGACCTCTTTTCTGTTTTCTTCAGTTCCCAGATTCACAACTTCGACTGGCTCTTCATGTGGCTGTATAGCTTTCTCTTCTTGTTGTAACAACCTAGCAAGCTCTACAGGTATTTCACAATCGTCCTCGTTTCCGTCTTCAGTTTGATAGATCGGATTCTCGAAATTGTAATTGGCAATAGTAGAACTGTTATCAACTGGATCCAGAGTGGATGAGGATCTGCATTTTAGTGACGTGGGTGTGTGTAAGAACACATAGCTGATAAAGCGAAGATAAAAGAAAAAGAAAGACAAGGAACACAATATTTACGAAAACGAAACGTCCACTGATTTTATTGAATGAAGTATGCAAATGAAATGACAACCCGTAACAAGCACACCATTGTGCCCCGGGTAAGGCACATGGCTTGAAAGTACAAATTTAAAAACATAACACAGTAATAGTATTTACTCCCGACTAAAGGAGATAGGGATAACATCTTCAGCTTTCCAATTATTGAGTCCAGCACCCACAGTAGGAAAAATCCATGCCTCCAAGTTGTAGTCTTCATCTTGATCTCCCACAGCATTGATAACCCCTTGATTGGTGATACGAACAGTACGAGCACGACGAACAGCCTTCTGGGACTCTGCAGTGAAACCCAAACCAAACTTGTCAGACTTGTATGGAATATCAGGAAGCTGACCCCAAATAGTACAACCACCTTCTTCCACCACAGCTTTTGCATCATTGAGGGAGGCCATTGCCATTGTTGGAGGGTTTCTGATGACCACAGGAACCTTCTTCACAGCAGGAGGAGTCACACAATCCTTAACAGCCCAGGGAACCACTTCAAATGACTGACATGGAGTTTCAATGTATTCACCTTCTACTTCCAGATACTTGAAAGTGTTTACATGGCTGACAAAGTATTCTTCCTCTCCAAAGACAGTAACAACTTTTCCATTCACCGGATATCTCAACTTTTGATGTAATGTGGAGGTCACAGCACCTGCCCCATGGATCCAGGGACGACCAAGCAGACATGAGTACGAAGGACGAATATCCATCACATAGAATGTAGCGGTAAACACCTGAGAGCCAACCTTGATTGGAAGATCAATTTCCCCATGCACTACTCTTCTAGAACCATCAAAAGCCTTTACCACAATATTACTGGGCTTCAATACCGTATCTTTAGGACTCAGCTTGTTCAGGACTTCCTTAGGCAACACATTCAGAGAGGAACCATTGTCTATCAGCACATGAGACAGGGTAGTGCCCCTGCATTCAATTGAAATATGCAGGGCCCTGTTATGATCCCTCTTGGCAGGGGTCAAGTCAGCATCAGAAAATCCTAACCCGTTGTCATAGGTCAGGTGAGCAACACAATTCTCAAACTGGTCCACAGAAATTGCACTGGGTACATGAGCCATCTTTAGAAACTTGATCAATGACTTGGCATGAGCCTCAGAACATAATAACAGGGAGAGCATAGAAATCTTTGAGGGAGTATGCCCCAGCTGATCAACAATATCATAATCACTCTTGCGAATGATTTTCAATACTTCTTCCATCTGCTTAGAGAGGTCATCAGCAGCTGGCACATCAGTAGATACAGGCTCAATAACAGGACCCTTGCCCCGAGCATCAGTGGTGGAAGTAACAGCAGGAGTAACTGCACTCTTAGAAGCAACTGGAGGAGAGAAGACTCTTCCACTACGAGTGATCTTGCTAGATCCAGCAATATTATCAATGTCAACAGGCATATCAGGTAAAGGCTCCTGCTTGACACCATGGATGTAAACATCAGACCCGTAGTGCCAAGGCACAGCTTTGTCAGATGTATAAGGAATAGGACCAGGAGTGGTAATGATCAGAGGAGCTACTCTGGCTTCAGCAACAACTTTCACCGGACCTTCAGCAGTAATCTTGATTGGGCCCTGATGAGTGATTTTAATGGGACCCTTTGAAGTGATTTTTAGTGGTACTTTGTCAACCATGTCAACCTCTTCAATCTTCTTACCCTGAGTCAGATGATCCACCATACTTTCTACAGATGCTGGTCTTCTTTCAAACACTATAGTATATTTATCCATGAGACGTTGAACCCCATCTCTCAAAATGAAGCAACTATCCGGCTTATAGGTACAATATAGACAATCTTCATGACAACCTGGAAAGATCCCAGCTTGTACTAACCTCTTTTTGATAACAGACAATGGTGTGCTCAACTCCATAACTGAATAGACATGCAGATCTTCATCAATATCTTCATCAATGGCGTTGACAGTCTTCTCGTGATTTGGCATTGGAGCTGTAATCACATTTGGAGTACCTGGTGGATCAAACTCAATTTCTCCAGCATCAATCATATCCTGAATTTTGTTCTTCAAGACCCAGCAGTTATTAGTATCATGTCCTGGACAGTTTGAATGATATGCACATCGTGCATTGGGATTGTACTTGGGAGAGGTAACATTGGGATTCTGAGGAGCCTCCCTCAGGGTAATAAGTTCAGCCTTCAACAAGTGTTGCAATGCCTGAGCCATTGACATGTTGATCTTCGTGAACTGTCTTCTAGCCCTCTGTTGGTTGCCTTGAGGCTGCTCTGTTGTTGCAGGAGTTGGATTTGAAATATGAACTGCACTAACAGACTGATGCCTTCTGTTACGATCAGGCTGACCATACACAGCATTAGATTCTTTCTTCCCAGTGGGAGGCTTCTTTGCAGCACCTGATGAAGAAGTGCCCACATGGATCTTACCACTCTTGACACCATTCTCTACTCGCTCTCCTGTCATGATCAACTCAGTGAAGCCAGATGATGAGCTTCCAATGAGATGACTGTAAAACGGACCATTCAGCGTACACATGAACATATCAACCAACTCCCTATCAGTCAAAGGGGGTTGAACTCTTCCAGCTAAGTCTCTCCACTTCTGAGCATACTCCTTAAAGCTTTCTTTGGCACCCATAAACATGCTTTGAAGCTGCATGCGAGTGGGGGCTAAGTCAGCATTGTATTGATACTGCTTGTAGAAAGCTTCAGCAAGGTCATTCCAATCTCTGATGTTGACACTCTCCAACTGATAATACCACTCTAGCTGAGCTCCAGATAAACTCTCTTGAAAGAAATGGATCCACAACTTTTTATCAGCAGTGTGGGGTTGAATTCTTCTAACATAAGACCTCAGATGCAATTTGGGACAAGAGACCCCATCATAGACAACAAATGTAGGAACTTTGAACCCAATGGGTATGACCACCCCAGATATCAAGCTCAAATCCTCAAAATCCAGCCCAGATGATTTCTGTAATTCCATAACATCCATTCTATCCACCAGCATCTTGAATTTGTCTTCGTTAGGCTCATGGTAGTAGTTAGCCTCAGAATCAGAGTCCCCCATAGTGTTGTGGAGACTGCCTCTCTCCTGCTCAGATTCTTCAGATTCATAGTCTTCAACCTGTTCCTTGGTCTTGTCAGGACCTTTGAACCTTCTTCCCATGTTGAGCAACCCAGCAGACCTTCTAGCCTTCTTAGTCTTCTTGGCCAGCAGTGTCTTCAATTCATCCTGCCCCTTGGATAGGTTCAGGATCAGCTCTTGGAACTGTGCATTCTGTGCCTGGAGATCCTTAACTGATTGTTCAAGAGCCATTGCTGAAATAAACAGCGAGAAGATGAGAAACCTGTGCAAAATTATAACCTGTGATGCAATGATATGGGAATGCATATGCAATGTTTTCAAGGACCGCAGGATTTAAATTTGCTTAAACAAACAAGAAAGTAACTTTTTATTAGTAATAACTTGTTTTGCCTTTTAGGCTTACAAAAAATGAAAACGAAATAAGTACAAAAGATGGGGTTTTAAGTCTCCCATGGACGTTTCCTCTTTGTGTTGAGGTATGAGTTGAGGTTTCGTTCCTCATGAAGTAGCTTTGTTAGCTCTAGGATCCTTGCTTGGCTTGCTTTATAATGAGCCTCGAAAGTATCCCTTTGCTCTTTCAGTTGGATCCATGATCTCTGCAAGTCTTCCATATCAGTAGGCATGTCTGGGTGAAGGATGGTATAAGTTGTGTCTCCTTCAGCAACAGGTTCCATGGTAACTGGTAGGATGGCAGGATATGGCATCATGAGTGTCTGAGCACGAAATCGTACCCATCTGAGATAAGCCTCCATAGGAATGGTGTACTTAGGCTCCAGTGTCTTGCTGTCAATCCTGTTTACCTTTCCCCAAGCTCGTATGAATCTCTGACGGTAACCCTGAAGATCGTTGTCGTAATCAAACACAATGCCCTGGATCAACATGTCATGTGGACCATCGCTCCGGGCGTAACCAAACTGTCGTAAAGCTAGAGATGGGTTGTAGGTGATGCCTCCTCTTATGCCTAGAAGTGGCACATTAGGAAACTCCCCACAACGGTCAATGATGGTGACATTCTCCATAGATCTGGAGCACCAATGGATGTCTGAGTGAGAAAGTGACATGATCCTCTTGGACCATCTGAACCCTTGTGTCGCTTGCGCGAAAATAAGGTGCCGGCATGACAGAAGAGTCGCCACCTTTCGTTATTTATCCCTCAGAGCGGGAAAGGAAACGATCGGAAAAACCTGACGAATAAGGGTAAGACAAGGTCGTCGCAACCATTGTCTGGATTCGGGAGTCGGTTACGCAAGGGGAAGGTATTAGCACCCCTCACGTCCGTCGTACTCGACGGGATCCTCGCTTGTTTGTTTACTTGGACGGGTTGGTTATAATCTATCTACCTATCAAGGCTGGCTGAAAAAGAAAAGAAAAATGACTCGGCAAAGCGTCGCGCTTTATGCCTACGTATTCTCATCGGAGAATGAGAAATCAGAGTCAACGTAGTTCGACTAACTACGGGTTATGGGGGAAAGGTTGCTCGCTAGGACGTCGCATCCTATGCCTACGTACTTTCATCTGGTATGAAAGATCAGAGCAAACGTAGTTCGGGAAACTACGGGGAAAAATGGCTCAACTAGGAGGGAGACTATCAAGTCCTACTGTTATCATGCCATGGATTCATCCTATGATTGAGGTTTGAACAGGGAACTCCTAGATGTTGTCATGCATAGGTTTCAACCTAAAAGTCTATCATCAAATCCTCATCAGAGGAAATGAGAGTCCTAAGGGATCATATCAATGATACATCAAAACAGACAAAAGCATCAACTTTAACAGTAAAATGCATGCAATGCAAGTGAGGGAGGAAATGTGTGTGGGGCTTCAGCCTCCACAAGCTCATCTCGACCTCAAGCCAGTCATGAAATAACAGTAATCATACTGAAGATAAACAACATGCTATCAAGCAATATATAGGTAAAGAAAATGAAGTGCCAACAGGCAAACAAAACACACATGCTTGAGAAAGAATCATCTACTCTCTAATCCTAACCTTAACACAGAATCTAAATCCAATCTAAGCAAAGCCCTAAAGCAAAACCTAACCAAAAGAAATCAATCCCAGTCTTCAAGCTTCAGAACAAGCTTACCAAAGAAAGGGAGCTAAGTAAGCAGACTCATAGTGTCTTCCTCAGGAAAGCACTAGGAGGTGTATACTCAGGAGTCATACCCTATGTGGCTCAACCACTGTGATCAGTTTATATTCCTCCTCAGGAGAAATTAAACTCACAAGCAGGCTCCAACATCACTGGATATTTAGGAAATCCTATCTGAACTAGTGGAACTAAGTGAATAGACTCATAGGACCTTCCTCAGGAAAGTACTAGGAGGCTTCCACTTAGGAGTTGTATCCTATGTGGCTCAACAACTGTGATCAGTTTACATTCCTCCTCAGGAGAAATTAAACTCACAAGTTGGCTCCGACATCATTGGATACTTGAGAAATCCTAGACAAACTAAGGGAACTAAGTGAATAGACCCATAGGACCTTCCTCAGGAAAGTACTAGGAGGCTTCCACTTAGGAGTTGTATCCCATGTGGCTCAACAACATGTGATCAGTTTACATTCCTCCTCAGGAGAAATTAAACTCACAAGTTGGCTCCAACATCATTGGATACTTAAGAAAGAGGTGAGAAGAAAGAATGAAAGTCATTCATAGTGCCTTCCTCAGGAAAGTACCATGAACTCCCTTCAAACTTCAGGATCTCAAACCTCACAGACAGGGAACAAGCTAAGCTCTGGGTCTCTGAGTCTTGATCTACAATCTTCTCTTCATGATGCTCTCTATCAAGGTCTTCAAGGCAACACAAGCCCCTAAACAAATTCCCCACAATGAACCCCAAAGATGAACAGATACCCACAGGGGAGACAAAATCAATAGGCAACTTCAGAAAATACCTAAAAATGCTAAACTAATGGGGAAAAATCTAACAATTATTCACAAGGGTCTTCAAAGTCTATCCATAACATCTACATAGGCCTCTACCTAAAAAATCAAGACAAAACTCAATCAAAGAAAGATGATTCATCACTTAAGCACAACCTAAACCCTAATTAGGACACCCTACATCTACCCTAATTAAACTAATCAAAATTTAATTCTAAAATTCTAGAAAAAATCCTATGGGGAACTATGATTCATCATCTAATTGCACAAAAAAGAATGGATTAAAAACCCTAAGGGAAGGTCCTAAAATAATTCCTACAAAATCATGATATAAAACTAAACAATATAAAAGCTATTTAAAAGGAAAATCTATTAAAAATACCAAACTAAAAAATAAAATCCCATTTCTATTTTTATAATTTTCTACACATTTCCATCTAATCATAGAAAAAAGAAGAAGTCAAAAATCATTTTTTATCATTTATTTATGAATTAATCAAAACAGAAAAAATAAAAGAAGAAAATAAAAGAATTAAAATCAATGAAGGGAAGGGGGGGGGGGGGGGGGTGACAAGCAACTCTCGCTAGTTCAAATAATTGGGCCAGATAAGAAGGGGGGTGCGGATAGCGCTACAGGCCCAGAACGCTGGCTTAATGAAACGCCGCGTTTCAATATTTTGAATCTTTCCCTCCAACTCTCAGATTGAACCACGGCCGTTGGATCTAAATAATTGGTCAAACTTTGAAGCGAATCCAAGGGCTCTCCTTCATCGTCCCAAATGAAACCTAGGGTTTTCAGAACCCTCTCCTCCATGCCCTAATCTTCGAGCTCCTCTATCTCTCTACTCAGGCCACGAAACAACATGATTCCAAAACGAAAGTTGCTCTACTAAATGAGAGGAATAAAATGGTACGAGTAGTTTTTCTTAATCCCTCTTGAATAATCCAAACAGAAGACTTCAATGTCTTGGTACAACCACGTTCAGCTGATATCAATCTTCATTAACCCTAACTCTAATGATCTACAGATGTTCTATATGCTATGCTCATCAATCTGACCTAACTCATATTAACTAAAACGCCCTAAACAACTAATTCTTGAAGATTCAAGAATCACTCACCTGCCATGGAACCTCATGGATCGTGCCCTAATTCATGGGAAAGAGTCATCTACCCTAGTGCATCATTTCTATGTCTATGAAACTAACTAAACTGCAATAATTTAGGAGATAGAAGGTGAAGAAGAAACCTGTCAAGAAGATGAGATGAGGTGATGTTGAGCACGATTCAGAGCTTGTAACCTCTCAACAATGCCCTTCTAATGGTGGAAGATCTTCTGTATGCACTTGTATGGGAGGAGGATGCTTGTAGTGGAAGGAAACTCAAGTTGCTTCAACTTGAAGAAACCTCTTTAATGGCAATGTATCTCTCTCTTTCTCCTCTGACTTGACTCTCTATCACCAACCTTGATCACTTTCTGATGGCATTCTCTTTATAATGATCATTGGATGTGTCTAGATTCATCTAGAATGTGGTGGAAGTTTCTTGAAATTCTCATGTGATGACAAGTTGGATTTCTCATATTCCATATGTTATGCCTTGCAATTTAGTCTCAAAATATCCTTACATGAGTTATTGAGAAGGGATGAGTGAAAAACAAGCTCATCTTTGGCTTGTGTAGGGTTTTTCAACATTGCCTTCTTTTTCAAGTAATAACTTTTCAAAGCATCACCCATTTTTAGACCTCAAATCAAAATTCTAGCTAAACCAATGTTCTCAAAATGGCTTTTCCAATCAAAATGATATATTGGATGACCTATTTTGGATTTGTGGATCTTCCAAATCACTTTTCAATTTCAACTTTTCAAGTTTATAAGCCATTTTTAGTTCATTTTGGACCAATCATGTAATCTCATGCTATGAGCTTTTCCAACAATTTGTGACCTTCTTTCTAGACTTAAAATCACATTTTGAGCAACTTTCATGTTTTGAGTTTTTCCATTTGAGGCTTGGAAATAGGAGTTTTAGGCATTGGCTAAAATGACCTATAATTGACAAATGACCAAAATACCCCTGTCTTGTTCAAACCATAAGTTGAGTTCCACAAATCCAATCAAGGACTTCTACCACTCAAATTAAAGCTAAGAGGATGATCTTCAACATTCATGTTGACCAAGAAATCATAGGAATCCTCCTATTAGGGCAAAAGTTGTCTGCAAGTTGGGTGACTTTCAAGGACCCAGATTCACACACCTCAGCTGACCTGTAATTTGTCAAAACCATAACTTGAGCTCTGTAACTCCTATCAAGGACTTCCACCACTCAAATTAAAGCTAAGAACAAGCTCTACAACATTCATGTTGTGGGGAAGATGAGATATCAATCACATCTAGAGCTAAAACTGCCTGGAAAATAGGGATCAAATTAGGGTTTTTCCACTGACAACCCTCAGAAACCCTAACTCAAAACTTCTCAAACTCTTCAATCATGATGAGTTGGTCTAGGAATCACCTTTACAACATCTCTATTCATCATTCCATGATCTCATGGCCCTTGGATTAAGTCTCAACCTTCTCCAAATCTCCAGCTGATCTAGGGTTGACCCAGTCAAAACCCTAATTCATCCATTCATGGTTGAATCTTCTGAATTCTTGCTCAATGACATCTCTGGGCTTCATGATGGCTATCAAGACATCTCATAGGCTTTCCCAAAACATCTAGTCCATCCTCAAAGTCTCAGAATCATCTGAGGGGCACCCACAACTCTCAAACTGTGAAGCACACAACCCTGGTTTCAAACCACTTCTCTGGGGATCTCTTGAACTTTCTGATGAAGGTATCCACTTTCAAACATTCAATGAATAAATAAATGTTGGTCAAATTTTGGGGTGCAACAGCTGCCCCTATTCAAACGGCTTGAACCTGACTGGGTGAGAAGCGAACGGCTCTCAACCAATCAAGGTACGAGACGGTTGAATATCGGTAAACCCGAAAATTTGCCAACTGCGCGAGCACACGGTACTCTGCGGGGAACAAATCTTTGAATACTGCAACACTAGCCGTACGACAACTAGCTGGAGAAATACTGATCTGATATCGCCGCCAATTATCCACATTAAATTCTTCTGACGTTGCCTTCAGACAACCACAGCACCCAACATCGCTGCTGGAGAAAATACAATACTGGACAACTCTGACCTGGGGTTCACCCCTGGTAAATGGAACAAAAGGTACATTTGCGTATTTGGAGCTACTCTGCTGGGGACGAGAGACTCAACCAAGCACACTCTGATCTGGGGTTCACCCTCAGAACCATAACGAACATCCAAATACTACTGCATACTGAGCCCACCATAGAACTTCAACATCAAAGCTATATGAAACCCTGGCCCCTGGCCACTTCCAGCTTCAGCTAGAAAAGATCTTCAAGTATTTCTGAAGATAGATGAAACCCTGGCCCCCGACCATTCTAGCTTCAGCTAGAAAGAACATCCTTGGCCTTCAAGGACGTAAACTTTGCCCGTCGGCAACTCTGCAGGAGGTATCTTCGACTTCAGTCTGAAGAAATGGTTCTTGGCCTTCAAGGATACATGGATCTGCCTCTGCTATAGAGCATCCTAGACTTCAGTCAGGGATATACTTCGGCCTTCAGTCCGAAAAATGAATCCTAGGTCATTCATAACCTTGGGGATAACCTTGCCCTTAGGCACCTTCGCTTCAGCTTGGGAAAATTGTGACTTCAGTCAGAGAAATGGTATCCTGAGCCATTCATGATTCTACGGGGATTCAAACACTTTGCCTTCAGGCAAAACTCCGCTTCAGCTGGAGAAACATCTTTGACTTCAGTCAGAAGAAAAACCATCCACTTGATCGCAATCAATCATCTCCTCAGGATAACTGACTTGGTCTTCAGACTCACACGAATCACTCTGTTGTATCTACAACCCTGGAACCTTGTCTTCAGCCACACGTTGATTCATCAACACGGAAATCTGGACTCACAGGAACCTTCTGATATCGCTTTCAGGCGCTTATGAAATCCATCTTCAGATTAGACATCGCTGTTGGAGAAACATCTTCGACTTCAATCAGAAGACGTATCATTCTCTTGATCGCGCTCAAT
Source organism: Lathyrus sativus (assembly GCA_963859935.3). Classification (NCBI taxonomy): domain Eukaryota; kingdom Viridiplantae; phylum Streptophyta; class Magnoliopsida; order Fabales; family Fabaceae; genus Lathyrus; species Lathyrus sativus. Next base: position 80,448 of record CAWUDS030000443.1, on the reverse strand, counting down.
CATCACCTCAGGATAACTGACTTGGTCTTCAGACTCACACGAATTACTCTGTTGTATCTACAACTCCGGAACCTTGTCTTCAGCTACCCGTTGAATCTTCAACACGGAAATCTGAACTCACAGGAACCTTCTGATATCGCCTTCGGGCGCTTACGAAATCCATCTTCAGATTAGACATCGTTGTTGGAGCAGACATATCACGCTGCTCTGGTCTTCAAGAATCAACTTGAACAAACAGATCCGTCGGGCATCTTCAAGAATCGTCCTGAACTGATAACCTTTCTGGAGCAAACATTCTGTTGGGAATTCCAGGAATCTTCCTGGGCAACTCTTGCTGGAGGCGTTATTGGGGAGCTCAAGTATCATACTAGGCGAACAACCCGGGAAGCTGTACTGGGGTCTTAAGAATCGTCTTAAGCAAATGGCCCTGCTGAGGGATTTGAGAATCATCTCGAACCGAAGACTTCACTGGGGATCTCAAAAATCATCCTGAGCGAGCGACCGTGGGGATCACACCGGGGTCTTTAGAATCATCTAAGAAAACAACCTTGCTGGGGAGACCATCAAGAATCGTCCTGAGCAACCGGTCTTTCGGTAGTACACCTGTACAATAAGGATGATAATAACCTAGATCATGCTTATGATGCGTATGCTTCGGCGTCATGCCCCACATGGGAATGATATGCGTTTATGCTAAATGCCATGCAATCCTGCATAATGCTATGCAATCATGCACAATGATGCGATCCCGTCAGCAAAATAAATGCTGAAAGGGGGAATCCTCCTGTCAAGGAGAAAGAACCACTCAGGTAGAGGAATCATCCTGCTGTGGAGAACGTGAACACGCCAATATCAATCAGGCTCTGTCTGGGGAATTGATCTTCCGCGAACTGCTGCAGGGGAAACAACTTCAGTTGATTACTGCAGGGGACGAAGCTCTACGAGAACTTGGATCTGCCGATATCAATCGCGAGAATGAATTGCGCGGCCGTCTCGGCTACTCTTCTGGGGATGACCACTCTGTGGGGGAACCAACTTCAGCTGCTTAACACTCCACTGGGAAAAACCAATCATGATCTGATCAACTTCCAAGGATTCAGATCTCTTGGACATCTGCAAACTCGGCTGAGGAAGGAGAAATCATTCTGCTTTGAGTGCGATTCTGGGGAAACACAGCATTAGCTGCCCCACGCTCTGCTGGGGAAAATCAATCATGATCTGGTCAACGTTCAAGGATTCTGCTTTTCTGCGGACTCAGCCGGGGAGAGAAATCATTCTACTTCGCTGGAGAGTACGACTCTGATGGGGAATTTGATTCCACTGGGGAAGAAAGGATCATCTGACTTCGGGGGAGAGTACAACTCTGCAAGGGAATACAACATCGGCTGTTCCAACACTCTACTGGGGAAGAAGGAATCATCGAACTTCAGGAGAGAGCCTGACTCTGGTGAGGAATCTCAATTCCGCTGGAGACTTCAGTCTGGCATCATCAGTTACTGCATCCTTCGGCATACGAACAGCTTCCTACGAGACCTGCACTTGTGCCCCGGTGCGGGGGAGAGACACCTGCTTCAGTGACTTTACTGGGGGAAAACACGAGCTTCAGCTTCCCAAACATTTCTATGAACTCTGCACTTGTGACCCGGTGCTGGGGAAAGACGACGTCATGCTTCGGTGCTTGACTCAGCCGATGAGGTGGCGTTCCTTCAGGATGCGCTTGCTTGGGGAAGAGAATCAACTCTACCTGGGGAAGACATATCAATGCTCACTATTCTGATTCTGATTCTGCGGAGGAGAGACTACTGAACTCTGCTGGAGAAGGAGGACTCATCCTGCTTCGGGGATACGCACGGCACATCCTCTGGCGAGGTGCTACACCTGCAACAACACAAACAAACAGACAAGATACCCTCCTCAAAGGGGCCTATCCGGGTTATTATCTCGTGACAATGTTCAGTTAGTTAATTGTTTCAACAATCAATGGGCTTAGGCCCGCAAGTTTATGTATGCGCATTTTATCAAAAAACACATCGGCGTTCTCATTCGCAAACAAAACAGATAAATGCTAAGCAGACAAGTAGAATTGCTGAATAATGTGCATTTTATTGATGGTGAACCCCTGAATGGGCAAAAATGTTTTACAACAGAGGCAAGCTCCTGGAATGAGGAAGCTGCGCAAAAAAGAAAACATAAATATACATCAGTATATACAAATGTCGGCAATCGAGGCGTAGACGAACACCATGAGTTGATCCCTCTAAGACCCACTCGACTTCGATACTTCTCCGATGCTTCAGCTTTGGAAGAGATTGATTCAGATAAACGGCCCTCAGGTCCTCCAAACCACAAAACAATGAGAGTCCACACGCGGAACGCAGTCATTTGCTTATTCAAATCCCTAACTTTTGCGTGAACCGCCCTTTACGGGTTTTCAGTTCACCGGGATACCCTTTTTTGCCGAAGCCGCCCAGTGTAGGTTTTCGACTTCGCGGGTGTACATTTTTTCAATATATCCCTATTTTTTGCCCGAACCTTTTATTCTGTTTTTGGTTCGCCGGGATGCCCTTTTTTGCCTGGACTCTTTCTTTTTTGTCCAGCGGGTCGCTTTCAAGCAAAGTATTTTTTAACTGCGTCTGCGTTCACCGGGGATGCAAAATCTTCACCATCCATCGTGGATAACAACAAAGCTCCTCCCGAGAAGACCTTGCTGACGACATACGGCCCTTCGTAATTCGGAGTCCACTTGCCCCGGTGATCGGAGTGTGGCGGAAGAATCTTCTTCAGGACGAGATCACCCGTCTGAAAGCTTCGAGGACGCACCTTCTTATCATAAGCTTTCTTCATTCGGCTTTGGTACAGGCGACCAAATGCAATCGATGCTAACCTCTTCTCGTCCATCAGGCTGAGTTGGTTCAAATGATTCGTAATCCATTCTGCCTCGTCAAGTTTCACATCAACCAAAACTCGCAAAGAGGGAATCTCCACTTCTAGCGGTAGGACAGCTTCCATACCGTACACCAAGGAGAAAGGAGTTGCCCCGGTCGACGTACGCACCGTCGTACGATAACCGTGCAAGGCAAACGGCAGCATCTCGTGCCAATCTTTATACGTCACAACCATCTTCTGAACAATCTTCTTGATGTTCTTGTTGGCCGCTTCAACAGCGCCATTCATCTTCGGCCGGTAAGGAGATGAGTTGTGGTGTTCGATCTTGAAGCTCTGGCACAGCTCCTTCATCATCTTATTATTCAAATTCGAACCATTATCAGTAATGATCCGCTCGGGAATTCCATAGCGACAGATGATGTCCCTCTTTATGAATTTAGCTACCACCTGCTTGGTCACATTAGCGTACGAGGCTGCCTCCACCCACTTGGTGAAGTAGTCGATAGCTACCAGAATAAAACGATGACCATTGGATGCAGTGGGCTCGATCTTGCCTATCATGTCGATGCCCCACATGGAGAACGGCCAAGGGGAGGACATGACATTCAATGGGCACGGCGACACATGAACTTTATCAGCATAAATCTGGCATTTGTGACATTTCCTCGCGAATCCGAAGCAATCCGACTCCATAGTCAACCAGTAATATCCTGCTCTCAGGATCTTTCTCGTCATGGCATGCCCGCCGGCGTGCGTACCAAATGTGCCCTCATGGACTTCTCCCATGAGCATACTCGCCTCTTTCTCATCTACACATCTGAGTAGCACGAGATCGTGGTTTCTCTTATACAGCACGCCATCAGGGTTGAGGTAAAAGTTTCCAGATAGCCTCCTCAGAGTCTTCTTATCCTGGGTTGACGCACCCGCAGGATACTCCTTAGTCATAAGGAAGGTCTGGATGTCGTGGAACCATGGCTTGCCGTCAGTGGCATCCTCGATTGCGAACACATATGCTGGTCTATCAAGACGCGAAAGAACAATGCTTGGAGCTTCATTCCAAAGATTGACCTTATACATTGAAGCCAACGTGGCTAAAGCATCAGCCATTTGATTTTCAGCCCGGGGTACATGATGAAGTTCTACTCGGTCAAAGAACGGAAGCAGCCTCCTGGCATAATTCATGTACGGCACTAGATTCGGTTGACGAGTTTCCCACTCCCCTTTGATCTGATTGATTACAAGCGCTGAGTCACCATATATGTCTAGATTCTTGATTCTCAAATCAATTGCCTCTTCTAGACCCATAATACATGCTTCGTACTCGGCTTCGTTGTTGGTAACTGAAAACGTCAGTCTTGCAGTAAACGGGATGTGGGATCCGTGAGGAGTCGTGATGATAGCCCCGATACCACTTCCATAGGAATTAACCGCTCCGTCGAATATCAACTTCCACTGAGACTTCCTATCTGGCCCCTCATCGGGCAATGGCTCATCGCAATCCTTCGCTTTGAGAAACATAATGTCCTCGTCAGGGAATTCGAACTTCATCGGCTGATAGTCTTCGATTGGCTGTTCGGCAAGGTAGTCAGACAATACACTCCCCTTGATGGCTTTCTGGGAGACGTACTGAATATCATATTCTGTTAACACCATCTGCCATCTGGCAATCCTGCCCAAAAGAGCCTGCTTCTCGAAGACGTACTTGATCGGATCCATCTTCGAAATTAGCATAGTGGTGTGATTGAGCATATACTGTCGTAGACGTTTGGCGGCCCAAGCTAGTGCACAACACGTCTTCTCCAGCATCGAGTATCGAGATTCACACTCAGTGAACTTTTTACTCAAATAATAAATGGCATGCTCTTTTCTGCCCGTCTCGTCGTGCTGACCGAGAACACACCCCATACTATTCTCCAGAACTGTCAAGTACATGATTAATGGCCGTCCAGCCACTGGGGGTATCAAGATTGGAGGTTCTTGAAGATACTGCTTTATCTTATCGAATGCCTTCTGGCAATCCTCATTCCAAGTAATCGCCTGATTTTTCTTTAACAACTTGAACATCGGTTCACAAGTGGCCGTGAGCTGAGAGATAAACCTCGCAATGTAGTTTATTCGGCCCAAGAAACCACGAACTTCTTTTTCTGTTTTCGGCGCTGGCATCTCTTGGATAGCTTTTATCTTCGCAGGATCAACTTCAATACCTCGTTCGCTAACGATAAACCCCAATAACTTTCCGGACCGCACCCCGAAAGTGCACTTGTTAGGATTCAGCCTCAACCTGAACTTCCTAAGCCTTTCAAACAGCTTCAGCAAATTGACCAGATGCTCCTCCTCCGTTTGGGACTTCGCAATCATGTCATCAACATAGACCTCGATCTCATGATGAATCATATCATGAAACAAAGTTACCATTGCTCGCTGGTAAGTGGCCCCTGCGTTCTTCAGACCGAAGGGCATTACCTTATAGCAGAACGTGCCCCAGGGGGTAATAAACGTCCTTTTCTCCATGTCCTCCGGCGCCATCTTAATCTGATTGTAACCGGAGAAGCCATCCATGAACGAAAACACGGAAAACTGGGCTGTATTGTCGACCAACACATCGATATGAGGCAACGGGAAATCATCCTTAGGGCTCGCCCTATTCAAATCCCTATAATCGACGCACATGCGTACCTTACCGTCCTTCTTCGGTACAGGCACTATGTTGGCGACCCACGGAGGGTAGGTGGTAACTGCTAGAAATCCTGCGTCCAACTGCTTCTGGACTTCTTCTTTGATTTTTACAGCCATGTCTGGTCTCGTCCTCCTGAGCTTCTGCTTGACTGGAGGGCAATCTTCTCGCAACGGCAAGCGATGAACCACGATATCTGTGTCAAGTCCGGGCATATCCTCATATGACCAAGCAAAGACGTCACTATACTCTCGAAGCATCTCGACCAGTCTATGCTTGACATCGTTCTGCAGCGCAGCCCCAACTCTGACATTTCTGATAAGCTCCTCAGAACCCAGATTTATGATCTCAATATCCTCCTCGTGAGGCAGAATAACCTTCTCTTCTTGTCTCAACAAGCGGGCCAATTCTTCCGGAAGGTCTTCGTCTTCATCAATCTCATCCTCGGCTTGATAGATCGGGCAATCAAAGTCGTAGTGAGCCGTAGAGGGTCCAGAGTCGATGTCATCTGTTACGTGGATCCTGCAATAACAAGGGTTAAGTTTAAAGCAGGAATATGCAGGTTAGCACGAACCTCGTTGCCATTTTGCTGTTTTTCAAAACAAACATAAAATATGAATAACAGAGAACACAATATTTGATTACGAAGAAAACGCCTTTTATTTATTAACAAAATGCATACACATAATCCAACAAGGCCCTGACAGTAAAACCACTATGCCCCGGGCAGGACATAGGGTTGTACAAAGATTGTAAAAAGCAAATCATTACTCTTCACTTGTCAGCTTGATAATCTCCTTGATGGTCCAGTTGTGGAGGCGCTCGCCTGGCTTGCTCGGTTGAATCCAGGCATCAAGATCACAATCACTGTCCCCGCTGTCTTCCGACGCAGCGTTGATACTCTCGAAAATTACTCCTCCCTTGGTGAATAGGATCGGCCCTTTCCCACGAGACGAGCTACCAGAAGAAGATGAAGCTTCAGCTCCAGGAGAATACCCTAATCCAAACTTATCCTGTTTGATCGGTATATCCAAAACGTGCCCCCAGCCTGGGGTGGAACCAGCTTCGACAACAGCCCGAGCTTCCTTAAATGAGGAGAGGTTCAACTCTTGCTTCTCTGCAACAACAGGAGCCACCTCCTTCACCCTGACGGTTTCAAACGCTTGGCAAAGAGTCTCATGGATCTCACCATCCATTTCAACGTATTTAAAGGACGACAGGTGGCTTACCATGATGTCCTCCTCTCCACAGACTGTCACTATGCTGCCCCCAACAGCATATTTAAGCTTCTGATGCAGCGTGGACGTCACGGCACCAGCAGAATGGATCCACGGCCGACCTAAGAGGCAACTATAGGCGGGCATGATATCCATGATATAGAAAACCGCATTAAACGTCTCTGGACCGACTTGAATTGGCAGGGTCAATTCTCCGAAGACGTGGCGCTTGGTTCCGTCAAAGGCCTTCACGACCAGATCACTGGGCGTGCACAGCAGTCCACGGGTATCCAACTTCATCAGTGCCTTCTTCGGAAGCACGTTAAGCGAGGAACCCGTATCTACTAGGACATGTGACATAATCGTGCCTCTGCACTCTATCGAGACGTGCAAGGCATTGTTGTGATCTCTTCCCTTGGGCGTCAGCTCTAGATCCGTAAATCCCAGCCCATTACCAGCATTGACATGGGCTACTACTTCCTCGAGTTGATTAACTAATATCTCCAGCGGCACGTATGCAGCATTCAATACCTTCAGCAACGCGTTGCGGTGCGCTTCAGAACACAGCAACAGGTTAAGAATCGAGATCTTCGACGGAGTCTGGTGAAGATGATCTACAATCTTGTAGTCACTTTTCCTGATTAGTCGCATGAACTCTTCAGCATCTTTAACCAACAAGTCTTTCTCTGCCCCTGCAGGAACCTCTTCAACAGCTTTACCTTTGCCTTTGTCCACAGCGTCAGCCCGGACCACTTTCTCTGCTGCGACCTCTGCCGGCGCGAACACTCTACCACTTCTGGTGATACCACTGACTTCAGCAAGATTCTGCGCAGTCGATCTGGACGGCTCAAGCTCTATCTTCTGACCGTTACAATACACTTCGGCGCCGTAATGCCATGGGACGGCATTAGTGCTCTCGAATGGGATTGGTCCGGCTCTAGTGATGGTAATAGTAGGCGGACGAGGTGCAGAAATAGTGATAGGGTGGCGAGGAATGGTAATAGTAGCAACTTCGTCCGCCTGCTTCAGCACGACTTCCCCTGACGCATTCTCAACGCTCCGACTGAACTGCAAAATACCCTCGGTCATCAGACTTTGGATACCTTCGATCAACTGCTCACACCCATCAGGAAGTGTAGCACATGCCATACAAAACTCTCCACATCCGGGAAAGAAGCCTTTCTTTAGCAACTTAGCTTTAACAAAACTCAACGGCGTCTTCAGATCTTTGACATCAGTCAGCAAGTCTGAATTCTCTTCAGTGATAACAGCATTTACTCCGCCTCCCCTATGATGAGGCATTGGATTCTTGGTGACGTTGGGCACGCTGTCAGAAAAGTTGATCACCTTGGCGTCGACCAAGTCCTGGACTTTGTGCTTAAAAGCTTTGCAATTCTCAACCGTATGGCCAGGTGCACCCGAATGAAATTCACAAGTGGCATTGGCATCATACCCCGGTGGTGGTGCCCCTGTCAAGGGAGCCAAGGTCCTCTTTTGAACTAATTGGAGCTGAAGCAGCGTTTGCAGAAGCTGTGCATATGACATAGGAGGAGTTTCCAAATGACGGTTCGCGAGAGGACCCCGATTCTGATATCTCTTATATCCCGGGTTATTCTGTTGCTGGGGCTGCTGCTGCGGCTGCGGGGGTGCAGCTGGGATGTTTATGCTAGCGATCTGAGACTGAGGGCCCTTGCCCTTTCTCCTAGCATTAGTGACAGCACTGGCATCTCCCTCTCGACGCTTGCCAGTATAGGGTTTCTTGCTAGCTCCTCCAGATGAGGATGATTCGCCCTGAATCTTTCCGATCTTTATACCATTTTCAACATGCTCGCCCAAAGTGATAAGAGCCGAGAATGTTCCGGACATGCCACTGATCAGCTTCTCATAATAGACTCCGGGAAGGGTAGCCACGAACATTTGCACTAACTCACGCTCAACCATCGGCGGTTGAACCCGAGCAGCCAATTCACGCCACCGCTGGGCGTACTCCTTGAAGCTTTCATTGTTCCGCTGCGAGAGATTCTGAAGCTGGACTCGGTTGGGAGCCAAGTCGCTATTATATTGATAGTGGAGAACAAACGCTTCAGCGAGATCTTTCCACGTGCGCACAGCAGCGGGCTCCAAACCCATATACCATTCGAGCGACGGGCCAGAAAGACTATCCTGAAAGAAGTGCATCAGCAACTTCTCATCGTCAGAATAAGCGGACATCTTTCTGTAATAAGATCGGAGGTGAACACGGGGACAAGTAGTGCCTCTATATTTCTCAAAGATAGGCACCTTGAACTTGTGAGGTACTTTAAAGTCAGCAATCAACCCGAGTTTGGACATGTCAACGCCCAATGTGTTCTGATTTTCTATATCTCTCATTTTATCTTCCAGCGCCTTGAACCTGAGTCGAGCTTCAGCAGTCAACTCGGCCTCTACACCCCTCTGAGAGAAAATGTCATCCTGATGGTCCTCCAGCCACGGTTGAGGCACCACCATATTTCCTGCACCAACATTGCCGTTGACCGGCCCCACGCTAACATTGGCTCCCAAACCACCATTGACGGCGCCCGCCGCGTTAAGTCCGAGATTAGTCATAAGATTGCCGTTAGCACTACCGTTGCCCCCGGCAGCAGGAACAACGTTCTGTGGAGTATCCCCTTGAGGAGGAGTGGGTACGGCCCCGCCGTGAAGTATTCCATTACTATCAACCCTGGAGATGAGAGGTTGAACCAAAGTACGAAGCTGGTCTTGCCCATTCGCAACTACTTGCATCAGTTTCATAAAACGATCCATCCGTTCACGAAGCTCCTGAACATCTGACTGTACCTGGTCCATGATTCTCGTTTGATTGGCGCGAGTTGAGTAGCGGTGGATGAATCTTTGATCAATCCTGGAGATCGAAAGCAACTCGGAACCTGAGTACCTGAAAAACCTGTTAAGATCAAAGGTTAGGAAAAGGTAACAGAATGTATGTCATGCAAGAATGCTTTATGCAGATGCATGCGTGAGTCTGTGGGCTTGAGAGATTTCCCCCCGATCCTGGCATCTGCTGACAATAATAAGGAGAGGAACCTGGGCCCAATCATGGAAACAGCAACCTCACATAGCAATAGTCAGATTCGACACATCAAGGACCGAGAACTCGTACGCAACAGTCTTTCTGAGAACGGCTGCAGTAACACAATAAGAGGCGAGAGATCCTGGATCGGGGAAATGGTACCTGTCACAGACACACGCTAATGGAATGATTATGCAAGCTAATGCAAAATGCAGGCATGCAACAATATATCCGGGTGGCTGCTGTGGAGATTCGATGTCAACAGTCGCTGATGAGAAGGAAACCCCGGTGTAAAACCACTGATCTGATCTGTTGTGAATAACCATCTGGTAGGATCGAGATCAAAATTCTGCCCTGACAAGAACGAAGGCCTGATAATAAAGACCCCGGATGCAAGATCAAGGAATATCTGTTGATGAAGTCTTCGGACCCCAAATCAGAGATCTGCCCTCTCTAGAACAAATACACAGCTGCTGATGAGATCTTCAAACCCCACTCAAAATCTGCCCTATCAAGAACAAATAACAACCGCTGATGAGATCCTCAGACCCTACTCAAAAATCTGCTCCATCCAGAACAAACCTCTGACGATAATACACTGATCAAAGCCTGCTCTATCAAGAACAAACAAACACCCGATGATAAGATCCTCTGATCAAACCCTTGCTCTATCAAGAACATATCTGCAACTGAGAACCCAACATAACTGATTCACTGTCAAGAAAACCAGGTAGTCTGGAGGTCAAAGTTTCCTGCAATATCCCAACCCCACTCACAGGTATGATGGACCTAATCCACGGACAAAGGTACGGCATCCTATGCGGTCGTCAGCGTCACAGACTTTCATGAGTGACAATACGATTCCCAGAAGGAGTGGCATCGTCAAGTCATGAAGAGGCCTCTCTTAGCTGACTCCCAAATGATCGGTCCCCAGAGTCGACAATCCTCACGTCTGGACTCCCCTCAGATCCTCAGGACCGGAAAGGAGCACCTCTGCAAGAATCTCGTCTGAGCGCAGATTTTCGTAGGGAACTGTGCCTGCTCGGCAGACAGGTTCGTCTACTACTTCTCCGCAACTATATCTAGGTGTGCACTCAAGCCCAGGTCCGGCTTTTCACTCACAGTAACATCCCTCTCCCACAGCAGCACAGATAATCATATCGAACTGGAAATAAAATGCGGGAAATAAAATGCGGGAAGTAAAGTGCGAGAAGTAAAAATGCGATAAATAAACGCAACCCAACAAGCAAACACACAAACGATAGGATTGACTCGCGTAGGGGATGGGAAACGGTCCCAGCATAAAGGATGGGAAAAGTCCCTAGATGCCATGATTCCCCAGCAGAGTCGCCAGCTGTCGCTTGCGCGAAAATAAGGTGCCGGCATGACAGAAGAGTCGCCACCTTTCGTTATTTATCCCTCAGAGCGGGAAAGGAAACGATCAGAAAAACCTGACGAATAAGGGTAAGACAAGGTCGTCGCAACCATTGTCTGGATTCGGGAGTCGGTTACGCAAGGGGAAGGTATTAGCACCCCTCACGTCCGTCGTACTCGACGGGATCCTCGCTTGTTTGTTTACTTGGACGGGTTGGTTATAATCTATCTACCTATCAAGGCTGGCTGAAAAAGAAAAGAAAAATGACTCGGCAAAGCGTCGCGCTTTATGCCTACGTATTCTCATCGGAGAATGAGAAATCAGAGTCAACGTAGTTCGACTAACTACGGGTTATGGGGGAAAGGTTGCTCGCTAGGACGTCGCATCCTATGCCTACGTACTTTCATCTGGTATGAAAGATCAGAGCAAACGTAGTTCGGGAAACTACGGGGAAAAATGGCTCAACTAGGAGGGAGACTATCAAGTCCTACTGTTATCATGCCATGGATTCATCCTATGATTGAGGTTTGAACAGGGAACTCCTAGATGTTGTCATGCATAGGTTTCAACCTAAAAGTCTATCATCAAATCCTCATCAGAGGAAATGAGAGTCCTAAGGGATCATATCAATGATACATCAAAACAGACAAAAGCATCAACTTTAACAGTAAAATGCATGCAATGCAAGTGAGGGAGGAAATGTGTGTGGGGCTTCAGCCTCCACAAGCTCATCTCGACCTCAAGCCAGTCATGAAATAACAGTAATCATACTGAAGATAAACAACATGCTATCAAGCAATATATAGGTAAAGAAAATGAAGTGCCAACAGGCAAACAAAACACACATGCTTGAGAAAGAATCATCTACTCTCTAATCCTAACCTTAACACAGAATCTAAATCCAATCTAAGCAAAGCCCTAAAGCAAAACCTAACCAAAAGAAATCAATCCCAGTCTTCAAGCTTCAGAACAAGCTTACCAAAGAAAGGGAGCTAAGTAAGCAGACTCATAGTGTCTTCCTCAGGAAAGCACTAGGAGGTGTATACTCAGGAGTCATACCCTATGTGGCTCAACCACTGTGATCAGTTTATATTCCTCCTCAGGAGAAATTAAACTCACAAGCAGGCTCCAACATCACTGGATATTTAGGAAATCCTATCTGAACTAGTGGAACTAAGTGAATAGACTCATAGGACCTTCCTCAGGAAAGTACTAGGAGGCTTCCACTTAGGAGTTGTATCCTATGTGGCTCAACAACTGTGATCAGTTTACATTCCTCCTCAGGAGAAATTAAACTCACAAGTTGGCTCCGACATCATTGGATACTTGAGAAATCCTAGACAAACTAAGGGAACTAAGTGAATAGACCCATAGGACCTTCCTCAGGAAAGTACTAGGAGGCTTCCACTTAGGAGTTGTATCCCATGTGGCTCAACAACATGTGATCAGTTTACATTCCTCCTCAGGAGAAATTAAACTCACAAGTTGGCTCCAACATCATTGGATACTTAAGAAAGAGGTGAGAAGAAAGAATGAAAGTCATTCATAGTGCCTTCCTCAGGAAAGTACCATGAACTCCCTTCAAACTTCAGGATCTCAAACCTCACAGACAGGGAACAAGCTAAGCTCTGGGTCTCTGAGTCTTGATCTACAATCTTCTCTTCATGATGCTCTCTATCAAGGTCTTCAAGGCAACACAAGCCCCTAAACAAATTCCCCACAATGAACCCCAAAGATGAACAGATACCCACAGGGGAGACAAAATCAATAGGCAACTTCAGAAAATACCTAAAAATGCTAAACTAATGGGGAAAAATCTAACAATTATTCACAAGGGTCTTCAAAGTCTATCCATAACATCTACATAGGCCTCTACCTAAAAAATCAAGACAAAACTCAATCAAAGAAAGATGATTCATCACTTAAGCACAACCTAAACCCTAATTAGGACACCCTACATCTACCCTAATTAAACTAATCAAAATTTAATTCTAAAATTCTAGAAAAAATCCTATGGGGAACTATGATTCATCATCTAATTGCACAAAAAAGAATGGATTAAAAACCCTAAGGGAAGGTCCTAAAATAATTCCTACAAAATCATGATATAAAACTAAACAATATAAAAGCTATTTAAAAGGAAAATCTATTAAAATTACCAAACTAAAAAATAAAATCCCATTTCTATTTTTATAATTTTCTACACATTTCCATCTAATCATAGAAAAAAGAATAAGTCAAAAATCATTTTTTATCATTTATTTATGAATTAATCAAAACAGAAAAAATAAAAGAAGAAAATAAAAGAATTAAAATCAATGAAGGGAGGGGGGGGGGTGACAAGCAACTCTCGCTAGTTCAAATAATTGGGCCAGATAAGAAGGGGGTGCGGATAGCGCTACAGGCCCAGAACGCTGGCTTAATGAAACGCCGCGTTTCAATATTTTGAATCTTTCCCTCCAACTCTCAGATTGAACCACGGCCGTTGGATCTAAATAATTGGTCAAACTTTGAAGCGAATCCAAGGGCTCTCCTTCATCGTCCCAAATGAAACCTAGGGTTTTCAGAACCCTCTCCTCCATGCCCTAATCTTCGAGCTCCTCTATCTCTCTACTCAGGCCACGAAACAACATGATTCCAAAACGAAAGTTGCTCTACTAAATGAGAGGAATAAAATGGTACGAGTAGTTTTTCTTAATCCCTCTTGAATAATCCAAACAGAAGACTTCAATGTCTTGGTACAACCACGTTCAGCTGATATCAATCTTCATTAACCCTAACTCTAATGATCTAAAGATGTTCTATATGCTATGCTCATCAATCTGACCTAACTCATATTAACTAAAACGCCCTAAACAACTAATTCTTGAAGATTCAAGAATCACTCACCTGCCATGGAACCTCATGGATCGTGCCCTAATTCATGGGAAAGAGTCATCTACCCTAGTGCATCATTTCTATGTCTATGAAACTAACTAAACTGCAATAATTTAGGAGATAGAAGGTGAAGAAGAAACCTGTCAAGAAGATGAGATGAGGTGATGTTGAGCACGATTCAGAGCTTGTAACCTCTCAACAATGCCCTTCTAATGGTGGAAGATCTTCTGTATGCACTTGTATGGGAGGAGGATGCTTGTAGTGGAAGGAAACTCAAGTTGCTTCAACTTGAAGAAACCTCTTTAATGGCAATGTATCTCTCTCTTTCTCCTCTGACTTGACTCTCTATCACCAACCTTGATCACTTTCTGATGGCATTCTCTTTATAATGATCATTGGATGTGTCTAGATTCATCTAGAATGTGGTGGAAGTTTCTTGAAATTCTCATGTGATGACAAGTTGGATTTCTCATATTCCATATGTTATGCCTTGCAATTTAGTCTCAAAATATCCTTACATGAGTTATTGAGAAGGGATGAGTGAAAAACAAGCTCATCTTTGGCTTGTGTAGGGTTTTTCAACATTGCCTTCTTTTTCAAGTAATAACTTTTCAAAGCATCACCCATTTTTAGACCTCAAATCAAAATTCTAGCTAAACCAATGTTCTCAAAATGGCTTTTCCAATCAAAATGATATATTGGATGACCTATTTTGGATTTGTGGATCTTCCAAATCACTTTTCAATTTCAACTTTTCAAGTTTATAAGCCATTTTTAGTTCATTTTGGACCAATCATGTAATCTCATGCTATGAGCTTTTCCAACAATTTGTGACCTTCTTTCTAGACTTAAAATCACATTTTGAGCAACTTTCATGTTTTGAGTTTTTCCATTTGAGGTTTGGAAATAGGAGTTTTAGGCATTGGCTAAAATGACCTATAACTGACAAATGACCAAAATACCCCTGTCTTGTTCAAACCATAAGTTGAGTTCCACAAATCCAATCAAGGACTTCTACCACTCAAATTAAAGCTAAGAGGATGATCTTCAACATTCATGTTGACCAAGAAATCATAGGAATCCTCCTATTAGGGCAAAAGTTGTCTGCAAGTTGGGTGACTTTCAAGGACCCAGATTCACACACCTCAGCTGACCTGTAATTTGTCAAAACCATAACTTGAGCTCTGTAACTCCTATCAAGGACTTCCACCACTCAAATTAAAGCTAAGAACAATCTCTACAACATTCATGTTGTGGGGAAGATGAGATATCAATCACATCTAGAGCTAAAACTGCCTGGAAAATAGGGATCAAATTAGGGTTTTTCCACTGACAACCCTCAGAAACCCTAACTCAAAACTTCTCAAACTCTTCAATCATGATGAGTTGGTCTAGGAATCACCTTTACAACATCTCTATTCATCATTCCATGATCTCATGGCCCTTGGATTAAGTCTCAACCTTCTCCAAATCTCCAGCTGATCTAGGGTTGACCCAGTCAAAACCCTAATTCATCCATTCATGGTTGAATCTTCTGAATTCTTGCTCAATGACATCTCTGGGCTTCATGATGGCTATCAAGACATCTCATAGGCTTTCCCAAAACATCTAGTCCATCCTCAAAGTCTCAGAATCATCTGAGGGGCACCCACAACTCTCAAACTGTGAAGCACACAACCCTGGTTTCAAACCACTTCTCTGGGGATCTCTTGAACTTTCTGATGAAGGTATCCACTTTCAAACATTCAATGAATAAATAAATGTTGGTCAAATTTTGGGGTGCAACAGCTGCCCCTATTCAAACGGCTTGAACCTGACTGGGTGAGAAGCGAACGGCTCTCAACCAATCAAGGTACGAGACGGTTGAATATCGGTAAACCCGAAAATTTGCCAACTGCGCGAGCACACGGTACTCTGCGGGGAACAAATCTTTGAATACTGCAACACTAGCCGTACGACAACTAGCTGGAGAAATACTGATCTGATATCGCCGCCAATTATCCACATTAAATTCTTCTGACGTTGCCTTCAGACAACCACAGCACCCAACATCGCTGCTGGAGAAAATACAATACTGGACAACTCTGACCTGGGGTTCACCCCTGGTAAATGGAACAAAAGGTACATTTGCGTATTTGGAGCTACTCTGCTGGGGACGAGAGACTCAACCAAGCACACTCTGATCTGGGGTTCACCCTCAGAACCATAACGAACATCCAAATACTACTGCATACTGAGCCCACCATAGAACTTCAACATCAAAGCTATATGAAACCCTGGCCCCTGGCCACTTCCAGCTTCAGCTAGAAAAGATCTTCAAGTATTTCTGAAGATAGATGAAACCCTGGCCCCCGGCCATTCTAGCTTCAGCTAGAAAGAACATCCTTGGCCTTCAAGGACGTAAACTTTGCCCGTCGGCAACTCTGCAGGAGGTATCTTCGACTTCAGTCTGAAGAAATGGTTCTTGGCCTTCAAGGATACATGGATCTGCCTCTGCTATAGAGCATCCTAGACTTCAGTCAGGGATATACTTCGGCCTTCAGTCCGAAAAATGAATCCTAGGTCATTCATAACCTTGGGGATAACCTTGCCCTTAGGCACCTTCGCTTCAGCTTGGGAAAATTGTGACTTCAGTCAGAGAAATGGTATCCTGAGCCATTCATGATTCTACGGGGATTCAAACACTTTGCCTTCAGGCAAAACTCCGCTTCAGCTGGAGAAACATCTTTGACTTCAGTCAGAAGAAAAACCATCCACTTGATCACAATCAATCATCTCCTCAGGATAACTGACTTGGTCTTCAGACTCACACGAATCACTCTGTTGTATCTACAACCCTGGAACCTTGTCTTCAGCCACACGTTGATTCATCAACACGGAAATCTGGACTCACAGGAACCTTCTGATATCGCTTTCAGGCGCTTATGAAATCCATCTTCAGATTAGACATCGCTGTTGGAGAAACATCTTCGACTTCAATCAGAAGACGTATCATTCTCTTGATCGCGCTCAATCATCACCTCAGGATAACTGACTTGGTCTTCAGACTCACACGAATTACTCTGTTGTATCTACAACTCCGGAACCTTGTCTTCAGCTACCCGTTGAATCTTCAACACGGAAATCTGAACTCACAGGAACCTTCTGATATCGCCTTCGGGCGCTTACGAAATCCATCTTCAGATTAGACATCGTTGTTGGAGCAGACATATCACGTTGCTCTGGTCTTCAAGAATCAACTTGAACAAACAGATCCGTCGGGCATCTTCAAGAATCGTCCTGAACTGATAACCTTTCTGGAGCAAACATTCTGTTGGGAATTCCAGGAATCTTCCTGGGCAACTCTTGCTGGAGGCGTTATTGGGGAGCTCAAGTATCATACTAGGCGAACAACCCGGGAAGCTGTACTGGGGTCTTAAGAATCGTCTTAAGCAAATGGCCCTGCTGAGGGATTTGAGAATCATCTCGAACCGAAGACTTCACTGGGGATCTCAAAAATCATCCTGAGCGAGCGACCGTGGGGATCACACCGGGGTCTTTAGAATCATCTAAGAAAACAACCTTGCTGGGGATACCATCAAGAATCGTCCTGAGCAACCGGTCTTTCGGTAGTACACCTGTACAATAAGGATGATAATGACCTAGATCATGCTTATGATGCGTATGCTTCGGCGTCATGCCCCACATGGGAATGATATGCGTTTATGCTAAATGCCATGCAATCCTGCATAATGCTATGCAATCATGCACAATGATGCGATCCCGTCAGCAAAATAAATGCTGAAAGGGGGAATCCTCCTGTCAAGGAGAAAGAACCACTCAGGTAGAGGAATCATCCTGCTGTGGAGAACGTGAACACGCCAATATCAATCAGGCTCTGTCTGGGGAATTGATCTTCCGCGAACTGCTGCAGGGGAAACAACTTCAGTTGATTACTGCAGGGGACGAAGCTCTACGAGAACTTGGATCTGCCGATATCAATCGCGAGAATGAATTGCGCGGCCGTCTCGGCTACTCTTCTGGGGATGACCACTCTGTGGGGGAACCAACTTCAGCTGCTTAACACTCCACTGGGAAAAACCAATCATGATCTGATCAACTTCCAAGGATTCAGATCTCTTGGACATCTGCAAACTCGGCTGAGGAAGGAGAAATCATTCTGCTTTGAGTGCGATTCTGGGGAAACACAGCATTAGCTGCCCCACGCTCTGTTGGGGAAAATCAATCATGATCTGGTCAACGTTCAAGGATTCTGCTTTTCTGCGGACTCAGCCGGGGAGAGAAATCATTCTACTTCGCTGGAGAGTACGACTCTGATGGGGAATTTGATTCCACTGGGGAAGAAAGGATCATCTGACTTCGGGGGAGAGTACAACTCTGCAAGGGAATACAACATCGGCTGTTCCAACACTCTACTGGGGAAGAAGGAATCATCGAACTTCAGGAGAGAGCCTGACTCTGGTGAGGAATCTCAATTCCGCTGGAGACTTCAGTCTGGCATCATCAGTTACTGCATCCTTCGGCATACGAACAGCTTCCTACGAGACCTGCACTTGTGCCCCGGTGCGGGGGAGAGACACCTGCTTCGGTGACTTTACTGGGGGAAAACACGAGCTTCAGCTTCCCAAACATTTCTATGAACTCTGCACTTGTGACCCGGTGCTGGGGAAAGACGACGTCATGCTTCGGTGCTTGACTCAGCCGATGAGGTGGCGTTCCTTCAGGATGCGCTTGCTTGGGGAAGAGAATCAACTCTACCTGGGGAAGACATATCAATGCTCACTATTCTGATTCTGATTCTGCGGAGGAGAGACTACTGAACTCTGCTGGAGAAGGAGGACTCATCCTGCTTCGGGGATACGCACGGCACATCCTCTGGCGAGGTGCTACACCTGCAACAACACAAACAAACAGACAAGATACCCTCCTCAAAGGGGCCTATCCGGGTTATTATCTCGTGACAATGTTCAGTTAGTTAATTGTTTCAACAATCAATGGGCTTAGGCCCGCAAGTTTATGTATGCGCATTTTATCAAAAAACACATCGGCGTTCTCATTCGCAAACAAAACAGATAAATGCTAAGCAGACAAGTAGAATTGCTGAATAATGTGCATTTTATTGATGGTGAACCCCTGAATGGGCAAAAATGTTTTACAACAGAGGCAAGCTCCTGGAATGAGGAAGCTGCGCAAAAAAGAAAACATAAATATACATCAGTATATACAAATGTCGGCAATCGAGGCGTAGACGAACACCATGAGTTGATCCCTCTAAGACCCACTCGACTTCGATACTTCTCCGATGCTTCAGCTTTGGAAGAGATTGATTCAGATAAACGGCCCTCAGGTCCTCCAAACCACAAAACAATGAGAGTCCACACGCGGAACGCAGTCATTTGCTTATTCAAATCCCTAACTTTTGCGTGAACCGCCCTTTACGGGTTTTCAGTTCACCGGGATACCCTTTTTTGCCGAAGCCGCCCAGTGTAGGTTTTCGACTTCGCGGGTGTACATTTTTTCAATATATCCCTATTTTTTGCCCGAACCTTTTATTCTGTTTTTGGTTCGCCGGGATGCCCTTTTTTGCCTGGACTCTTTCTTTTTTGTCCAGCGGGTCGCTTTCAAGCAAAGTATTTTTTAACTGCGTCTGCGTTCACCGGGGATGCAAAATCTTCACCATCCATCGTGGATAACAACAAAGCTCCTCCCGAGAAGACCTTGCTGACGACATACGACCCTTCGTAATTCGGAGTCCACTTGCCCCGGTGATCGGAGTGTGGCGGAAGAATCTTCTTCAGGACGAGATCACCCGTCTGAAAGCTTCGAGGACGCACCTTCTTATCATAAGCTTTCTTCATTCGGCTTTGGTACAGGCGACCAAATGCAATCGATGCTAACCTCTTCTCGTCCATCAGGCTGAGTTGGTTCAAACGATTCGTAATCCATTCTGCCTCGTCAAGTTTCACATCAACCAAAACTCGCAAAGAGGGAATCTCCACTTCTAGCGGTAGGACAGCTTCCATACCGTACACCAAGGAGAAAGGAGTTGCCCCGGTCGACGTACGCACCGTCGTACGATAACCGTGCAAGGCAAACGGCAGCATCTCGTGCCAATCTTTATACGTCGCAACCATCTTCTGAACAATCTTCTTGATGTTCTTGTTGGCCGCTTCAACAGCGCCATTCATCTTCGGCCGGTAAGGAGATGAGTTGTGGTGTTCGATCTTGAAGCTCTGGCACAGCTCCTTCATCATCTTATTATTCAAATTCGAACCATTATCAGTAATGATCCGCTCGGGAATTCCATAGCGACAGATGATGTCCCTCTTTATGAATTTAGCTACCACCTGCTTGGTCACATTAGCGTACGAGGCTGCCTCCACCCACTTGGTGAAGTAGTCGATAGCTACCAGAATAAAACGATGACCATTGGATGCAGTGGGCTCGATCTTGCCTATCATGTCGATGCCCCACATGGAGAACGGCCAAGGGGAGGACATGACATTCAATGGGCACGACGGCACATGAACTTTATCAGCATAAATCTGGCATTTGTGACATTTCCTCGCGAATCCGAAGCAATCCGACTCCATAGTCAACCAGTAATATCCTGCTCTCAGGATCTTTCTCGTCATGGCATGCCCGCCGGCGTGCGTACCAAATGTGCCCTCATGGACTTCTCCCATGAGCATACTCGCCTCTTTCTCATCTACACATCTGAGTAGCACGAGATCGTGGTTTCTCTTATACAGCACGCCATCAGGGTTGAGGTAAAAGTTTCCAGATAGCCTCCTCAGAGTCTTCTTATCCTGGGTTGACGCACCCGCAGGATACTCCTTAGTCATAAGGAAGGTCTGGATGTCGTGGAACAATGGCTTGCCGTCAGTGGCATCCTCGATTGCGAACACATATGCTGGTCTATCAAGACGCGAAAGAACAATGCTTGGAGCTTCATTCCAAAGATTGACCTTATACATTGAAGCCAACGTGGCTAAAGCATCAGCCATTTGATTTTCAGCCCGGGGTACATGATGAAGTTCTACTCGGTCAAAGAACGGAAGCAGCCTCCTGGCATAATTCATGTACGGCACTAGATTCGGTTGACGAGTTTCCCACTCCCCTTTGATCTGATTGATTACAAGCGCTGAGTCACCATATATGTCTAGATTCTTGATTCTCAAATCAATTGCCTCTTCTAGACCCATAATACATGCTTCGTACTCGGCTTCGTTGTTGGTAACTGAAAACGTCAGTCTTGCAGTAAACGGGATGTGGGATCCGTGAGGAGTCGTGATGATAGCCCCGATACCACTTCCATAGGAATTAACCGCTCCGTCGAATATCAACTTCCACTGAGACTTCCTATCTGGCCCCTCATCGGGCAATGGCTCATCGCAATCCTTCGCTTTGAGAAACATAATGTCCTCGTCAGGGAATTCGAACTTCATCGGCTGATAGTCTTCGATTGGCTGTTCGGCAAGGTAGTCAGACAATACACTCCCCTTGATGGCTTTCTGGGAGACGTACTGAATATCATATTCTGTTAACACCATCTGCCATCTGGCAATCCTGCCCGAAAGAGCCTGCTTCTCGAAGACGTACTTGATCGGATCCATCTTCGAAATTAGCATAGTGGTGTGATTGAGCATATACTGTCGTAGACGTTTGGCGGCCCAAGCTAGTGCACAACACGTCTTCTCCAGCATCGAGTATCGAGATTCACACTCAGTGAACTTTTTACTCAAATAATAAATGGCATGCTCTTTTCTGCCCGTCTCGTCGTGCTGACCGAGAACACACCCCATACTATTCTCCAGAACTGTCAAGTACATGATTAATGGCCGTCCAGCCACTGGGGGTATCAAGATTGGAGGTTCTTGAAGATACTGCTTTATCTTATCGAATGCCTTCTGGCAATCCTCATTCCAAGTAATCGCCTGATTTTTCTTTAACAACTTGAACATCGGTTCACAAGTGGCCGTGAGCTGAGAGATAAACCTCGCAATGTAGTTTATTCGGCCCAAGAAACCACGAACTTCTTTTTCTGTTTTCGGCGCTGGCATCTCTTGGATAGCTTTTATCTTCGCAGGATCAACTTCAATACCTCGTTCGCTAACGATAAACCCCAATAACTTTCCGGACCGCACCCCGAAAGTGCACTTGTTAGGATTCAGCCTCAACCTGAACTTCCTAAGCCTTTCAAACAGCTTCAGCAAATTGACCAGATGCTCCTCCTCCGTTTGGGACTTCGCAATCATGTCATCAACATAGACCTCGATCTCATGATGAATCATATCATGAAACAAAGTTACCATTGCTCGCTGGTAAGTGGCCCCTGCGTTCTTCAGACCGAAGGGCATTACCTTATAGCAGAACGTGCCCCAGGGGGTAATGAACGTCCTTTTCTCCATGTCCTCCGGCGCCATCTTAATCTGATTGTAACCGGAGAAGCCATCCATGAACGAAAACACGGAAAACTGGGCTGTATTGTCGACCAACACATCGATATGAGGCAACGGGAAATCATCCTTAGGGCTCGCCCTATTCAAATCCCTATAATCGACGCACATGCGTACCTTACCGTCCTTCTTCGGTACAGGCACTATGTTGGCGACCCACGGAGGGTAGGTGGTAACGGCTAGAAATCCTGCGTCCAACTGCTTCTGGACTTCTTCTTTGATTTTTACAGCCATGTCTGGTCTCGTCCTCCTGAGCTTCTGCTTGACTGGAGGGCAATCTTCTCGCAACGGCAAGCGATGAACCACGATATCGTGTCAAGTCCGGGCATATCCTCATATGACCAAGCAAAGACGTCACTATACTCTCGAAGCATCTCGACCAGTCTATGCTTGACATCGTTCTGCAGCGCAGCCCCAACTCTGACATTTCTGATAAGCTCCTCAGAACCCAGATTTATGATCTCAATATCCTCCTCGTGAGGCAGAATAACCTTCTCTTCTTGTCTCAACAAGCGGGCCAATTCTTCCGGAAGGTCTTCGTCTTCATCAATCTCATCCTCGGCTTGATAGATCGGGCAATCAAAGTCGTAGTGAGCCGTAGAGGGTCCAGAGTCGATGTCATCTGTTACGTGGATCCTGCAATAACAAGGGTTAAGTTTAAAGCAGGAATATGCAGGTTAGCACGAACCTCGTTGCCATTTTGCTGTTTTTCAAAACAAACATAAAATATGAATAACAGAGAACACAATATTTGATTACGAAGAAAACGCCTTTTATTTATTAACAAAATGCATACACATAATCCAACAAGGCCCTGACAGTAAAACCACTATGCCCCGGGCAGGACATAGGGTTGTACAAAGATTGTAAAAAGCAAATCATTACTCTTCACTTGTCAGCTTGATAATCTCCTTGATGGTCCAGTTGTGGAGGCGCTCGCCTGGCTTGCTCGGTTGAATCCAGGCATCAAGATCACAATCACTGTCCCCGCTGTCTTCCGACGCAGCGTTGATACTCTCGAAAATTACTCCTCCCTTGGTGAATAGGATCGGCCCTTTCCCACGAGACGAGCTACCAGAAGAAGATGAAGCTTCAGCTCCAGGAGAATACCCTAATCCAAACTTATCCTGTTTGATCGGTATATCCAAAACGTGCCCCCAGCCTGGGGTGGAACCAGCTTCGACAACAGCCCGAGCTTCCTTAAATGAGGAGAGGTTCAACTCTTGCTTCTCTGCAACAACGGGAGCCACCTCCTTCACCCTGACGGTTTCAAACGCTTGGCAAAGAGTCTCATGGATCTCACCATCCATTTCAACGTATTTAAAGGACGACAGGTGGCTTACCATGATGTCCTCCTCTCCACAGACTGTCACTATGCTGCCCCCAACAGCATATTTAAGCTTCTGATGCAGCGTGGACGTCACGGCACCAGCAGAATGGATCCACGGCCGACCTAAGAGGCAACTATAGGCGGGCATGATATCCATGATATAGAAAACCGCATTAAACGTCTCTGGACCGACTTGAATTGGCAGGGTCAATTCTCCGAAGACGTGGCGCTTGGTTCCGTCAAAGGCCTTCACGACCAGATCACTGGGCGTGCACAGCAGTCCACGGGTATCCAACTTCATCAGTGCCTTCTTTGGAAGCACGTTAAGCGAGGAACCCGTATCTACTAGGACATGTGACATAATCGTGCCTCTGCACTCTATCGAGACGTGCAAGGCATTGTTGTGATCTCTTCCCTTGGGCGTCAGCTCTAGATCCGTAAATCCCAGCCCATTACCAGCATTGACATGGGCTACTACTTCCTCGAGTTGATTAACTGATATCTCCTGCGGCACGTATGCAGCATTCAATACCTTCAGCAACGCGTTGCGGTGCGCTTCAGAACACAGCAACAGGTTAAGAATCGAGATCTTCGACGGAGTCTGGTGAAGATGATCTACAATCTTGTAGTCACTTTTCCTGATTAGTCGCATGAACTCTTCAGCATCTTTAACCAACAAGTCTTTCTCTGCCCCTGCAGGAACCTCTTCAACAGCTTTACCTTTGCCTTTGTCCACAGCGTCAGCCCGGACCACTTTCTCTGCTGCGACCTCTGCCGGCGCGAACACTCTACCACTTCTGGTGATACCACTGACTTCAGCAAGATTCTGCGCAGTCGATCTGGACGGCTCAAGCTCTATCTTCTGACCGTTACAATACACTTCGGCGCCGTAATGCCATGGGACGGCATTAGTGCTCTCGAATGGGATTGGTCCGGCTCTAGTGATGGTAATAGTAGGCGGACGAGGTGCAGAAATAGTGATAGGGTGGCGAGGAATGGTAATAGTAGCAACTTCGTCCGCCTGCTTCAGCACGACTTCCCCTGACGCATTCTCAACGCTCCGACTGAACTGCAAAATACCCTCGGTCATCAGACTTTGGATACCTTCGATCAACTGCTCACACCCATCAGGAAGTGTAGCACATGCCATACAAAACTCTCCACATCCGGGAAAGAAGCCTTTCTTTAGCAACTTAGCTTTAACAAAACTCAACGGCGTCTTCAGATCTTTGACATCAGTCAGCAAGTCTGAATTCTCTTCAGTGATAACAGCATTTACTCCGCCTCCCCTATGATGAGGCATTGGATTCTTGGTGACGTTGGGCACGCTGTCAGAAAAGTTGATCACCTTGGCGTCGACCAAGTCCTGGACTTTGTGCTTAAAAGCTTTGCAATTCTCAACCGTATGGCCAGGTGCACCCGAATGAAATTCACAAGTGGCATTGGCATCATACCCCGGTGGTGGTGCCCCTGTCAAGGGAGCCAAGGTCCTCTTTTGAACTAATTGGAGCTGAAGCAGCGTTTGCAGAAGCTGTGCATATGACATAGGAGGAGTTTCCAAATGACGGTTCGCGAGAGGACCCCGATTCTGATATCTCTTATATCCCGGGTTATTCTGTTGCTGGGGCTGCTGCTGCGGCTGCGGGGGTGCAGCTGGGATGTTTATGCTAGCGATCTGAGACTGAGGGCCCTTGCCCTTTCTCCTAGCATTAGTGACAGCACTGGCATCTCCCTCTCGACGCTTGCCAGTATAGGGTTTCTTGCTAGCTCCTCCAGATGAGGATGATTCGCCCTGAATCTTTCCGATCTTTATACCATTTTCAACATGCTCGCCCAAAGTGATAAGAGCCGAGAATGTTCCGGACATGCCACTGATCAGCTTCTCATAATAGACTCCGGGAAGGGTAGCCACGAACATTTGCACTAACTCACGCTCAACCATCGGCGGTTGAACCCGAGCAGCCAATTCACGCCACTGCTGGGCGTACTCCTTGAAGCTTTCATTGTTCCGCTGCGAGAGATTCTGAAGCTGGACTCGGTTGGGAGCCAAGTCGCTATTATATTGATAGTGGAGAACAAACGCTTCAGCGAGATCTTTCCACGTGCGCACAGCAGCGGGCTCCAAACCCATATACCATTCGAGCGACGGGCCAGAAAGACTATCCTGAAAGAAGTGCATCAGCAACTTCTCATCGTCAGAATAAGCGGACACCTTTCTGTAATAAGATCGGAGGTGAACACGGGGACAAGTAGTGCCTCTATATTTCTCAAAGATAGGCACCTTGAACTTGTGAGGTACTTTAAAGTCAGCAATCAACCCGAGTTTGGACATGTCAACGCCCAATGTGTTCTGATTTTCTATATCTCTCATTTTATCTTCCAGCGCCTTGAACCTGAGTCGAGCTTCAGCAGTCAACTCGGCCTCTACACCCCTCTGAGAGAAAATGTCATCCTGATGGTCCTCCAGCCACGGTTGAGGCACCACCATATTTCCTGCACCAACATTGCCGTTGACCGGCCCCACGCTAACATTGGCTCCCAAACCACCATTGACGGCGCCCGCCGCGTTAAGTCCGAGATTAGTCATAAGATTGCCGTTAGCACTACCGTTGCCCCCGGCAGCAGGAACAACGTTCTGTGGAGTATCCCCTTGAGGAGGAGTGGGTACGGCCCCGCCATGAAGTATTCCATTACTATCAACCCTGGAGATGAGAGGTTGAACCAAAGTACGAAGCTGGTCTTGCCCATTCGCAACTACTTGCATCAGTTCCATAAAACGATCCATCCGTTCACGAAGCTCCTGAACATCTGACTGTACCTGGTCCATGATTCTCGTTTGATTGGCGCGAGTTGAGTAGCGGTGGATGAATCTTTGATCAATCCTGGAGATCGAAAGCAACTCGGAACCTGAGTACCTGAAAAACCTGTTAAGATCAAAGGTTAGGAAAAGGTAACAGAATGTATGTCATGCAAGAATGCTTTATGCAGATGCATGCGTGAGTCTGTGGGCTTGAGAGATTTCCCCCCGATCCTGGCATCTGCTGACAATAATAAGGAGAGGAACCTGGGCCCAATCATGGAAACAGCAACCTCACATAGCAATAGTCAGATTCGACACATCAAGGACCGAGAACTCGTACGCAACAGTCTTTCTGAGAACGGCTGCAGTAACACAATAAGAGGCGAGAGATCCTGGATCGGGGAAATGGTACCTGTCACAGACACACGCTAATGGAATGATTATGCAAGCTAATGCAAAATGCAGGCATGCAACAATATATCCGGGTGGCTGCTGTGGAGATTCGATGTCAACAGTCGCTGATGAGAAGGAAACCCCGGTGTAAAACCACTGATCTGATCTGTTGTGAATAACCATCTGGTAGGATCGAGATCAAAATTCTGCCCTGACAAGAACGAAGGCCTGATAATAAAGACCCCGGATGCAAGATCAAGGAATATCTGTTGATGAAGTCTTCGGACCCCAAATCAGAGATCTGCCCTCTCTAGAACAAATACACAGCTGCTGATGAGATCTTCAAACCCCACTCAAAATCTGCCCTATCAAGAACAAATAACAACCGCTGATGAGATCCTCAGACCCTACTCAAAAATCTGCTCCATCCAGAACAAACCTCTGACGATAATACACTGATCAAAGCCTGCTCTATCAAGAACAAACAAACACCCGATGATAAGATCCTCTGATCAAACCCTTGCTCTATCAAGAACATATCTGCAACTGAGAACCCAACATAACTGATTCACTGTCAAGAAAACCAGGTAGTCTGGAGGTCAAAGTTTCCTGCAATATCCCAACCCCACTCACAGGTATGATGGACCTAATCCACGGACAAAGGTACGGCATCCTATGCGGTCGTCAGCGTCACAGACTTTCATGAGTGACAATACGATTCCCAGAAGGAGTGGCATCGTCAAGTCATGAAGAGGCCTCTCTTAGCTGACTCCCAAATGATCGGTCCCCAGAGTCGACAATCCTCACGTCTGGACTCCCCTCAGATCCTCAGGACCGGAAAGGAGCACCTCTGCAAGAATCTCGTCTGAGCGCAGATTTTCGTAGGGAACTGTGCCTGCTCGGCAGACAGGTTCGTCTACTACTTCTCCGCAACTATATCTAGGTGTGCACTCAAGCCCAGGTCCGGCTTTTCACTCACAGTAACATCCCTCTCCCACAGCAGCACAGATAATCATATCGAACTGGAAATAAAATGCGGGAAATAAAATGCGGGAAGTAAAGTGCGAGAAGTAAAAATGCGATAAATAAACGCAACCCAACAAGCAAACACACAAACGATAGGATTGACTCGCGTAGGGGATGGGAAACGGTCCCAGCATAAAGGATGGGAAAAGTCCCTAGATGCCATGATTCCCCAGCAGAGTCGCCAGCTGTCGCTTGCGCGAAAATAAGGTGCCGGCATGACAGAAGAGTCGCCACCTTTCGTTATTTATCCCTCAGAGCGGGAAAGGAAACGATCGGAAAAACCTGACGAATAAGGGTAAGACAAGGTCGTCGCAACCATTGTCTGGATTCGGGAGTCGGTTACGCAAGGGGAAGGTATTAGCACCCCTCACGTCCGTCGTACTCGACGGGATCCTCGCTTGTTTGTTTACTTGGACGGGTTGGTTATAATCTATCTACCTATCAAGGCTGGCTGAAAAAGAAAAGAAAAATGACTCGGCAAAGCGTCGCGCTTTATGCCTACGTATTCTCATCGGAGAATGAGAAATCAGAGTCAACGTAGTTCGACTAACTACGGGTTATGGGGGAAAGGTTGCTCGCTAGGACGTCGCATCCTATGCCTACGTACTTTCATCTGGTATGAAAGATCAGAGCAAACGTAGTTCGGGAAACTACGGGGGAAAATGGCTCAACTAGGAGGGAGACTATCAAGTCCTACTGTTATCATGCCATGGATTCATCCTATGATTGAGGTTTGAACAGGGAACTCCTAGATGTTGTCATGCATAGGTTTCAACCTAAAAGTCTATCATCAAATCCTCATCAGAGGAAATGAGAGTCCTAAGGGATCATATCAATGATACATCAAAACAGACAAAAGCATCAACTTTAACAGTAAAATGCATGCAATGCAAGTGAGGGAGGAAATGTGTGTGGGGCTTCAGCCTCCACAAGCTCATCTCGACCTCAAGCCAGTCATGAAATAACAGTAATCATACTGAAGATAAACAACATGCTATCAAGCAATATATAGGTAAAGAAAATGAAGTGCCAACAGGCAAACAAAACACACATGCTTGAGAAAGAATCATCTACTCTCTAATCCTAACCTTAACACAGAATCTAAATCCAATCTAAGCAAAGCCCTAAAGCAAAACCTAACCAAAAGAAATCAATCCCAGTCTTCAAGCTTCAGAACAAGCTTACCAAAGAAAGGGAGCTAAGTAAGCAGACTCATAGTGTCTTCCTCAGGAAAGCACTAGGAGGTGTATACTCAGGAGTCATACCCTATGTGGCTCAACCACTGTGATCAGTTTATATTCCTCCTCAGGAGAAATTAAACTCACAAGCAGGCTCCAACATCACTGGATATTTAGGAAATCCTATCTGAACTAGTGGAACTAAGTGAATAGACTCATAGGACCTTCCTCAGGAAAGTACTAGGAGGCTTCCACTTAGGAGTTGTATCCTATGTGGCTCAACAACTGTGATCAGTTTACATTCCTCCTCAGGAGAAATTAAACTCACAAGTTGGCTCCGACATCATTGGATACTTGAGAAATCCTAGACAAACTAAGGGAACTAAGTGAATAGACCCATAGGACCTTCCTCAGGAAAGTACTAGGAGGCTTCCACTTAGGAGTTGTATCCCATGTGGCTCAACAACATGTGATCAGTTTACATTCCTCCTCAGGAGAAATTAAACTCACAAGTTGGCTCCAACATCATTGGATACTTAAGAAAGAGGTGAGAAGAAAGAATGAAAGTCATTCATAGTGCCTTCCTCAGGAAAGTACCATGAACTCCCTTCAAACTTCAGGATCTCAAACCTCACAGACAGGGAACAAGCTAAGCTCTGGGTCTCTGAGTCTTGATCTACAATCTTCTCTTCATGATGCTCTCTATCAAGGTCTTCAAGGCAACACAAGCCCCTAAACAAATTCCCCACAATGAACCCCAAAGATGAACAGATACCCACAGGGGAGACAAAATCAATAGGCAACTTCAGAAAATACCTAAAAATGCTAAACTAATGGGGAAAAATCTAACAATTATTCACAAGGGTCTTCAAAGTCTATCCATAACATCTACATAGGCCTCTACCTAAAAAATCAAGACAAAACTCAATCAAAGAAAGATGATTCATCACTTAAGCACAACCTAAACCCTAATTAGGACACCCTACATCTACCCTAATTAAACTAATCAAAATTTAATTCTAAAATTCTAGAAAAAATCCTATGGGGAACTATGATTCATCATCTAATTGCAAAAAAAAGAATGGATTAAAAACCCTAAGGGAAGGTCCTAAAATAATTCCTACAAAATCATGATATAAAACTAAACAATATAAAAGCTATTTAAAAGGAAAATCTATTAAAATTACCAAACTAAAAAATAAAATCCCATTTCTATTTTTATAATTTTCTACACATTTCCATCTAATCATAGAAAAAAGAAGAAGTCAAAAATCATTTTTTATCATTTATTTATGAATTAATCAAAACAGAAAAAATAAAAGAAGAAAATAAAAGAATTAAAATCAATGAAGGGAGGGGGGGGGGTGACAAGCAACTCTCGCTAGTTCAAATAATTGGGCCAGATAAGAAGGGGGTGCGGATAGCGCTACAGGCCCAGAACGCTGGCTTAATGAAACGCCGCGTTTCAATATTTTGAATCTTTCCCTCCAACTCTCAGATTGAACCACGGCCGTTGGATCTAAATAATTGGTCAAACTTTGAAGCGAATCCAAGGGCTCTCCTTCATCGTCCCAAATGAAACCTAGGGTTTTCAGAACCCTCTCCTCCATGCCCTAATCTTCGAGCTCCTCTATCTCTCTACTCAGGCCACGAAACAACATGATTCCAAAACGAAAGTTGCTCTACTAAATGAGAGGAATAAAATGGTACGAGTAGTTTTTCTTAATCCCTCTTGAATAATCCAAACAGAAGACTTCAATGTCTTGGTACAACCACGTTCAGCTGATATCAATCTTCATTAACCCTAACTCTAATGATCTACAGATGTTCTATATGCTATGCTCATCAATCTGACCTAACTCATATTAACTAAAACGCCCTAAACAACTAATTCTTGAAGATTCAAGAATCACTCACCTGCCATGGAACCTCATGGATCGTGCCCTAATTCATGGGAAAGAGTCATCTACCCTAGTGCATCATTTCTATGTCTATGAAACTAACTAAACTGCAATAATTTAGGAGATAGAAGGTGAAGAAGAAACCTGTCAAGAAGATGAGATGAGGTGATGTTGAGCACGATTCAGAGCTTGTAACCTCTCAACAATGCCCTTCTAATGGTGGAAGATCTTCTGTATGCACTTGTATGGGAGGAGGATGCTTGTAGTGGAAGGAAACTCAAGTTGCTTCAACTTGAAGAAACCTCTTTAATGGCAATGTATCTCTCTCTTTCTCCTCTGACTTGACTCTCTATCACCAACCTTGATCACTTTCTGATGGCATTCTCTTTATAATGATCATTGGATGTGTCTAGATTCATCTAGAATGTGGTGGAAGTTTCTTGAAATTCTCATGTGATGACAAGTTGGATTTCTCATATTCCATATGTTATGCCTTGCAATTTAGTCTCAAAATATCCTTACATGAGTTATTGAGAAGGGATGAGTGAAAAACAAGCTCATCTTTGGCTTGTGTAGGGTTTTTCAACATTGCCTTCTTTTTCAAGTAATAACTTTTCAAAGCATCACCCATTTTTAGACCTCAAATCAAAATTCTAGATAAACCAATGTTCTCAAAATGGCTTTTCCAATCAAAATGATATATTGGATGACCTATTTTGGATTTGTGGATCTTCCAAATCACTTTTCAATTTCAACTTTTCAAGTTTATAAGCCATTTTTAGTTCATTTTGGACCAATCATGTAATCTCATGCTATGAGCTTTTCCAACAATTTGTGACCTTCTTTCTAGACTTAAAATCACATTTTGAGCAACTTTCATGTTTTGAGTTTTTCCATTTGAGGCTTGGAAATAGGAGTTTTAGGCATTGGCTAAAATGACCTATAACTGACAAATGACCAAAATACCCCTGTCTTGTTCAAACCATAAGTTGAGTTCCACAAATCCAATCAAGGACTTCTACCACTCAAATTAAAGCTAAGAGGATTCTCTTCAACATTCATGTTGACCAAGAAATCATAGGAATCCTCCTATTAGGGCAAAAGTTGTCTGCAAGTTGGGTGACTTTCAAGGACCCAGATTCACACACCTCAGCTGACCTGTAATTTGTCAAAACCATAACTTGAGCTCTGTAACTCCTATCAAGGACTTCCACCACTCAAATTAAAGCTAAGAACAAGCTCTACAACATTCATGTTGTGGGGAAGATGAGATATCAATCACATCTAGAGCTAAAACTGCCTGGAAAATAGGGATCAAATTAGGGTTTTTCCACTGACAACCCTCAGAAACCCTAACTCAAAACTTCTCAAACTCTTCAATCATGATGAGTTGGTCTAGGAATCACCTTTACAACATCTCTATTCATCATTCCATGATCTCATGGCCCTTGGATTAAGTCTCAACCTTCTCCAAATCTCCAGCTGATCTAGGGTTGACCCAGTCAAAACCCTAATTCATCCATTCATGGTTGAATCTTCTGAATTCTTGCTCAATGACATCTCTGGGCTTCATGATGGCTATCAAGACATCTCATAGGCTTTCCCAAAACATCTAGTCCATCCTCAAAGTCTCAGAATCATCTGAGGGGCACCCACAACTCTCAAACTGTGAAGCACACAACCCTGGTTTCAAACCACTTCTCTGGGGATCTCTTGAACTTTCTGATGAAGGTATCCACTTTCAAACATTCAATGAATAAATAAATGTTGGTCAAATTTTGGGGTGCAACACCTTGCTCATTCTTCATTACTGAGCGAGGAAGGTGAGAAATAAACCACCTAGAAAGTAAAGGTATGCAGCACATCAAAGTTCCTCTTGCCCTTGTAGTACGGGTGTGAAGAGAATGTAGGATGTCTCCAAGTAAGGTAGGCACTGGATTGTGACTCAGGAATATGTTGATGGCATGAACGTCTATGAACTGATCAGGATTGGGGAACAACACTAAGCCATAAATCAATAAGGCTAAGATCTCCTCAAAAGCATCGTAGCTCATAGCCTTCGAGAACATTTGAGCTTTATCCACTAATACCTTGGCAAGAATACCTTTAACTCCACTTCTCGTCTCTAGAACAATGTCAGACTTCTTCAGATGTAGAGCTGCAGCAATAACTTCTGGTTTAAGCTCCTTCTCTAAGCCTGTGAATGGCTTCTGATCAAGAACAGGTATACCCAGAAGTTTAGAGAACTCCTCCATGGTTGGAACCAGCTGATAATCAGGAAATGTAAAGCAATGGTGCTTAGGGTCAAAGAACTGAAACAGCACACTCATCATGTCTTCACTGAACCCTGAAGTAACTAGATCCAATAAGTGACCATGTCTCTTGTTGAACTGGGAATGATCAGGCACTAGGGAAACCAACTCTTTGAGCTTAGCAGGTATCCCTACAAAGTTGATCCTGATGGTGTTTCTACGAGCAGAAGCCATGACCTGCAACAAAGAACAAAGATAAATCCTTTGGTCCTTGAAATGGTTAGGGAAAATGATATGCTTATGATGCATGATGATGTCATGATGTCATGCTCAATCACAAACATGTGGCACACACAAACAAGTCACACCACAGCCCTAGGTTTAAAGGCTTGCATGAGGTTCAAAGGCAAGTACCCTCCCCTGAAGTTAGATGGTTCATCCTGTCCTACAAAAGTAACCAGGTTCTAAGGGATCTCAATATCATTGATCCTTCACAAGGGTGGTTGTTCAGAAGGCAACTTACTTGCCAACCCAAACCCTCCAAGTTTAAGATCTCAATGAGCGTAGTATCGAGTGTCAACCAACTTCAGTCTGCACCAAAGCCGGTTACCTCACTACTTTCTAAAGGCCAAGATGAGTTAACTAGGGTTCTAAAAGTCAGTTAGTGCATTGACAACATATGGCAGCCTCAATATTATCCTCAACTTGACTTAAGGAATATGAGCACCAACCAAGAAGTCGCACTAACTATGGCCACCAGATCAACCGTATCGATATACGTCGTACAGTTTCCTTGGTCTATTGCCATTTACCTAAGGTACACTAGATCCGGGTTAGGACCTTTCACACATAAGAGCACCCCAACAATATAATAATAAAGCAAACAAGGCAAACAATTTAAAGTGATCTTAATTCCTAAGGGTACCCCTCTTAAATAGGTCCCCAGCAGAGTCGCCAGTTCTGTAACACGGTGGGAGAACTGACTTTAAACAATGTTGCGGATAGCAAGAGTCGCCACCGACTTTTATTTTATCCATAAGGAAAGGTTATAAAAGAACAGGAAAGACCTTAGAGAATATTTTGGGTCCGGGGGGTAGGTTATGAAAAGGGAAGGTGTTAGCACCCTTTTCATCCATGGTTATCCATGGGCTCTTAGGTACTTAAGCTCACTTTTGAATTGTTTTGAAAGTGTAGTGTGTGAATAGCAAAAAATTTCAGAATAGTTTAATAATAATCCGTGTATGGATGTGAAAAAAACTTGTTTGAAAATTTTGTTGGAAATTTGTTTAAGTGTGAAAAAGTTTTGAAGTGAGCAAGTATCTAGGAGTAGCCTACCCTAATGTTTTAAGGTCTTTCTTATTCTTTATCCTTTCCTTAGTAAGACTATCCCTACTATAATGGAGTAGGTAGTCCTTACTTTGGATGTTAAGGGACATGTGAGGGACAATTGGATTTTTGAAGGCCATTGTGGGGTGTAATAAGCAAACTGGAGGGACTATCATCATTTTTCGAAAGGGACTCGATTCGTAAAGGCAACCATAAGGGACTTTGATGATTTTCTTTTTGAGGGACTTGCTTTATACACCCCACTTAACCAATATTCATAGGCAACTTGAGGGATATCCTTAGGAAGTGAGACGGCGATCAAAGTCGACTTACGTGTGTGAAATGTTTAATTTAATTATCTTTATTTAAAAGTGATCTAAATTTATTTTAATATTACATACATGTTGTTACACTCCCTAATTACTAACCATAATAATAATTAAATAATTAAACAACTTTACATCCAAGAAACAATTACAAAATAATAAGCAAAATAATTAAATAGCAAAGATAAATAAAATATAAATAAGCCATAATAAATAATAAAGGGGGTTAATTCTAAGTTTACTCGGCAAGACATCGCATCTTGTGCCTACGTATCCTTACGGGAGTGGAATCAGAGTAATCGTAGTTCCCCTCAATAGGGAGGTTAGAAACTTCTTGACTGTGGTCAAGGTCTCAAGGGGAATAAACGCATCTTAAGGACACACTTACGTGGAGTGTAGAAACTCCAAATCTCTACGTTGAAATGTTAAGTTGTAATTAGGGTTAAATTAGGGATTCCACGGCGGGAAACCCTAAAATGAGCGCGGCGGCTCTTTGACCTAATGCTAAGGGTAAAATTGTAATTTTGCCTGCGGCGAGGCATTTGTGCAAATTAGGGTTTGTAGTTTGTAGTTTTGAGGATTTGAAATTGAATGTGTGAAGTTTTACGGACTATTGGCGCGGCGGCCAAACAGTTAGACCTAACCTTCGGATGTGTGCAATGTGACAGAAATAATAGTAAACGCGTGAGATAATTGAATCATGCAAACAGAGAGATAATGTCATAATTTAAACCATGCAAGCAGAAATTTAAAGGTAGAATTTAAAGAGCGATTGTTAAGTTCGCGAGGTTACATGAGAGGAGCAGATACAATATGATAATGAAATTTGAATTGAACAATAATAAAATAAAATAAATAACGGTTCTAGTTATTATTTTAAAAAAAGATTTTAGTTATTATTTTAAATTTATCTAAAAAAAAAAGTTTTTCTTAAAAATAATAGGTTTTCATATTAATTTGGAAAAGATGTTAATGTTATTTATTTTAAAAAACAGATTTTTATATTATAACAAATTTTAATAAATTAATGATAACAATAATAATAATAATGGTAATAATAATGATAATAATGATAATAATAATAAATAATGATAATAATAATAATAATAATAATAATAATAATAATAATAATAATAATAATAATAATAATAATAATAAAGCAATAATGAATTTTAAATGTGCCAAATAACCCAACAATGTTGCTAACGCAGAAATGCGCTCATCGCAACCAGATCTAAATCGGACAAAACAAAATTTATCGCAAAGAAAAAGAAATTAAGCAAAAAATAGTATTATTGCTCACACAAAAATGCGATCATCGCAACCAGATCGAACTAACACAAATGTCACGCGTCATGCACACAAATGTGCAAACATCGTATCGACATAATTCGATCAAAAATCTTATATATATAAACTCTAACAATTTAAAAATTATATATATATAAACGTAACAGTAATAGATAAAGAAAAAGAAATAACGGTAATAGATGAAGAAAAAGAAATAACGGTAAAAGATGAAGAAAAAGAAACAACAGTAATAGATGAAGGAAAAGAAATAACGGTAAACGATGAAGAAAAAGAAACAATAGTAATGGATGAAGAAGAAAACTAAATAACGGCAAACGGCACTCACTCCTCTTAGGTTTTTTTCATTCTCCCCTTTTTTCCAACAAGGCAACACATGTATATATAGGGAACAAATTAGGGTTAACACCAAATTGTCAATAATGTCCCTAAAGCCCATTTTAAAGCCCAAACTAAATAATTAGTTAAGAAAAAATAAAATTTAAATAATTTAAAATAATTAAAATAAACTTAAAATAAAAACTAATAATCCTATTGATTCCTAAAATAAAAAATATTATAAAAAGAACAAGATTTTTTTCAATATTTTTTATTTTATGATTTTTTGGATATTTTTATGAATAATTTAGAAAAAAGTGAAAAAAATAATATTTTAAAGAATGATTTAATTAAAATACGAAAATAATAATTAAATAATAATAAAAAACTATTTTTGTTATTTTTTTAATGAAAGATAGAAAAATTTAGAGTAAAAATAATAAAAAACAAAAAAAGTGACAAAGGTGAGATTCGAACTCTCAACCTCTCACACTCATAACTCCTTACACATGTCCTCCTGCCAATTGTGCCATTTTTACTTTTTAGAAAAAAAATGCATGCCATATGATATTTACCTGCAAAAAGTCAAACGACTACACAAATTTGTTAGTAATTGATTAAATGCAATGAAATGCGACGACAAATCTTAGGGCAAA
This sequence comes from Lathyrus sativus, assembly GCA_963859935.3. Taxonomy (NCBI): domain Eukaryota; kingdom Viridiplantae; phylum Streptophyta; class Magnoliopsida; order Fabales; family Fabaceae; genus Lathyrus; species Lathyrus sativus. The sequence goes on along the minus strand of CAWUDS030000443.1, from coordinate 43,097 downwards.
ATTTGGGGTATTACAGTTATTATGATAATATTTCTCACCCAACCTCTCTTTGATGTTGGCAAAAAGAAATCATGAAGTTTGACTTTGGTTTGACCACAGTTGACCTCAGTTTGACCTTTTAACTGCATTGACTGCTTTTGACTTATCTGATCATCTGACTGAGCAAACTTTTGAGAAAAGTCTTGAAACTTGACATGGGGGTTCTTATACACATATAAGATGTTATGAAGCTCACTTGAAGTCTTGGAAGTCCATTTAGCCTGATTAAAGTCAAAACCCTAGTTTTGGATGCACTGCTTAGGAGGTGCATTGTCTGAGGGAATTGTCAACTCTTCTGACCAATTGTGAACTTTGTGAACCTTGTGAATCTTCATAAGATATCTTGTGATACTCATGGGAGGTATTGTGAAGCTTGTGAACCTTGTGAACATCATGAAGTGGCTTTGTAGACCTCATGACCCTTAGGAAAGCTTTGTAAACATTGTGAATCTTGTGAACCTTGTGAACCTTCAAGAAGCAACCTATGGACTTCATGAACCTCATGAAAGGTCTTGTAGATGTTGAGAAGTTTGTGAACCTTGTGAACCTTCAAGAAGCAACCTATGGACTTCATGAACCTCATGAAAGGTATTGAAAGCACTGTGGGACTTGTGAACCTTGTGAACCTTCATAAAGTAGCTTGTGGACTTTATGAACTTCATGAAAGGTTATGCAAGTTGTTGGAGAACTTGTGAACCTTGTGAACCTTCTTAGAACACAAAGTCTTGTATTGTGAGGGCAAATTTTGGGGTGCAACATATGGGAACCTAAAGGTGGGAAATAAAGAAAAGTGGAAAAGTGCTCGCTAGGATCATCACAATCCTATGCCTACGTACTCTCAACAGATATGAGAGATCAGAGCAGCCGTAGTTCGGCCTACGGTTTGCTAAAAGGTTTGTGTTTGGAATGAATGAGAGTTTAGATCGCATTCTAACTGCTAAACATTGGCTTGTCTGCTCGCTAGGGGAGGCTAAAGCACGAGTTTGTTATGCGCGGAAGAAGGGATTAAACAATGTTCTTTCTAAGAGTGTTTGGGCTAGAGATCGCACGAGGGCGAGGAATTAGGTTTATCGTATTAGATGTTTTGGTTTGGGAAAGAGAATGGATTTTAGTAGGTTTAAGGTTTCAATTGCACGGGGGCAAGAAATAGGATTTTGGTTAGGTAATTTGATGGAGAATGACGACTATTTGATAAACGAGACGTCGGTCTCGCAATCAATTTAATCGGGGCATTATTGGAATGCTAGATTCTAATGACACCTTTTTCATTCGAATAATTACGAAATATGTGTTTGAGAAAGCTTCAATCGCACGAGGGCGAGAGAAGAGAGTTGGGTTGAATATTTTAAGGGAGAGTGACGACTACTCGATAAATGAGACGTCAGTCTCGCAATCGATTAATCGGGATATCATTGGAATGCTAGATCCCAATGATACCTTTTTTATTCAATTAATTATGAAATTGTATTTGAATGGACAATGACGGTATTTGTCCAAATAATTAAGGCACATGTTTTAGAGACGAAAGGTCGAGCAACCCACAACCTAAAGCGTGCGCCCTAAGAGTGGTTACTCAAGAATTCAAGGAATGCGGGACTCCAAGAATTCCATTCTTTTGTAATTTAATCAAGAAAATAGTTTGGATTTGACGTATGGTTTAAAAACATACTAGGGTTTAGACTTGATCACACGAAGGTGAGGAACGAAGTTAGACGGGTTGAAAATTTAGGAGGAAGGACGACTATTCGATAAGCGAGACGTCGGCCTTGTAACCAATTAGTCGGGATATCATTGGAATGCTAGATCCCAACGACAATATTTTTCATCCCATTAATTATGAAATAGTGTTTGTTGGACAGTGAATACTTGTCCAAATAATTATGGAAATATTTTAGAAACGAAAGTTCGAACGACACACCATTCAAGGTGTACGCCTCAATAGTAGTCACTCTCAAATTCGAGGAATGCGCGACTCCAAGAACTCGATTCTTTCGTGATTTGATTTAGAAAATAATTTGAATAGTTTAGCGTACTCGGACTAGGCGCGCTAGGTATTCTTGAAAATAAGACCGGAAGGGTCACAACTCAAGGTGTGCACCTCGAGAGCGGTCGCTTAAAAAAATTCAAGGAAGGCGAGATCCAAGAATTTAATTGTTTTGAAAATTGATTTTGAAAAAATAGCCTAATTTAATTAAGAAAACTAATTATAATTTTCATATATAAAATTAATTAATCGATTGCTTATAAAAAGATTTTGAGAAAAAACTAATTATAATTAATTGTTTTGAAAAAAGGTTTAATATCTTAGAAAAATATTTAACTTAACTAGTAAAGTACAATTTTCTAAAAGTTATAATTTTCTAAAAGTTTAATATTTAAAATATCAATTTGGTAATAATTTTGAAATATATTTTAAAATAATAATTTGAATTGCTTTATAAGAATGTCTAAGAGTAACTAAAAACTATCTTTTAGAAATTTAATTAAATTAAACGAAAAATAATTTGAAAACTGAAAGACGGAACAACCACAACTCAAGGGCGTGCGCCTTGAGAGCGGTTGTTCAAGGATTCAAAGCGTGCTAGACCCCAAGAATCCACTACATTCATTGGTTAATTGAGAAAATAATTAATTTCTTATATTAAGAACCTAATTAATTAAGATTTAATTTGAAAAAAACATTTAGGCAAATACATGTCATTTTCAAACATCATCATAAGTATCATCACACACATTAGCATGCCACCATCCAATATACCATGAAAAACCTATTCAATACACCATATCAGTGAGCTGTGAGAAATATTCAATGGCTATAATGGTCTTGCGCGAGACAATCTTTCATCTATTAAAATAGGCAGAATGATATCGCAATCGAAACGGTAATACGACAACACATGCATAAGTGATATAATTAGGATTCTACAACAAGCTCGATTTGAATGGTTACCACAATGAATAGCAGATGCAAGCTAATCGAAATAACGGTATATCGGCATTATTTATAAAGTAAAAATTAGCATATTTTGAAAACAACAAACACAATAATCCTATCTCTCTTGTAAAAACATAATAAAAATCAAAGAGAAACCCAACATCACATTAAAATGATAAGATTTTGACTTTAATTTTCAGAAGAGTTTGACATAAAGCAAATTTAAAATAATTTTTAGCATGGTATATTTCTATGCATCAACCAAAAACCCATAGCAGTGTAATGTATCAATGATATTTGACATAATCCATGTAAAAATCTAGCATTTACTACAAGCTGTGAATTCGAAACCTTAACATTGCCGAACTCTGAAATCTTTTTGCGAAACAGCCCCGAATACACATCACATAAATCAAATAATAATAACACCTTATTTCAACATAAAGTAATTCCATGGTGTTGGCTATACATAACAAAATATCACCATAAAATTGGCTTGAGAAACAAATGCATAACAACAACTTATTAATCCATATATTAACAAGATTTAAGCCAAGACAACATACACATTAAAACCAGTACAGATCAAGATTGCATCATACACGACTTGTTGACAATGTTCATCATGATGTAAAATTAAACAAAACATGAATTACTAACAACAGTACAATGCAAAATATAAACAACAAAAGATCAAAGAGGACATTGGCACAAGAACAAGTAGCGTATGGTCAAGATAACTGGACACAAATTATGACAAAAATAAGGAGCCTATCACAGCAACAACATTTTATTACAATACTGAAACAATAATTTCATCAAGACATGATCTTAACAACCGCAAATCGACAAATCAACTTAGCATTTCATACATCAAACAGAACAGTGGCTTAATGTTAACACAGTTACCACATTGATTTCGAAAGAAAAGAAAAAAGGACATAGAACACTAACTCACCATAACACAATAAAATACAAACCATGAAAATTATCACAATACTCCAACCAATAATAGCAGTAGCAGTTAATTTACTAATTTAGAACTATATTACTAATACACAACCACAGCTAGATATAATTTACTAACCAAGAACTAATATTGTTAATTCAAAACAACAGCTTGAATATTAACGACGTCACGTCGGATATTCGACAAAGTTTTAGAACAAAAACAACCACAAAATGCCTTATAAACAACGATAAATACATCAAATCTCCAGTAGCAACCAAGCCTAATTGAGTGCTTATGTATAATTGAACCAAAGAACAAGGATTCAAAGATTTACCGACACCGTATAACCAGAGTGAGAGCTGCCACGAGATTGTTGAAGATGAGGTTGTTGCCGATCGTGTTGGGGTAGTTGCGAGGAATGCTTCCACTTTAACACTTACTTGAAATGCCAAGTTCTCCTGCGAATCTGAGTTGTTGCTACGTTGAGCTCCAACTGCAGAAACAACGACACGCTGCAATTTCACGGGATTTCATCGAACAACTTCTGCACATCTTCTATATGTTTGCCGAGCCCTTATTGCCATCGCCTGTTAAACTTGTTGAACTCGAAATTTGTTTTACAATAACAGCAGCATCAGCCTAGCGTTATCAAGCCCGTCGAATCCGCATGCTTCGCAATGTTCTACTCATGCCCAAAAATCAAAGGTAACCGTGATGTTGATAGATGGCACAAACTGAATCTAATCGAAAGCTACTTATCGACATCGAGTTCCTTCCCTTATTACCTTCAGTTACATCGGTAAGATGACAACTGCAAGTTTAGGGAATCACAGTTACGGTTGCATTGTCGACACGTCACGAAACTTGGCAATGTCGCAACCTGTCAAGAAAAAACAAAACAAACAATATCCAACAGCAGCTGGGACTGACTTGCTGTCTCAAATCCAATATGGATAGAAGTTGACGGTATCGATGTTGATAATCGAAGGCGGAGACGCGGAGTTGCATTAGCTATGGCATTGAGCGTAACTGACACCATGATTCATGGAACTTATTCCCTGCGGCTTCAAACTCGTGTGATTGGAAACACATCTGATATCGAGATTCAGAAACATCGCGACCTGCACAAAATCAACAGCCAGCCCAAATAGAATAGGAAAAAAAACGAATTTCGCGAGTTCGAAACTGACCATGTGATGACAGAGAATTCAGAACAGCATACATCTCATATATCTTGCAAAAACTAAAATAGACAGTTACCGTTTTTGAACTCAACTCACGCATATGCATCACTAACTGGACCAAAATACAAGCAACAATAGTAACTCATCTTTAAATACCAATTTACAAGTTCAACGTAGTGTGAAGTGTTAGCGAAATAACGAAGTATTCGCAGTAGTAGAAATACAACTATTTTTCAGCATTTATATGACAGTTTAAAATGGTCTGCTAAATGAATCCATTTGCACAGTCAAAACTCAGTAAAACAACTCAAGCATTTATAGTCTATATAGTTTAATACATCAGGGGAAAAAAACATACAATTGACATTGAACTTTTGCTGTAGAATGACAGTAGATTATGAATTAGTTTGAAGTGTTACCAAATGTCGAGATATAGTCGAAGAAAAGTCATAGTGTTGATGTTATTGTAGAACTTGTGCATACGGAATCGACGACACTAATTAAGCACGCAATAATAAAAAGCTCTACTGCTCATTGATCTATAAACCACATCAGCTGAAGAAACAATAACATCCTTTTTCGCACTGCTTGAAATATCGAATTTCCACTGCGAATTTGAGCTTCTAAATTAAATTCGTGGCATTGTCGGAATCATCGTCGGTGGAGTTAACGAGTGGTGTGTAGACGCCGAGAGGAAACGGTGATTAGCAACGGTGAAGACGAAAGCGGAAGGAGAAAAATGTGAAGAAAGGGAAGATGGCGGCGAGGTTTCGATGGTGGTGACGGCGAAGACGAATGTGGAAGGAGGAAAATGTGAAGAAACAGAAGATGGCGGTGAGGTTTTGATGGTGGTGACGGCGAAGAAACAGAAATACGAAAGGGAGATGGTGAATTTGCGATTCTGAAGAGATCGTGAACAACCTTAGGGTTTTGAATTTGGGGCGGCTGATTTAGGGTTTTTGATTTTGATGAACAGTAAAACCCCCTCCCTTTAGCTAGATGAAGTCCCTCCTTTATATGCTGTTGAATTCAACCCTAACGGGCCAAACATGGGCCTTCCCCAACTTCCATTTTTCTCTTAAAAATTGATTTTAATTTTTATTAATTTTTTGTTTGCTTAATCAATTAACTCTAACTTAAATTTAATTCTAACTCTAACATAATTACTAACTATTAAAAAAAAATTAATCTAATCTAAACTAATTAATTAATTAATATTAAAACTATATTATATTTACATATTATAAAATAAAAAGAAATTATGAAACAAAAATAATTATAAATATATACAAAAACAAATGCTACGTAGCACAAATAAATCACAAACAAATGCCACGTGTCAAAATTTATTGGGCTAAAAAAAAGTAAAAATGCTCGTTTTTGCTGAAAAATACGCTATGCTGTATAAGCGAGGTAAATTAAAAACAAAGTCGGGCAAATGAAAATTTTGAAAAAAGGTAGGACAAATTTGGGGTATAACAGGCAGGCCACCCTAAGAGCACAAAAGCGTTCCTTATCCAGAAGACAATTAATCTGAAACACCTCTTTGAGGTTCAAAATGCTGAGGTAGAGCATGTCAAACCATCAGGGTACAGAAATTTCAGGTTTCCTGTCGAGGAAGGTTTTTTTTACAGAGATCCCACAGGCTAGGGCAAAATTGGAAACAAGGGAATTGTTCCTCTCCATATTTTCAGAGCTTATCAGAGTTAGTCAACCAGAGATGAATCCTTTCATGGAACAGATTTTGGGGCAGGCCATCTCGGGATCGTCTCATGACAAACTTTTCTTTTCAAGGTGAACTGTCCCAGAGATCAGACTGGGGCAAGTTGAACTACACTGGGGCAGTTACTCAAGCGAGTTTATTCTCGTCAGCAAGATTTTGAGTGGGGAATCACGTCATTACCTCATTGATAACCTTAATCTTCTGAAAAAGCCTTGTTGTCATTAGATCGTCATCCCACTGCTTAAACCTATTACCCGTTAGAGCTTTGTAATCAGAAAATCTAATCGCCATAAACCTGGTCTCGTTCCTAAACCCAAAAGGCCCAGCCTGGCACAAACATTTCCAACAGTTGATGTTATCATATTCCCCAACACGAGGCTCGATTCTGTATCACCCATGGTGATGTTGTTAGGTCAGAAGTATCTCACCAACAATAATATGCAACTAGAGACTAGTTTCTTCTTGGCATTTTGAGATTGCAGCGGGTGAAGTTTGTGCATCTAGTCTCAGCAGTCCGAGTACATGTTATTCTATCCCCAGTAAGGTTCAGTTTCCACAAGAAAAGATGCGCAGGTTAAGTGTGTATGCTTATCCCCAGCAGTTGGTTGGTATACATTTAGCTCTAGGTTATTCCCCAAAAATGTGAGACCAAGGTCTCTAGAAGAGCAAGATTATTCTAGAGAGGGTCGAGATTGATATCCTCGTGCATATTAAGTGTGTATGCTTATCCTCAGCAGTTAGTCAGTGTACATTTAGTCCCCGTAGATTGTAAGTATACACTTGCTCCTCAGCGAGTCAAGTGTTTCTCTCCACCGGGCACGTGTGGAACTTTTCTTAGCAGCAGATCATTGTCAGGTGTTGCTTCCCCATAAAGTTTGGACGTATAACTTTATATCCCCTCGGAGTTCAGTTTGTTGAATCATCCCCGAGCAGAGGTCAATGTTGTTCCCTCGTTGGGCGATCCCCAGTAGAGTTGGCTTTTCTCCCTTGCAGGATCGTAGAGTTGTCTTTATCCTCGGCAAAATTAGCATGAAGTGGTTCTATTTCCTTGCAGAGATAGAATATGTCCCAACGAAGTCGGTAAGTTTGTGATTCCCTGGCAGAGTGGATCTATAGCAGAGATAGTTTGTGCCTCAGGTGAGTAATTCCTGGCAGGTTGAATTTTGAATTTTTCCCCGGTAAGTCGTCACTTTCAGGTGAGTATTGGTGAGCCAGTCAGGGATATTTTCTTCAGCAGGGCGTGTTGTGAATCTCAGTGGTTGATTCGGGGTTCCCCGCAGAGTTGTTGATTCCCCAATAGGGTGGATTTGTTTTCAAACGCCTGGCTGTCTATCCTCGATAGAGCCGTCTTTTATTCCCTAGAAGAGTCGTATTCTGGAAGGCCGCTCAGGGCGTTTTCCTCAGCAGGTTTTGATCCTCAGCTGAGTTTGGATTTCGTGTTCTCGTAAGAACTTTATTCCCCAGTAAAGCAGCCGTCCAGGGCTTTTGTCCCAGTTAAAGTCCAATTGTGATTGGCATGTGTTAACCTTTTCCCCAACAGGGTGGATCTTGGGTTTCTTCTCATCATTTATGTTGCTGGTTTGGTTCCGTTGCATTTTGCGTTCTATGCATAGCATCGTCCTAACACGTAGCATTTCCATTTCGTATGGAGCATTACGCTATTTTTCAAACATGTGTATTTGAAACATAAGCTAGGGTGTTGCCTCTTTGTTCTCAGGTGTATTTCCAACAAATGGTTTATTTACTTTGCCCGCATAATGTTCAGACCCGACAAGTTTTGACTGATATCTTGTTGCCTGAATGGTATCCAGGTCATGGCAATTTCCGTTAGCCCGCATGGTAACCATGGCAATTTCATATTTGTTTTGTTCGTTGAGTATCCAGACTCCGGTTATTATGTTGAACGTTCAGGCTCCGATCATTTTCGTTGAGTATCTAGACTCCGGTTATTACGTTGAGCATTCAGGCTCCGATCATTTTCGTTGAGTATCCAGACTCTGGTTATTACGTTGAGTATCTAGACTCTGGTTATTTCGTTGAGTATCCAGATTCCGGTTATTTGCATTGAGTATCCAGACTCTGGTTATTTTCGTTGAGTATCCAGACTCCGATTATTACGTTGAGCATTCAGGCTCCGATCATTTTCTTTGAGTATCCAGACTCCGGTTATTACGTTGAGCGTTCAGGCTCCGGTCAGTTTTGTTGAGTATTCAGGCTCTGGTTATTTCGTTGAGTATCCAGACTCCGGTTATTTTCGTTGAGTATCCAGACTCCAGTTATTACATTGAGCGTTCAGACTCCGGTCAATTTCGTTGAGTATCCAGACTCAGGTTATTACGTTGAGCGTTCAAGCTCCAGTCATTTTCATTGAGTATCCAAACTTCGGTTATTACGTTGAACATTCAGGCTCCGGTTATTTACGTTGAGTATCCAGACTCTGATTATTACGTCGAGTGTTCAGACTCTGGCATAGTCCATTGACTCATTTTGTTCGTTAAGTATACAGATTCCGACAATTTGAATTGCGTGTTTTAAGCCTGTATGGTATCCAGACCATGGCGCAATCTTCGATGGACGCGTTCATCTTATTAGAGGTGTCCCCAACAGAGTTACTTCGTAAAGTTTCTCTCTTTTTCTCCCTGCCAGAGTTGCTTGGTTAAGTTTCTCTCTTGCCCAACGAAGTATTTGCAAGATGTTTATCAGCTTTGGTTGATTCGGCCTTAGGGTTCGATGCTCGCTTTTATTTAGCGAATGCCTGCGCGTTAGCAGATGTCTCTTCCGATTGCATGTCGATGTCAGTCGGCTTGTTACCGTTGCAACTAGTCATTCATTATTTCTGGAGATTTTTGTTCCCATCAGAGTTTGCAGTTATTTCTGCGGTTGGCAAATTCCCGGGTTCTTTGGTATTCAACTGTCTTTTACCTTGATTGTTTGAAAGTCGTTCGCTTTTCACTTAGTCAGGTTCAAGTCGCTTGAATAGGGGCAGCTGTTGTACCCCAAAATTTGCCTAACCTTTTCTTTACTTGGCTTATGTTTTCATTGCATTGTTCTAGCAGGTGCATTTGCATATCATAGCATTTGTTCTTGAGGCAGGGGATCAAGGTTTTTCTGTGGCTCAGGGCTCTTTTTAGCGCAAAAGACTAAACAACGAGCATAGGAGGCTCCGACATTTATTTTGCCCAGCGGTCGAGCGGTCGATTTTATTTTGTTTTGCAGGATATTTCAGCTCAGGAGGCAACGTTCAGGCTATATCGAGCATTCTCAGGGTTATAGCATTCAAAGGTAAGTTTCACAGGCTTATCAGGACCTAGACCGATTGAAAACGGGCAAATGTGCAGATTTCCCTCCAAAAGGCGCCAAAATTCAAATTTTGAAGGTGTTAATCGATTAACCAAGTCAAAATCAGGTCAAATTTGAAGTTTTGAGGGTGTTAATCGATTAACCATATGGTTTACCAATTAACCAGTGCAAATTTTAGCTCTGCACATGATTTTTCAAGTGAAGTCACTTTGGGGTCCAATTTTGATCACTTGTGAGTTGATTTTACACCAAGGGAAGGATCTAGAACCATTCTGAATTTTAGTTAATTTTCAAATTAATTAAAATTCCCTCCAAATTCACATTCCTAATTCCATTCCAATTTTCAAAAACCACACTCCAAACCTCCTTTGGATCCAAACCTAAAGGGTATTTAAATGATTTGCTCCAAACCTCACACACACAATCCTCATAATTTCCATTTCATTTCAGAATTCACTCTCAGTATCTCAATTTGCTCTCAACTCCTCCATTCCCAAACCTTCACCAAAGCTCTTTTTGCTTGAATTCATTGATTCTCCATTGGAATCATTGATTTCTAAGAGCTAAACCTTCATCATTGATCATCATCATCTCCAATTCTTCATCCAATTTTCGTGCAAGTTTGGATCTGAATTTTGAAGTTGATCAAGAGGAGCTTATTTGGATAATTATTGCTTAATTTTGGTGGATCTTCATTTCTACTACAAGCAATCACTTGGATCTTGAAGAATCTCCGAGTTTCTTGCTTGGATCTGCTTAATTGGAGTAAATCAACAATTACCGTAGCAATTCTTGATCCGAATATGTTTTTGAGCTTATTTGCAAAATCATCATGTTGATCTTCATTTTTGATTGATTTTGCTAATTTGATTCATATTATCTTTGATCTTGCTGGTTTAATGTGTTTACATGTTGATTGGATCACTATTTTCTGGTTTAAATTCGTGCATAATTGATTATGTGATCATCCAGATTATTGGATAAGTGCTTATGTGCTGAAAATGTTGTTATCTTGCTATTTTTCTGCTTCTAGCACAGTGTTAACTGATTAACCAATTGGTTAACCGATTAACCAATACGAATTTTCAAATTTTCAAACATTTTTGACTCGTTAATCGATTAACCCCTGGCGTTAATCGATTAACACTGCGCCAGCAGGTCTGTTTTGCTGTTTTTCATGCTTGTTTTGGTGTCGTTTCACTTTGAATTCTCATGGATCAATATGATGCATTAGGAGTGAGATGTTGTAGATATATTTCTCTTTTCTTGATTGTTTAATCATGATATCTTTGACACACGTGTTCGATTTCCACTTGAATGCATGCTTATGGATGTGGTTCAAAGTGATGACCATTTGCTTATGTATTTTTGTGTGCATTTACTTTTGGTTCTTGCATCTCCCATTTGCATGCTTGAGGTTGAGATGTGCTTGTGGAGGCTACTGCCCCACACTTTGATCCTCCCTCCTTTCTTCATTCTAATTGTGCATTACATGTTTGCATACTTTCTTTATCTTTTGCTTCCTTTTTCTTTTTTCTTTGCCATGTTCCCTTAGGACCTCTAATCCTTCTTGTTCAAGATGGATTATGATAAACATTAGGATTGAAACCATGCATGATAACATTAGGGCAGCTTTCCCTTTTCATCCCAATCATAGGTGCACTTTGTATGAGAACATTAGGTTGAGTCTTAGTCTCCCTTAGAGTGTCTCTCTTTTCTCATCTTCAAACTTTCTCAAAACATCTAATAAAGGTTAAGGATTGTTTTACATTACGAGCCTTAAGTACTTGGGAAATGGTGATTGGGGGGCCTCCTCTCAATTATCTAGAGTGTTTAGCATATGTCCTTTGGACGATATGCGATGCATTCGCTCCTAGGTCATAGTCTTTAGTGCAACATGAATTATAAACAATAATCAATGCACTTCTTCTCCAAAAAACAAACTTCAAATCTTTTTATCCTTCAGGATCTTAATTTGGAAAACCTTTTTCACAAGGAGAGTTTTGTTAACTTTTGGTTCTACCGCAAACAGGTAACACCTAAGTCTCCAATGGTCGAGTTGCATACACCTAACTGCTAGAACTATGTTTTAACCCTACTCGGGTAAAACATTTTAAACCAACCGGTGTTCTGGTTAGCCCGAACTACATTTGCTCTGATTTCTCATACCAGATGAGAATACGTAGATACAAGACGGTGATGTCTTGGCGAGCAACCTTCCTCACCTTCATCCGTAGTTATCCGAACTACGTTGACTCTGACTTTCCCATTGCACGAGGGAATACGTAGGCATAGAGCGGCGATGCTCTATCGAGTCTCTTTTCTTTTCCTTTGTCCCTAAGCCGTAGCTTAGATAGTAAACACCCTTTTAGATAGACAACAAAGCATGGATCCCGTCGAGTACGATAGACGTGAGGGGTGTTAATACCTTCCCCTTGCGTAACCGACTCCCGAACCCGAGACATGGTTGCAATGACCTGTCTTTTCCCATTTTCATTAGGTTTTCTCTGATCGTTTCCTTTCCCTCTTCTGAGATAAATAACAAACGGTGGCGACTCTTCTGTCATTGTCGATCCCTCTTCGCAGCAATGCGACAAGATCCATTAGGTTATATGGTATACTCAGTTCCGATCCAGACTGCTGAATGATTCAGTCCTGGTTGATTACTCCTTGTTGGAATTTCCTCGATGCCAACACTAACTTGCAATTAAAATTGTTTGTTCATGAATGATAATTTTAATGCGAAGCTTATGCAAGTTGTGAAAGAAATGTCATTTATTAAGTGTCGTGATAATGAGACGAATGAACCGTTAGTCGAAACGTTGTGCTAACTTGATTGGTGTAAAAGATATAGCAAGGATATTGACACCAATGCTGATGAGTAACAAATATATGAGGAGTCAGTTTACACAACCTTGCGATAGTATGCTTTCAGAATAAACCTCACCTCAATTAGGTCTTTCGAGGGTTGTAACATGGTCTAGTTTATGGTTATAAAACAAAGGATATTAGGCTCAAAGTATTATTTGTACCCACCCCTTCTTCTTGAGGATCTCCAGTCCTACGTTCAGTTAATTCTGCACGTGTTTAACTTGACGGTGTAAGCTTGATGGTTCAAGGTTTGCTCGAGATGGCAGTCACCTTATTTTGATGGATGTCAGTAGCCCCTTGATTTGGGTGGCTACTGAGTCTTTATTTTGTTTTTGTTTAGAGTTTGAGGACCTCTTTTGCTTTTGTGTTTGATCCCTAACTTTTGCATGGACTGATTTTGCTTGTCAGATCCATTGGGATAGCCCTGACTTTTGCCTAAGTCCCCTTTGAGGTGCTTGACATAGCAGGCTTTCAATTTTTGTAATGGATTTTGTTGGAATTGATGAACAGCCGTCATGTCTTTTGACTGTTGAATTGGATTAACTTAACAACTACCCGGCCCCAGGTTGAGTGTAAGGGTTCGAATATCCGAAGGAAACTCCTACTTCTAAGCTCGAAGTGGTTGACTAGGGATTAAATCCTTATATCTCCGGTGTTTAGGGGATTTGAAACAATGCTTGTACATCATTGACGAGATTTTGTCCGAAAGCATACGGTCAGCAATTATGGGTATTCAGTTTTCGTCATCCTCCCTCCAATCTTTGCTAAAACAACAGTGATGAAGTGGAGTGGATAAAAAGTGTTTGTGTTTGTGTTTTGTGATAAATACGAGAAATGAGCGAATGCGACATGATTGATTCAGAAAGTGCATAATCATTTCATTGATATTACCATTCAAAACAACAATGCTTAGAAACAAGTAGCAATTAACAGGAAAAACTACAAATGCAAATGATAAAAGCGCCCAAGGACTGCCAATGTTGAGGACGTTTGTCTGTCTGGACTACTGGCTTCTGGAAATTACCCTCGGAATCTTCGAGCTTAAACAACTGAGAGGTTGACATGAACAACCAAACTTCCTTCTGGAGAAGATATGTACCCTTTGTCAATCAACTGTTGTACCTTGGCCTGGAAGGCTTTGCAATCTTCGGTTGCATGCCCCATGGATCCTCCATGATATCCATATTGAACATTGGGATTGTACCCATGAGGGTAAGGTTCTGGCACAAAATTAAGAGCCTTGGGCTCCACCAAAGAGTTTTGAATTAGATACGGCAGAAGCTGACTGTGCGACATAGGGACTGGATGAAGAGGAGCAATCCTTCTTTCCAAGTTATTGTTGAGATTGTTCTGATTTCGGCACTAATTCTGATGATCTCGACCATGGGCTCGTTGATTTGTATGAGGAGTAATCCATGGCTTACGGAATGAAGCTTTAGGCATAGCTGATTTCCAATAAGGATAACATGGCGCTGGTAATGACGCTTGTTGAGTAGATGAGGGACCATAGAGTTTTGTTGGTACATCACGAGAATACTCAATGTTTGCTAGGAATTCATTGGTTTCATCCTTATCTTCCTCATGGAAATCGTCGAGATATTCAATCTCACTGGCCTGGCTGCTTGAGGCGTCCTAGATTTATCCGCTTTTAAGGTAGCTTTCGAGGCGCTCTCCTACAATCACAAGGTCAGAGAAGCTTAATGGCGTACAACCAGACATTCTTTCAAGATAAGAGCCATGCAAGCTATTTATGAACATGTCAATCAGTTCCCTGTCCGAGAGTGGAGGTTGCAACTGCATGCATATCCCTTAAAAGAATCATTGTCATTCTGATATAGGCTTTGCAACTGCATGCGGATGGGAGGAGTATCCAGATTGAGCTGGTAAAACTTTAGAAAAGTGCTAGCTAAGTCCTTCCATGATTGGATATGTCTTCTTTCCAAATCTGTGTACCAACTTAATGATGCCCCACTCAGACTTTCTTGAAAACAGTGAATCATCAGCTTATTGTCATGAGTGTAGGAGGTCATTTTCCGACAGTACATCACCAAATGACGCCTTGGGAAACTAAAGCCTATGTACTTCTCGAAGTTGGGTATCTTGAATCTTAGAGGAATCACCAAATCTAACACTAGACACATATCAGTAGCATCAAGGTCGGGCATATCAGGCACTTTCATCGCTTAAAGTGTCTCCTCAAGGGCACGAAGATTTTCTTCCATGGCATTAGTCGTTGGCATCCTTTGGGATCGAGTAGGAACATTTACTTGCGGAGGATGGTCATCCGGCGGAAGATCATACAGTGGATTATTCATCACAGTAAATCCTTGTGGGGGATCAACATTCTGGCAGTTATTCTCTGACATAGCTATCTCCGCTTGCTTTGTCTAACTGGCCTTTCAAGGCATCTAAGCTCCTCTTGCTTCAAATGCTTCACAGTTCTCACGAGTTCAATGGGAGTGTCGAGAAATCAACTGTGAGTTATGAATAGAGGATAGGTAAGCTCTCGGTATCTTGGTCAGGGAAGAAGATGCAAAATGATGCAGAGATGCTTATGCAAATGCAATGCAACAGACACGGGATCAGGATCACAGATCTTGCAAGATAGATACAACGAGATATCTCTCACCTCGAGTGGGCAACTTACTGGTTTATAAGAGGGTATCCCAAAGGCTTTTAAACAAAGTACCATGCATTAACCCTCAAAAGTTTTCCATCATAACGATGATTCATAAGACGGTAATCCCTTCAAAGGATGAACACAAAGTTATATCTTAGTAACCTTCAAAATAAGGTTCTACAAAAGGTCCTCAAAGTCACGGACTCCTAGGTTGGAAATAAAGACTCCATTACGACTACACGTAAGACATAATCATCCCAAAGGGGTCTCATCTGAGCGGTGGAATTCAAACCAACTCAACGAGTCCTAAGTCTCGCAAATCAGAAAGAAATCACCTCCTAATCTTAGTGTATACTATAAAGCTCGGGTAGAAAGCTTTTATCCTCACAAACCATACCCCAATAAACCCAACAGGTAAGAGGAACAAAACACAATAAATAAATAAAAGCAAACACAACAAACATGCGACAAACAAACTAGTTTGGGCTTGCTAGAAGTCCCCAGCACAGTCACCAGTTGTCGCTACTCGAAAAATGCAACAACGGAGAGGCAAAAAAGATAGACAGAAGAGTCGCCACCGAACTTTATTTATCCCATTAGGGGAAGGGAAAATATCAATAAAACCCTAATAAAGGAACATATAAGATGGTCTCGCAACCAATAATGGGTTCGGAAGCCGGTTATGCGAAGGGAAGGTATTAGCACCCCTCGCATCCATCGTACTCGATGGGAACCATTTGTTTGTCGTATGCATGAAGTTATTTGCTTAAAGGTTATTGTTGTGTAAGTGTTCCAAGGGAGAGAGAAGGGAGAAACAAAGAAAATAGGAGGTGAACGGGAAAAGAGATACTTGGTAGGACTTCGCGGTCCTAGGCCTACGTATTCTCAACATGTATGAGAAAGTCAGAGTCGACGTAGTTCGGGGAACTACAGATATAGTGGGAATATGCTCATCAAGGATTGTGGCCTTTGTGCCAACGTATCTTTACTCAAAAGAAGTAAAGAATGAGAGCAGTCATAGTTCGGCCTACGGTTTGCGGGTGAGTTCTGGTAGACAATGCTATCGTGTGCATTCTAGCAGTTTAGGTGTATTGTCGCTCGCTCATTGGAGACTTAGGCGTTACCTGTTTGCGGTAGAATAAACGTAGCATGCATTTATGGGAAAAGGGTGGAAAAGAGAAAGGGGTGCTCGTCAAGACATCGTCGTCTTGTGCCTACGTATTCTCAACATGCATGAGAAATTAGAGTAATGTAGTTCGTGATATAGGTAACCGGTGTTTTGTGGATGATCTATCGTGCGCATTCTAACAGTTTAGGTGTATTGCTGCTCGCTCGTTGGAGACTTAGACGTTACCTATTTGCGGTAGAACGGACGTAACATATCCTTTTTGAAAGATTAGTTTTCGCCATGCGAGGCAAGATGTCACGTTTGATTTGTGGGACTGTTTTTAGGGGTGAAATATGTCATCGGATAGTAACCCCTTACGGGTAGTACCCAATTCTTTATCTCAAAGCTTTGTTATGGAAATGGTGTGGCGAATATAGCGTATTCGTATTGAAAGACGAGTATCAAGACCACACACACTATAGTGAGTAACCTGACACTCGGAGAGGAAGAAGTATACACTCAATCCTCTCTCTTTAGTTCAACACAAGAGAACTTCATTCTCTTATTAAAAATGTTTTTGGTTTTGAATAGTAAGTGCTTTGTGACTGTAAACCCTACGGTAAATGTCAAGCACTCGGGATAGGAGAAGGCCTAAGCCTAACCACTCCACGACCATTCAAGTTTTGTGGTAAAAAAAAGTTTGAAAAATGCACTCGGTACGGGACCTAGGTTTTAGGAGAGAAAGGTTCGAAAAGAAGTTGTGGAGAAGAGAGGTGGTGAATAGAGTCGCGTCTTCGTATTGAAAGACGAGTATCGAGACCACCCACTCTACAGTGAATATCCTGATACTCGAAGAGGAAGAAGTCTACACTCAATCCTCTCTCTTTAGTTCAATACAAAGAGAAATCAATTTTCTTATTGAAAGTGTGTTTGAAAATGCACTCGGTACAGGACCGAGGTTTTTTAGGAGAGAAAGCTCGAATACAAGCGTCTTTGTGTTGAAAGACGAGTATCGAGACCATACACACTACAGTGAGTATCCTGACACTCGGAGAGGAAGAAGTCTACACTCATTCCTCTCTCTTTAGTCCAATACAAAGAGAAATATATTTTTGAGAATATGTGAAAGAGAATGGAGATGGATACAAATATATATTAGATGAATAACCAACAGTCCATCAATTACGATTTATGGTTTCGATATTTATTAAGTGTTTTGAAAGAACGTACAAGTGAATTAGGATATATACAAGATATGGATAATATACATAATATATACAATAATATAATGACTGAATTTAAAACAATTAATATTTGACAGAAAAATAAAGCAGTTGTATATTGACAGAAAATAAAAATTAGTCGCCAGTTTGTTAGTGGATTGAATCGGGGCAACTGTAATGCTAAATCGTCGTAGCTCGACTTATGATAGAAGTCGAACTATAGGAGGTCGCATAATTGATATACGTGCAAAAGAAAAGATAGAGAAATGATATTGAAGATCATTCTCCGATCAAATCGTGTCGTACGGACCAAAAGAGGTGGGATCTCGTCTTAATCACAAACATAATGTCGATTAATCGAAGGTAGCCTATCACGATCCCAAAGTAAAGAAAATGACCCAAATGGTCATTCATAGATTTGAAATCGAGAAGGTTATCGACTTCGATACACGACGCTTACGAATAAAAGACTTCATAGATCGCAGAAAAATAGTAAAATCGAAAGTGAAGAAGAAATAAGGGGAGAAATAAGGTGGTCTTAGATCCAACATTATTTATCAATAGTTTGATTAATAACGGTTTACGGAGGTCTCATCATTGACCTAAACAGACGAAATGTGATAAATTCGAAAATGAGAAAGAAGAGAAAAAGTCAGTCTCGGATCCATCATTTCTCATCAATAATTTGACGGAGAATCAAAGGAAATCTCTTCATCGACCGAAAAGGTGGAAATGGGGTAAAAAGCCCAATAACAAATGAAAAATAAGATCAACCTCTAAAAGGAAATGTATAAACTTCTAAAAGAAATATAATATAAATTCTAAAATAAGCTAAAAAGAAAAATATATATAATATAATACATAAAAACTATTTTTGATAATTATTTACAAAATATAATTAACTTAAATAAAACAATAATAATAATATACAAAAAAAAAGAATAAACGAGAAAATAGGGGAGATGAGATATGTAGAAAAAAATGTGAGAGTCAAATGGGTCCAGGGAGAATACGGTTCATACTAGAAAGCCCAAAACAATAAATGAAATAATAAAATAAAAATAAAAAAGAAACAAAGAGTCTTCTTCTTCTAGAACGAACCTCAATGCCTCCCTTTATATTTTCATTGTTCTGCGACTTTGTTCTCTCTTCACCTCACTCTCGCTTGCCTTTGATTCTCTCTTTCAACTCTTTGTTCTGTTCCAGATCCAAATTCATCTCCATGTTCGTGTATGCTTCAGTCACGATGAAGTACGAAATGGGTTGAGGTTGTAAATGGCGATGATGTTTTGTCGTGTGGGAGAAGGAGATCTGGGTCATGTGAGGTTCGAACTAGGTTGTTGTTGATGTTACGGGTTGAGGATGAAACAGGTGGTTTATGGGTTTGAGTTTACGGGTCACGACGAGTTTTGGAAGTGGAAGAAAATGAGTGTTGCGAAATGAGTTCGATTGAAGGTGGGTTGAGGTGATGAATATGAGTTTCAGTGAGATTTGCGGATGGGTTGTGAGATGAGTAAGGTGAAGTTTTTTGAGAGTTGGTTTGTTCTTGTTACAGGTATTGGCAAAGTGTTGAGATTCACCGAAAAATGGGTTATGGTGGAGACAAGGTTCGAAAGTGAAGACGAAGCTATTATTGAGGATGTCGTCGTCTTTGTGTTGTTGTCGAGGTTTGGCGTTACGATATGTGTTAAGGAAGAGGGTCATGTTTGAAATTGATGAAGGATTTGTGTTTGAGATTGTTGAAACTGAGTGGTTGAAAGAGATGACCGAAAGAGGGTTTAAAGATGATTAATGGAGGTTTGAAGGTGAGTTTGGAGGAGGTGCTGTTGGTTTGTGATTATGTGCATAGTGAAAGTTTGTTTCACGATGGAGAAAATGAGGATGGAAGGTGGTGAGGAGAGGTTTATGGTGTTGAAGGAGCTTGTTGTTTGAAGAAGGTGAGTTATGGTGATGGTGGAGTATGCTGAAGAGGATTGAAGGAGGGGGTGGCTGACCTAGGTCTTGGGATTAGGGTTGTCTTGAGGTAAGGGTGATGAATAATGTTATATACCCCCACCTCATGACATGTGGCACTGATAATGACTGATTAATTCAAAAAACTTGGACTAAGCATGGTTAATTGAAGATAACATGATTAAAATGCTGGTTGACTTTTGATTATAATAATGACAAGTTAAATAACAGTTGACTCTAAAAACTAATTAAATGAATTTTAAACTTAATAACTTAATTAATTCTAATATAATAATAATATAATCCTAATTAAACTAATACTAATCTAAATAAATAATTAAAAGAAAATAATCTAAAAAAGCTAAAATAAATCTAAGCTAAAACTATTTCTAAATTAATTACAAAAAAAAACTATTTTAATAAACAATAAATAAAAAAAAGCTAATCTAAAATAAAATTCTAACTAAATACTAAATTATAATTAATCTAAATTCTAACCTACTTAATAAAATTCTAAAAAACTACTCTATTCTAAAAATAAAATTAAAACTATAATTTAAATCTAAACAACTAATTCTAATATAAAAAATATAAAAATCTATTCTAACATAAAATTTTAATTAATAATAAAAAAACTAATTTTTATCCTAATAAATTATATTATAAAAAATCTAAGCAATAAAAAAACTATTTTCTAAATAATTAAATATAAAGCAAGAAGTAATAAAAATGCAAAATGCTACGGAAAAAGAGACGGAAAAAAACGGACGAACACTGAAATGCGCCAAGACTATCAACACAGACCGAACTACCAAGAAGAGAGTAACCTTCGCTCGATTTCGACATGGAACTTCTTATTTGATTTGATTTGAATCGTCTAAAATGCGAGCAAAGCGACCGTAATCTCGATAAATCCAATTCGACTGATAACAATTGCAGGAGGCGACATAAATGATATGCAGGTGAAAACAAAACAAAAGTCAAAGCTAGAAAAAGGAGGACAAAATTTAGGGTGTGACACCAGGAGGTAGAGTAGGTGGGGGAGCCTTCATCTCTCTTAATTGTATCAATGAACCTTTCAGCATGAATGGAAGCAACCGAGCATAAGTTGTTGGAATGGGGTCAAACATTTTCTCAGGTCTCCTCTGCCTTGGTTGCCCCTGGTAATAGTTTTGACGCTGAGGTGCTTGTTGTTGAATAGAAAGCTGGGTTACAAGAATGGTAAGAGGTCGTTGATGATATTGATTTGGAGCAACTGTAGCCACATGGTGATAAGATCCTTGATAGGCTCTAGCTTTCCCTTTATCCATGAAAGTGACGTTTTCTTCCCCCTTCTTTCTTTTTGGTAAAACCTTGGTAAGGCTTTTGAAGTTCACTTGAAGCTCCAACAATATTCTGAATTTTCCCGGTCTTCATCATATTCTCGATCCTTTCTTCATCCATGACCAAGTCTGAGAATACGGATGATGTGCATCCAGCTGAACGTTCCAGGAAAGGTCCTTGAAGAGTCCCCATAAACATGTATGTCAACTCTCTTTCAAGGAGAAGAGGTTGGACTCTAGCAGCTAAGTCCCTCCATCTTTGAGCATATTCCTTGAATGACTCGCCAGATCTTTGAGTCAGACTTTGAAGTTGTGTACAATTGGGTGTCATATCTGAGTTATACTGGTATTGCTTCAAAAATGCTTCAGTTGATTCCTTCCATGTTATGATATACGTTTGTTCCAGCTGCATATATCATTCAAGAGATGCCCCACTGAGGCTATCTTAAAAGAAATGCATTAACAGATTTTCATCATCAGAGTGAGCAACCATCTTTCTACAATATGCCCAAATGTCTGTTCGGGAACAACTAATTCCCTTATATTTTCAAAGTCAGGGACCTTGAACTTGGGAGGAATTTTAACGCCAGGCACTAAGCACATGTTTGTGGCGTATAATCCAAATGTGTTTGGCCCTTACAGTCCTTTTACCGTATCTTGTAAAACAAGTACTTTCTTCTTTAAATTGGTAGTTGGTAGACAAAAAGCCTCCATGATTTAGTCTTCGTGAGGGCTATAGAAATCTTCATGATCATCATAATGGATTAGGGGTGGAAGCATACCACCAACATTATGAATTGCACCACCGGGAGTAGGGATTGCGCCAACAAGAATAGGAATTATGCCACCGGGAGGGGGAACTGCCTCAACAGGAATAGGAATTGTGCCACCAGGAGTGGGAACTGCGTCAGCAGCAGTTAGAATATGAGGGTTAATAGAATTTTTTTTCTGCAGCCTGTCTTATCTCTTCCTGTCCTCTAGCCATATCTTGCATAACTTCCATCAAATGACTCATCTGGGTCCTCATGTGTTGCATTTCTTCTCTCATAGCAGCTTGGTTTTGCTCCAATTGATCCATAATCCTCCTTTGGCTGCTTCTGGTGTTGTAAGAATGTCGAGAAGTCAGCTTGTTATGGACGAGAAATGGTAGATTCTAAGTTGGTTATGACGGAAGATGAATGCAAGCCAATGGTATGCATTTATTTTCTAGGGAATTATTTGAGTTATTTATTAGTCATTCAGAATTACTCAGAGATATGCTAAAACAGAAAGAGACATTAATTCATTCATCATTAAAACAAGCATCGAGTATAAAGTCATAATAATATGTTTAGTAACACCCAAAATGAAAAAGTACAAGAAAAACAAAATGATCAACAAGCTTTAGCTCTTCGGGCTTTGGGCTCCTCTAGTTCTTCTTTGAATCTCTTCATCATCACTTTGCAAAGGCGGAGGAAATCACATATGACAGGAGGAGTGGTATCTTCATCAATAGCTCTCATAGCAACTCTGATCTTCAAAGGTAGATCGAGGGCCAACCAATTACAGAATTCAACCAATCTATTGAGTTTATTACAATACATATCTCGATTATCTTTTAGCCTGTTTATGGACTGCTCATAACCATCATAATTACGAAGTACCTCTTCTCTTTCAACTACCCATATGTCACTATCTCTGAGCAACGCCTCGAAATGGTTCTCCCAATATTAAGCTCTCCACTTGGTATCATTCAAATATGTACAAAACTGCTCCCAAGTCTCAGGTGTAATGCGGGAAGCTTATCTAGCTATCCTTTTGAGGTGTCGATGTTCTGCTTCTTTTGTGTTAGAAATGCGTAGAGCGTTGGCGAGCTCCTTGACTTCAGGCCCAAGCTCGGTTTTTAACTTCTTGGTTTCCTTGGTTGTGAGCAAACATCAATTTTCATTCTCTCGACACTTGCTCCAAGCATACTTTAATTTTTCTTTCAGTTTGTTGAGGCAACTATCTGCTTGATTAATGCACACCTTGGTTTTTTTTCCTCTTATGCTCTTCTTCATTCACTTTTTCCTCGATAGCCTCAAGTTGATTAATCTTCAGCTTGAGCTCCCATTTCATTTGATTTTTCTCTTCATTAGTCTGATGAAGGCTTGTCTCTAACTCTTCATTTTCTCTGACTAATTGATAAATGGTAACTTTCAATCCTTCTACTTCTTCAATCGGGATGTGAGTGGGTTTAGGTTCAGGGAGGGGATCAGATATCCTGTTCTCAAAAGGTAACTTGTAGGTTTTCACCCTATCCTTGACCCACTGGAAGTAAGGTTCTTTAGTAATGTTATTTCTTCTTCCTAGGTCGACCTTCCCTTTACTTTTGACACTCCTCCAAGCTTTTGTGATCTTCTTGAATGTCTCGGGGTTTTCAGTTCCCAAGTCGTGTATCATGAAAGCTTCAAAGTCTTTATCGTTAGGAGGAGCAACCATCAGGTATCCAAGTTGCCTTACTAATAATATGGGGTTGTAGTTGATGCAAGCTCGAGTGTCAATTAGTGGGACATTGGGGAACTCACCACAACTAGAAATAACCTCATTGTAGTCTTGGGAAAACCAGGATAAAACAGTAGATTGAAGAGATACCATCCTATGAGCCCAATTGTCACCAACTTGATCAACAAATGGCCCCTTTGTCAGTAAATGCATCTTTAACCATTATTATAGAAGAGGTGCACAACATACAATTGATCCACCTTTTCTCTCACTCTTTCAACTTAAATAGAAGAAAGTGTCAGCCAAAAGAGTCGATACGAGATTCTTTGTCAAGAATACATGGATAGTTGTCTCATCTACGAAATTGTCTATATTGGGAAATAAAACAATCCCATGGATAGCCAAAGCAACCGCAACATAGCAAGCATCCCAACTCTGAGCTTTTATGAGTTCATCTGCCCTCTCAATAAGGAACTTGATATGCAACCCTTTGACACCTCCCTTGGATTTACAATTAGCAGTGATTTCTTTTTTTGTGTATGTGGAGAGCATCAACTATAACTTCATATTTGAGAGACACATCTACCCCCATAAATGGTAACTTGCCTTTCATTGAAATACCCACAAAACTCTCATATTCCTCAAAGGAGAATCATAAAATTGAGCCAGAGTGACAAATGCTCGTTGATCTACTTCTCAATTTAGAAGATGGATAAGCTTGCCATAATCTTTTTCGAAGTTGATATGAACACATCATGGATACGAGAAACCAGTCCATGTAAGTCATCCAACTTGGGCTTTCTGAAGTTATATGAGTAAGTATCTTTGGTGTTTGATCCCATGACTTCTGAATGCCTACAATATAACTCTTAAATTCCATGGGAACCAAAAAAAAAATGAATGCCATGACATGAACATGAAATGCACATGCAAGAAATGGGGACCACAAGCATAATTCTGAAGTTAAAGATGAACGCAACAAATATCTCTGATTATCAGAACACTATGGGTAGGATCTAAAATAGGTGGGTGCCTAGAGTCATGGATCATCTCAAAGATAGCATTGCCATGATAAAGGTTTATCAAGACAACAACGTCTTTAAAATGATCTCCTCTATGTGAGGTTTTCGTATCGTCTCAACGAAGAAGCCTCCTCGAGAGTCTCTATTACACAACCATCGAGTCCAAGGTTTCTAAAAGGTATCTCAAAGTCATAGGTCGAGGTTGAAAATATCATTGTCAAAATAACGACACTTTCAAGGGATCTAATATAATTGGGGCGTTCGCATCGCCAAACAAGGAGTGACCCTCATGAGTTAACATTACCAACCACCATGGAAATGGGTTAAAAGGTCCTTATAGTTATCAATTCTGACCTGGAAACATTACTAATACGATGAAGACTCACCATTACAATAACATTTCCAAGGGAATCAACTCTAAGCAGGGTTTTCATATCGTCCTCGCAAGGAAGACTCCTCGTGGGCCTCCATTACACAACCACCACCCTAATCCTATGTTTTTCTTAGACTCGAGTAAAGAGCCCGTCTCACAAGGCCAATAACCAGAGGAACCCAAATGTGTCACAAGATAATAATAATATGATACACAAACAAGTAGATAGTAAACAATCAAATGAGCAAGTAAAGAAAACAAACAAGAAGAAGTCAAACAAACGAAACTAACACTTACGAATCAAATCAAGTTAGGCTTGCCTCTCTCTTGCATAGAGCAATGCATAATCCCTAGTAGATTCGCACCTCGAAAAATGGTAACGACCTTCGTGATGGACGCGGAAAGAACTGACAGAGTCGTCACCGAACTTTATTTATCCCAAGAAGGGATAGGAAAATATAGAGAAAACTTTTAGAGAAAGAACATGGTCATCGTAACCACATGCTAGATTCATGAGTCAGTTACTTAAGCGGAATGTATTAGCACTCCTCACGTCCGTTGTACTAAATGAGAACCTCTCAATTCGATTCGTGATAAAGTTATCTAAGATTGTTTGTTTTCTTCTAAGATGAATAATGTAAAAGGGTAAGGTAAAAGGACTTAGACTGCTAAGCAGAAATGGGTGTTTTTTTATTAGGGTGCTCATCAAGAATTGAGGCCCTTGTGCCTACGTATCTTCACTTGTAAGAAGTGAAAAATTAGAGCATTCATAGTTCGTGGGACTACGGGGAAAAATGGGAAGAGTGTTCGCTAGGATTGTCGCAGTCCTATGTCTATGTATTCTCAACAAGTATGAGAAATCAGAGCAACCGTAGTTCAGCCTACGGGTGGTGGATGATTTTTATGGATGATGTTAATGTTCACGTTCTAGCAGTAAGGTGTTTTGCAGCTTGCTCGTGGAGTCTTATGTGTTACATGTATTGCGGTAGAACAAAAATAACATATCCTTTTAAGAAAGAGTTTTGATCGCACAGAGGCAAGAAGTTGATTTAATGCGTTGATTGTTTATTTAGATGACAATTATTTGAATGCCTAAGAAAGACTCCTCGTGCACAAATAATCGGGAAAGTGAATCGAACACTTGACTCTCTCTTTTTCAACCTTAGTCGTGAAAGGATTATGGTATAGTTTAAATATTTTAAGCGGATGACAATTACTTGAATTCTTAAGACTGGATCCTCGGACACAAGTAATCGGAAGAGTGAATCGAAGACTCGACTCTCTATCTTTTTCATCTAAGTGATTGAGAAAATAGTTTTGATTCAATTTGTTATGAAAGTTTGATGTGAAGAGAATAATAAATCTTTTAGAGAAGAAAATTATTCGAGTGTGAAGAAGACTCCTCACACTTAAACAATCAAAGAGAGAACTCGAAGATACCAGTCCAACTCTCTTTCATCTTTTATCAAAAAGGTGTTTTATAGTTATTAAACGTTTTAGTTTGATTTGAAGAAAATACTCGATGTGAATCGAGGTTTGAGTTTGCGTGTGAAAACGACTTAAGGGTTTGAACAAAATGGGATGAAGGACCTAATTAACTAGGATAAGGTCGATGGCAACGCATGAGGCAATCAACTTACAAAGGTTGGGGTAGGGCTTGCTATATTGATTAAGTATGCTTTAGGGTTTTGGAATCCAATCAATATGCAAAGACAACATATAAATAAACAAGTAAAAGAAAGTAATTGTTTTTTAACCGTGCGTACAAGCAAAGTGGACTAGTCTTATAAACGACCAACTGAAAATAATTAATTGAATAGGTCTCACTGTAAGGAAACCTAGGAGTAAGCTATAAATGTTGTGTATGGTGATCAAAAGGTTGATGGTGATGCCTTTAGAAAAGACAATCGACTTATAAGGTGTAAAAGATGACTCGACATTGAATAGAGAATTATTTTAAAAATAGTTTGAATGTGCAAATGAGATATTAATCAAATGTTATCATGGTATGAGCATATTATATGAGAAAATTGAACAACCAAAATAGATAATCAGAAATTACACAATTAAACCAAACTAAACAACACACAAAATTATTAACAGAATTAAATATGAATATTTAATAAAATTAATTAATAATTTAATTAATTAGTATTAAATAAATATATTTAAGATAATTAACAATTCACATCTCTATTTTTTTTTATGAATTAAATAAAGATAAAAAGATCTAATAGAAAAAATAGATTAATAAACAATATATATAAAAGGACATGGACTGTTAAAAAAGGAAAAATAGGGGTGCATTTAAAAAAAGACACGGTCCAAGGAAAAGCCCAGACGCAGACTCCTAATTCCCCTCCTATTTCCAGTCAACAAGGTTGACATCAGAACCGCTAGACCTGATCAAGTCAAGGTTGCTTGACTAGATCAAAGGGCGTAGGTGATGCCATACAGTAGGATTCTCAGGAAGGCAACACACAATATCAAAGAAAAGATTAAATGAGCAGTTGACACAAATGCTTGTCGGTGACACATGTCACCATCTTTGGTAGCCACCCTCATATGAACACGCAAGCAAAACGGAAATTCCAAGCACAAGATTTAAAATTATAACACTTTTTAAACTAAAAAAAAAAGAAACAAATGTCACTCAACCTTTCTCATTTTCCCTCGAACCTATCTCTTTTTCTCTATCTTCTGGAAATATATGGCCGGAAAACCAGAACAAGACTTGCCAGAGAAGAAGACCTACGATAGAAACCACTGTTTTCTCCGGCGAGGAAGCCACAAATCGCCTCAACTCAAACACCAACCCCCCTCAAATTTAAGCTTCAGTTTGAATCTAAACTCTATTCATCAAAAACCTCACCGAAAAGATCAAATCAGACTTGCCCTCTTCTAAACTCTAAACAAAAAATCTTAACATACCAAGCACAAGTGAGCAATAACGGAGCAAAGGGAAGATATATTTGAAGCAAAAGCCCAAGCGAGGATGATTAGAAGTAGAAAAAGAAATCTACCTTTGAAGTTCTCAAGATTCAGGTACATTTCTTCCACTTCGTTCATCCTTTCTCTCCTTCTCGGTCTTCTGCTATTATGTTGTTGCTTTTGTCAAAACTCAAATTAGGGTTTCTCTGTGTGTAGAAGAACTTAGGTTTTTTTCCCGTCTAGAGACTTGGATGAAACGTTCCTTTATATATTGGTTTGATTAAGGTTTCAGAACAAATAACTTGTAAAAAAATTCTAATTCTAAATGTACTACTCTGCTATGGGTGTTACACCCCAAAATTTGCCCAACTTTTTGCTTTAGCTGGATTTTGCTTTAGCTGGACTTTGCATACCATAGTCCATGAACAGGGGATTGATAGGTGTGTGTTTATCAAGAGAGGGCTATCAAAGGTCTAAGCCTATTCAAGGGGTTATATTCAAGCTATCAAGTGCTTATCATTATCAGAAGAATGGCAAAGCTCATCAGAAGGAGTGGATTGGTTAAGAATTGTGTACCTCCTATCGTAGGGGTCTATGAAGGTCATCAAGTGGTTTTGAATCCATGGTTATGGGTGGAAAATATTGAGAGAGCTCATGGAATACCTTGAAGGTCATTTTGAAGCTTATGCCAGTCAATGTATCAACTGTGCGGAGCCACTGTCGAGATTGGTGCAATCAGGGTTTTCACCGGGTCAACCGTGTAAGAACACAAATTGTTTCTTAGTAATATCTCTATGTTTTGATGATAACTCTTATGAAATTTTGTATTAAAGAATTATATACTCTAAAATTTGTTCATGAATATTTGCTGCAGATGATTAATATATATATATATATATATATATATATATATATATATATATATATATATATATATATATATATATATATATATATATATATATATATATATATATATATATATATATATATATATATATATATATATATATATATATATATATATATATATATATAAAAGAGAAAATTAATCTGAACATAGAACAATGGAAGGCTCTGAAGAGTCAGAATCATTTTATAGAAGAATCTGAGCGCTGTCTGCAGAAGGATCTGAAGTAGAAGCAGAAGCTGCAGAAGGATCTGAAGCAGAAGACTCTGATAGATCTGAAGACTATGAAGCATTGAAGATCTTTGTATGAGAGTTAAGAAGCACAATTTTTCAGAATACTCTGAGAGTACTACACGCTGCATGTACTGAGGATCTGATTCATAAAACTATGCTCTGATAGAACTACACGCTAAAGCACACTTGCTGCATTACTTTGATTCAGCAAAATCTGATGGGCATCCAAGACTCTGATCACGCAGACTCTGATGTTTACTTTGCTGAAATGAAATACTTGTTGAAGAAGAATTTAAAGTGATATCCTTTGATTTGGCTCAATGACTCTTTCCTCTTTCATGCTTGACACTAGAACACAGACCAAAAGCATTTATCTGTGCATTCTACTTCCAGGAAAGGTCATGTGATGTAAAGACAAAAAGGTTCAGGCCTTTTCAGTACACAGCCTCCAACGTCAAGACTTTATGGACTACTGTGCATATAAAAGCAAGTCTTCCTCATCTTCTTCAAATGACGGATCATTGATAGAAACTCTTACAAGCTCTCATAAAATATTCTTATTCTCTTTACTGAGTTTATTCTTTTGTTCTTAACATTAAGTGAAAAATCACTGTTGTGATAAAGCTTGTTAGAAGCATTCAAACACTTGTATTAATCTTACATTTCATTGTATTAGTTCCTTAAGAAGATCCAGTTGGGATCAGTAGTTCTTGAGAAGACTTTGAACAGTTGTTCTTAGTGCTTACTATTGTAATCAGTTGATTAAATAGTGGATTAAGTCCTTGTTTGAGAAAGGAAAATCACTCTAGATAGGGTGGATTGGAGTAGTTGAGTTCAATGAACCAAGATAAAAATACTTGAGTTTTTACTTCTAAGTTTTTATCTTCATACTTATTCGACCCCCCTTCTAAGTATTTTCTCACCTTCAGTTGGTATTAGAGCTCCGGTTCTGTGTGTGCTACCACTTCACAGTGACAGAAAAGATCTAGTGAGAAAAACTTTGATATATATTTGGTTGTTACTATGGCTGATACTTCAATACCTAACATTAACAAAAAATATGAAGAAAGGGATAGAATCAGCACTAAACCCCCTATGTTTGATGGGGAGAAATTTGATTATTGGAAAGACAGGATTGAAAGTTTTTTCCTTGGTTATGATGTTGATTTATGGGATTTGGTCATAGATGGATATGTTCATCCCATTGATGGGAATGGCAAGAAAGTATATAGAAAATCTATGACAGAAGCCCAAAAGAAGGAATTTAGAAATCACCACAAGGCTAGAACAATATTGTTAAATGCAATATCTCACACTGAGTATGAAAATATCACAAATAGAGAAACTGCATATGATATGTTTGAATCCTTGAAAATGACTCATGAAGGAAACCTTCAAGTAAAAGAGACCAAGGCTCTGGCTCTAATTCAGAAGTATGAAACTTTCAAGATGGAAGAAGCTGAATCTGTTGAAGCCATGTTCTCCATATTTTGAATACTTACAGCTGGACTAAAGGTTCTGGATAAAGGTTACTCTACTGCTGATCACGTGAAGAAGATCATCAGAAGCTTACCCACCAGATGGAGACCTATGGTGACTGCGCTGAAAATAGCTAAAGATCTGAACCAGATCTCCTTGGAGGAACTAATCAGTTCACTGAGGAGTCATGAAATTGAACTTGAGGAAGATGAGCCTCAAAAGAAAGGTAAGTCAATTGCCTTAAAATCTAATAAATCTGCTAAAGCGTTGCAGGTAATAGAGGAAAGCTCTGAAGAATCCTCATCTGAAGATGAAGATGAATTATCCATGATGTCTAGAAGAATAAACAAACTCTGGAAGCATAAAGGAAAGAAGTTTAAAAACTTCAGGAAGTCTAACCAAAGAAAGGAATCTTCTGGACACAGAAGATTTGGAAAAAAGGAGGTTGTCTGCTACGAATGTAAAGAACCTGGGCATTACAAAAATGAATGTCCAAAGTTCTGAAAGAAAAGCCTAAAAGAAAATCTGATAAGAAGAAGAAGGTTCTAATGGCAACCTAGGATGATTCAGATACATCTGAATCTGAATCTGAGGCAGAAGAAGAATGTGCCAACGTAGCATTGATGGCAAACTTAGAAGATCAGGAGGATGGAATTTCAGGATCTGAATATGACTCTGACGCTGAAGAGGTAATGGTTAAACTCACTAAAGATGAACTTATCAAAGTGTTATCAGAGGTTCTGAAGAGCTATAACAATATTAAGCTCAAATACAAGGAACGTCAAAGTAATCTTGTATCTGAGAATAATATTCTCAAATCAGAAGTGGCTGAGCTAAATGAAAAGAACTTAAAAATGAAAAATGATTTTGAATTAGCTCAACAAGACTCTGATTCTGAAACTGAGTCTGAATGCAAAATTATTTTGGAAAAATATGACTACAGCTTTCAGAAGTTTCTTGCTAAAAGCATAGACAGAAGCAAAATGGCTTCTATGATCTATGGAGTTAGCAGAAATAACAGAAAAGGAATTGGTTATAAATCTTCCTCTGGAAAGGATTTAAATCCAAAACCTGCTCATAAAATTATCATCAAAAAGACTCCTTTATATTCCCATTTTAAATTTGGTCACTTGAATGATATTAAACACACTCGTTCTGAAAAGAACATTCATGTGTTTAAATCTAAGGCTAGTCAGAATAAACCTTATGTTGAAAAACAGAAGTTTAGACGAACCTTCAGAACAACTAACCCAAAAGGACCCAAGAAGATCTGGGTACCTAAGACTAAAGTAATTCCTGTTGCAGATGTTCTTAGCAGTAAGGTCAGGACGCCAGTCATGGTACCTGGACTCTGGATGCTCGCGACATATGACGGGAGAAAGGTCTATGTTCTAAATTCAGGAGCTTAGATCTGGAGGTGACGTAAAATTTAGAGAGAATCAGAAGGGCAAGATCATTAGATCTGGCACTATTGGAAATGGTAACCTTCCCTCTATTACTAATGTTTTACTTGTAGAAGGATTAAAGCATAATCTATTGTCCATAAGTCAATTAAGTGACAATGGTTATGACATAGTCTTTAATCAAAAACGTTGTAAAGCTATTAGTCAAAAGGATGGCTCAATCCTATTTAGTGGAAAGAGGAAGAACAACATTTATAAAATAAATCTTTCAGAACCTAAGGTTCAGAATGTTAAATGCCTCTTATCTGTTAATGAGGAGCAATGGGTCTGGCACAGAAGATTGGGGCATATTAATATGAGACATATATCTCAGATTAATAAACTTAATCTTGTCAGAGGACTTCCTAAGTTGAAGTTCACCTCAAATGCTCTTTGTGAAGCATGTCAAAAAGGGAAAATTTCAAAATCCTCTTTTAAATTAAAAAATGTTGTTTCTACTTCCAGACCATTAGAATTACTTAATATTGATCTGTTTGGACCAGTGAAAACTGCATCCATCAGAGGCAAGAAGTATGGATTAGTCATTGTTGATGACTATAGTAGATGGACATGGGTAAAGTTCTTAAAACACAAGGATGAGTCACATTCTGTGTTCTTTGACTTCTGCAAACAAGTCCAGAATGAAAAAGATTTCAAAATTATAAAAGTCAGAAGTGATCATGGTGGTGAATTTGAAAATAAATATTTTGAAAAATATTTCAATGAAAATGGCATTGCTCATGATTTTTCTTGTCCTAGAACTCCACAACAGAATGGGGTTGTAGAGAGGAAAAATAGAACTCTGCAAGAAATGTCCAGAACCATGATCAATGAGACTAATCTGGCAAAGCACTTTTGGGCAGAAGCAATCAACACAGCCTGTTACATTCAGAACAGAGTGTCTGTAAGACCTCTTCTGGAAAAGACTCCCTATGAATTGTGGAGGAACAGAAAGCCCAACATTGCTTATTTTCATCCTTTTTGATGTATTTGTTATATGTTGAACACAAAAGAGAATCTTAGCAAGTTTGATTCTAAAGCACAGAAGTGTTTCATGTTTGGATATTCTGAACGCTCTAAAGGCTACAGAGTATACAATACTGAAACACAGATTGTGGAGGAATCTATACATGTTATATTTGATGATAAGCTTGGCATTGAAAAGCAAAAGCAGGTTGAAAGTTCTGCAGATAGAGAAGTAGTCTTCATAGACTCTAAAGGCTCAGAGGCAGAAAAAGCTAAAATAAAGGAACCAGAAGCAACGCCAGATGCAATTCCTTTAGCTTCTCAAATGGACAACTTGAACATTTCTGAAAATTCAATTGTCAAAGGATCATCTTCCAGAATCAAGGCCTCTCACCCAGAGGATGTGATCATTGGGAAGAAAAATGATCCAATCAGAACAAGATCATTTCTCAGATCATCTGAAGCATCATTATTTGGGTTAGTGTCAGTTATTGAACCAACTTCTGTGGATGAGGCTCTGCAAGACAATGACTGGGTAATTGCCATGCAAGAAGAGCTTAATCAATTCACAAGAAATGAAGTCTGGGATCTGGTTCTAAGACCTAAAGGATTCAACATAATTGGAACCAAATGGGTATTCAGAAATAAGTTGAATGAAAAAGGAGAAGTTGAAATAAATAAGGAAAGGCTTGTTGCTCAAGGGTACAATCAACAAGAAGGTATTGATTACACTGAAACTTATGCTCCAGTGGCAAGGTTAGAATCTATACGCCTTCTTATTTCATTTGCTGCATAATATAACATCACTCTATATCAGATGGATGTTAAAAGTGCCTCTCTAAATGGTATTATAGAAGAAGAAGTTTATGTTCACCAGCCTCCTAGTTTTGAGAATGAAAAATTCCCAGAACATGTTTTCAAACTAAAGAAATCTCTGTATGGTTTAAAACAAGCTCCCATAGCTTGGTATGAGAGGTTAAGCAATTTTCTTCTGGAGAAAAATTTCATCAAAGGCAAAGTGGATACAATACTCTTTTGTAAAACATTTAAGAAAGATCTTCTAATTTGTCAAATATATGTGGATGATATTATATTTGGATCTACCAATATGATGATGGGAAAGAAGTTTGCTCAATGTATGCAGGCATAATTTGAAATGAGCAGGATGGGAGAATTGAGATTCTTTCTGGGAATTCAAGTCAACCAAACTCCAGAGTGCACTTACATTCATCAGACCAAATATGTTAAAGAGCTTCTGAAGAAGTTTAACATGACTGATAGTAAGATGGCAAAGACTCCTATGCATCCAACAAGTACTCTTGGTAAGGAAGAGGTAAGTAAGAAAGTAGATCAGAAACTCTACAGAGGTATGATAGGGTCTCTTCTCTACTTAACTGCTTCTAGACCTGAAATTTTGTTCAGTGTATGCTTGTGTGCAAGATTTCAATTAGATCCTAGAGAATCTCACTTAACTGCTGTTAAGAGGATTCTAAGGTATCTGAAAGGTACTACTAACGTGGGTATGTGTTACAGAAGATCTGATAAATATACATTAGTTGTATTCTGTGATGATGATTATGCTGGAGACAAAGTAGAGCGTAAAAGTACTTCTGGAAGCTATTAGTTCCTTGGAAGTCATCTGATCCCACAGTACAGCAAGAAGCAACCCACAATTGCACTTTCTACGACAGAGGCAGAATACATTGAAGCTGCCGCCTGTGGTCGAAAATGGGTGCCTGGCAGTCGATTCAGAATTTCCCCAGGATAGTTTTTCTCAGGTTCGCTGTGAACTGTGAGTCGACAGAAAAGATCCCATAACAGATGGGAAGGTGTTTGCTTTTTGAAGTATTATTTTGAAGATTCAGTACCCGTGGCGTCACACGGGTGATTGACGAAAAAGAAAATTTATCAGATAATTTATCAGTTGTTGCCGTGACAACCAGACTTCAGCTCATTGGAAGCTATTCCTCAAGCAGTTCTGCAGTTTATTTCTGTGGTTGACAAATTTCAGGGTTCTCTTGTATTCAACCGTCTTCTACCTTTGAATGTTTGAAAGTCGTTCGCTCTTCAACCATTCAGGTTCAAGCCGCTTGAATAGGGGCAGCTGTTGCACCCTAAAATTTGACCAACCGGTTCTCCTATCTGGTTTATGGTTCGACGCATTTCGCATTCGCATTCGCATACCGCATACAGTGCATTTTCTCATTCAGATTGATTTTATCGGGATTACAGCCCTATTTTCACATTTCGGGTATTTCAGACCCATTCGGATAATCGGAGGTTATTTTGAGAAGTCACGCGCTTCCTGGGTATTTTCAGCTTACGCAGTGATTTTGGAGGTTCTTGGTGTCCGGGTTTACTGCTTGCTTCGATCTGGTCTCGCGCTCTCGTTTATGTTGGTTATTTGCCTTTGTTTGCATTTTTAGGATTTAATAGCCTTTTATCAATTTTAATATAGATTTTCTAGAATTTAAATAATTTTCTTTTAACATTTTTAATAGTTTTAAATCATTTTTTAGAATCTATAGATTTCTTTTAAA
Source organism: Lathyrus sativus (assembly GCA_963859935.3). NCBI lineage: Eukaryota > Viridiplantae > Streptophyta > Magnoliopsida > Fabales > Fabaceae > Lathyrus > Lathyrus sativus. The sequence continues at coordinate 7,507 of CAWUDS030000443.1, read as the reverse complement.
TAGGTTTTAATAGTTTTTTAAATAGTTTTTAGTTTAATTTCTTTTTTGAGAATTTAAGTAGTTTTTAAAATTGATCTTTAATAGGGTACCCTTTTAAATAGGTATTTTTATAGAATTGATAGAATTTTTCTATTTTTATTAGTTTAGAGATAAATAGAAATTATTAGGATTTTCTTTATAGAATTAATAGAGTTTTTAGAGTTTAATTTCTTTTTTAGGATTAACAGAGATTAATATCACTTTTTTAGAATTAATTAGGATATTAGCATTTAATTCTCAGTTAATTAGTGTTAGTTAGGTTCAGAGGTTAAGAGTTTTAATTAGGAGTCTTAATCATCAATTAGTTCATTGTAATCCATCATTAAGTCCATTTAGTCTTAGCTTTGGGCCGTGTGTCCAGTTTTTAGAGGCCTAGTCCAGGTATTGCCACTTGTCAGTATATATCTGTGCCACGCGTGTAATTCAAGGGCCACCACCTCATTTTTGCATTCACCAGAGTGTGCCACCTCGCCATCCACTCACCCTCTCTCCACGCCACTTGTCACACTCCCTCGCTCTACATGCGTGACACCTACCCTCACCCATTGCCACATCACCCATGCACAGTCCTCCTCGCCGCCGGCCATGCAAACGGCCGGAGGCTTCACCGGTAAAATCAAACTCCTCCATCCACGGCCAACAACTCGCCGGAATTAACAAATACTCGCCGGTAACCGTAAAAACCCACCGGTAACCGTCGCCGGAACTCATCAATTTTCCAGATCTTCTCCATCAATCTTCAGTGTGTTCTTGATAATCTTCATCAAACACCACTGTTCGATTATCATCTTCATCGCATATTCCTCGTTTTTCCAGAAATCGCCCCTTAACATTTATCAGCGATCTTCATCCGTTCACCGTGATATGCATCGCCATCGTCTCCGTTCGTCGATCTTCACGGAAGTTCATCAAGAAGCCTCCAGATCTTCGTCCTGTTCATCGTTCTTCATCATTCTCAGAACGTTTCTGCAGATCCTCATCGTTTTCCAGAAGATCTGCTTCGTCTTCATTCAACCTCAATCATTTCAGAAATTTGTCAAGGATCTTCTCCATCATCTGCCGTCCAGAAACTTCAAGAAACGCAGGCGCCTTCATACGTCCAAGTTGTTTCCCCAGAAGTTCCACAAGACCTTCAACAACCAATTGTTCGTCAAGGTTTTTTCTTTCAAAGATCTTCGAATATCTTCATCTTCTTCATCTCGTTCTCCAGAAAGGATCTACAGCATACGAATCCAAATCTCCTCACGAACATCTTCTGGTATCGTCCTTCACCATTATTTCATGCTGATTTGGTTTGATTATCTGTTTTACGAGTAGTATTGATGCGTGAAGAAAGCTGAACAAAGAGAGATGAAGGTTTCTTGCGCTGGTTGGAGGAAACAAGGAAAGAAGAAGCGATGGTAGGGTGAACGGTGATGACGGCGGTGAGGTTAGCGAGGAGAAAGGGATTAGGGTTTCAGACTTGGCGTTTGGGAGATTGAGAGGAAGGTTGGGACTGGCTTTGGCGTTGGGCCTTAGGCCCAACTATTTCGTTTCGGATACGTACCCTCTGCTTTGGTCATTCACCCCCTCCCCGCGTGTAGTTGGGTTGGGCCCAATGTTCTATGGGCACCTCTATTTTCACCAATTCACCCCCCTGCGTTTTTTTTTCTTTTTTTTTTTTGTTTTTTTTGCTGAATTTTCTGGTGGGCTGGGCCTGTATTATTTTGTGTTTTCTGCATCTTACACCCCAGAAATCTAATAAACCCCCCCCCCCCCCTTCTTGCATTTTCTTTTCTTTTCTTTTTATAGGAAAAAAAATGTAAAAATAGAAAAATAAAAAATATAAAAGTATAAAAATATAAAGAAATATTATAATAGCTTATAGATTGTATATTTTTTTTTAGGATATATTTTCTTTTAGGATTTCATTTTACACCTTTTTAGAGGTAGAATTAAAAGTCCACTTGTTAGGGGACTATTTTTCATTAGATTTTCCATGATAGTTGGATAAGATTTTTAGGAGTGTAGTCCTTTTTCTCAATCATTGTAACCTTCCGAATATTAATAAAATGAGATTTGTGTTGTGGTCCCCGTTCTACCCGTAGTCGGCTGAACTACAGCTGCTCTGATTTCTCGTACTGAGCGAGAATATGTAGGCATAGGATGCGATATCCTAGCGAGCACACTAACGACTAACCGATGTTTTCTCTCGCTGCTGTGCGATCGAGACTTTCCCGCTGACGACTGATTGTTTCCTTTTCTCTTGCCCTTGCGCATTTGAGACCAGACCGTAGTTCCAGTTCCCGTAGGTTCCCGTACCTTTCAAGCAAATTAATCTCTCACTCCGGTGTGATCGAGAACACCCTGTCTAGTCGTAGTTAGCCTGAACTACGAAAGCTCTGATCTTCCATGCTGTGTGGAAGTACGTAGGCACAAGACGCGAAGTCTTGGCGAGCCCATTCCCTGTAGTAGCCCGAACTACGCAGACTCTGATTTCTCGTTCTCTGATGAGAATACGTAGGCATAGAGTGCGACGCTCTATCGAGTCAATTTCTTTCCGTTTAGATTTAGCAGCCGTAGACAGATTTTTTTGCATCCTTTAAACAAACCAAGCAAGCGTGGATCTCGTCGAGTACGACGGACGTGAGGGGTGCTAATACCTTCCCCTTGCGTAACTGACTCCCGAATCCAGGATTTGGTTGCGATGACCATTCCTTTCCCGTCTTTGCGGTAGGTTTACTTCGAGCGTTTCCTTTCCCTCCATTGGGATAAATAACGCACGGTGGTGACTCTTCTGTTCAGCCGGCGCCGATTTTCGCAGTAGCGACAGCTGGCGACTCTGCTGGGGACTCCAACGGTTCCCAGCTGCTGAGGACCGCGATGGTTCCTTATGCATGTGGGATCCAACGTCCCCTAAGAGAGTCAATCCTAGCGCTTGTTTGCTTGTCTATTGGGTGTTTATTATTTTTGTATTGCTTTTATCTGTTGCTGTTGCTGTTGTGCTGTTGGGTGGGGGATGTTCCTTTGAGTGAGAAGCCAGACCCAGGCTTGAGTGCACCTTAGACTTAGAGTGGAAATTAGTGGGGGCGTACATGCTTTGCATGTACTAGTGTCCTGCAAAATCCACACTCGGACGAGGTTCTTCTGGTCGGCTTCAGGTTCAACCCTTTGGGTTGAGTGGGATATTGGTTAGTTGGATTGTCGACTCCGGGAACCGATCATTTAGGATTCAGCTAAGTGAGGCCTCTTCAGGATATGATGATGCCACACCTTCTGGGTATCGTATCATCAGTCTTGAAAGTCTGTGACGCTGATGACCGCATAGGATGCCGAACCTTGTCAGATTAGGTCCATACCCGTGAGTGGGAGGGTTTTGCAGGAAACTTGATCTCCAGCCTACCCGTTATTTTGGTCTTCTCTTCAGAGCGAACGTACTTCGTCAACAACGCAACAGTATTCAGAGATTGTGTGGGGCTGTGATCCCGTGTTTGCTGCATATTGTGTTACATGTGCATAAACGTGTTACATCCTATTGCATGTCATACTCCAGCTGGCCAGAGCTCTTATCCAGCCGTTGTTTGATTTTAGAAAGTGATTACCCGATGATTGGCCTGAGCAACTGTTGATTGTTAGAAGACGACCAAGGGGTTGAGTAGATTTGAGCCAAGATCGAGCAGCGAAATCAGTTGAAGGTTATCAGTAGCTATGTCTGAAGGCAATTTCCAGTCTCCTAACACCTTGGCAGGGTTCACTATGATGACCAACCCTCTGTGTGGTTCTACTTCCGAGGCAGACTTTCCGCAAGTGAACAACCTTACTGCAGACCAGCGTGTGCAGCCTCCTGTTATGGACCGAGATCGACATGAGCAGTTTATTGTCCGCAATGAACAACCTCCTTTTATCAACAGTCAAGGTGTTGTGTTCCCTGTGCCGAGTATCCGAAGAGAGATCCCAGTAGCCAGGACGGTAGACCCAGAAGCTCTTGAGTGTGATAGAAGGCTCCAAGTGTTGGAAGAACAAATCAAAGCCTTGAAGGTCAAAGATGCTGATAACCTGAGTGCTACAGGCATGTGTTTGGTTCCTGGCCTAGTGTTGCCTTATAAGTTCAAAGCGTCGATATTTGAGAAATACAGAGGAGATAGCTGTCCGAAGCAACATTTGGTGATGTTCTGCGGAAGAATGACTTCGTTTGTGCAAAATGACAAGTTGATGATCCATTGCTTTCAGGATAGTTTGACTGGGGCATCTTTGCGTTGGTATATGCAGTTAGAGAGTAATCAGATTCGATCATGGGTGGATTTAGCCAGAGCTTTTCTGAAGCAGTATAATTATAACCTAAACATAGCTCCTCATCGCATGCAGTTGCAAGAGTTGTCTCAAGAGAACAATGAACCCATCAGGAAGTATGCGCAGAGATGGAGAGAATTTGCTGCCAGGGTACACCCACCGCTGCTAGACCGAGAGCTAACAGGCATGTTTGTAGACTCACTACAGGATAAGTACCACGAAAGACTGCTTGGACTTCCGTTAAGCTTCTCTGACTTGGTAGTACTGGGAGAACGCCTTGAGCATGCCATCAAAATCGGGAAAATTCAGATTATTTCAGACGGTCAGACTAGTGAAGCTGAATCTCTTTATGACTACCAAACTGAAGAAGGAGTTGTGATCAATGCAATCATACCAGATGTTGGATATCCTCGAAATGACTTGGTGAAATCTGTTGGATCAGTATCTCCTGTACCTTGTTATGTTGGACAGACCACTGTGCCTATGGCACCCTATCAGGGACGTTATGTCACTTCTCATGCAAAGCAGCGAACTTGTGGTCGAGGTTACCAGAATCGGCGTCAGAATCAGAATCGACCTCGTAACAACTTAGAACGAAGGAATGCTCCTTTCCACCCAGTGCCTATGCCGTATAGCCAGTTGCTGCCATCTTTGATCTAGAGTTCTTTAGTGGAGTTGTGATCAATGCAATCATACCAGATGTTGGATATCCTCGAAATGACTTGGTGAAATCTATTGGATCAGTATCTCCTGTACCTTGTTATGTTGGATAGACCACTGTGCCTATGGCACCCTATCAGGGACGTTATGTCACTTCTCATGCAAAGCAGCGAACTTGTGGTCGAGGTTACCAAAATCGGCGTCAGAATCAGAATCGACCTCGTAACAACTTAGAACGAAGGAATGCTCCTTTCCACCCAGTGCCTATGCCGTATAGCCAGTTGTTGCCATCTTTGATCTAGAGTTCTTTAGTGGAACCGAAAGCTCTTAAGCCTGTCCCAGAGCCTTACCCTCCCGGGTACAATCCCCACGCTCGGTGTGGTTACCATGGCGGATCGCCAGGACACTCAACTGAAGATTGTAAAGCTTTTCAGGCGAAAGTACAACAGTTGATCGACCAAGATTGCATTTCCTTTCGAGAAGGATTTCTGTTTGTTCATACCAACTTCTCAGCTGTCTAAGCTCGTAGATTCTGAGTTTTGTTTTCAAGAAGCCAGTGGTCCAGACAGGCAGACGTCCTCAGCATTGGCAGTCCTCAGACTTTATATCATTTGCATTTGTAGTTTCTTTTCTGTTAGTTACTACTTGCTGTTAAACATTGTTTGTATCGAATGGTAATATTGATAAAGTGACTATGCATTTTTCTGAATTAATCATGTCGTTGTCGCTCATTTATTACATTGCACTGACACTTGCATTTTATTTACTCCACTTTATCACCGTGATTAGCAAAGATTGGAGGGAGGATGACGAAACTGAATACTCATAACCGATGATCGTATTGCTTTCAGATAAAACCTTGTCGATGACGTACAAGGCATTGTTTCAAATCCCCAAACACTGGAGATATAAGGAGTTAATCCCTTGTTAACCACTTCGAGCCAGGAAGTAGAAATTTTTCGAACTTTTTTTAACCCTCACATCTTAACCTGGGGCAGGGTAGTTGTTAGTTAGCTTGACCGAGCATTCAAGTCTTACAGAGGAGTGTTGTCTTTCAAGGACCAATTGCAGTTTATGCCTCTCAAGAAGTCGTACCTCGTCAACTACAGTGGTTAAACCTCACCAACCAGGAGTGAGACAGTTACAATCCCTTCGGAGCAGTCAAGACAAACAGTGTTACACGACTTTGTTCCAAAAAAAAAAAAAAAGAATAAGAGAGCCCGCTAAGTAAAAAGAAAAAGAAAAAGCTGGAAAGCTAATACTTAGGCAAAAATTAGGGCATCCCGCTGGACTTCAAAAGAAAAATCGAAAAGAACTCAAAAGGAGTCAGTCCAGGCAAAAATTAGGGAATCAAAAGAACGAAAAAAAAGGATATAAAAAGAAAAATCCCCAAACAAGGACAAAGTCGTGTGGATACAGACACCGAAAACGAAAAAGGAGTAACTGTTACTCCGAAAACCTTGTGAGTTTCCTTAAATATGGTTCTTACCATTCAACATACCTCTTGAAGAGGTGAGCGCTCGAGCCCAGTTAACTGGACTTTAGGATCGGAGATCATCACGTAGAAGGGATGGGTACAAATAATAATTTGAGCCAAATATCCTTTGTTTCACGAACCGTGAACCCGACCACGATACAACCCTTAAAAGACCTAATTGAGGTAGGGTTTATTCTGAAAGCGCATTACGATAAGGTTGAGTAACCTGACTCCTTCTTGACTTGCTAATCATATCCTTATTGAGTTTTCCACTGATCACATCAGCACTACGATTGAACTCTAGTTCATTCGTCACTCACAATCACGACACATAAATGAGTGACAACACAAAATTTTTCAAAATCTGCATGAACGCTGCATTAAAATTATCATTCGGGATTAAACAATTTTACTTGCAGGTCAGTAGTTGACAGGAAGGAAATTCCAACAGGGAATAATCAAACAGGACTGAATAATTTAGCAGTCTGGATCAGAATGGTGTATGTTGTGAAAACCTGTGAATCAGGGGCATTGACTTCCAGTAAGTTCAGAATCAGTTAGTCTGAGGACAAGTCCCGAAGCTTCAGTTGATCAGGGGCAGTTATTTGAGAAGCAGTTGATCAGAATGAATCTTCTCGAAACCCAATCAGGGGCAATCATTTAGAATGTTGTGATTTGAAAGCAGAGCCTTCCAATGGGTGATCAGATCGGGTTAAGTCGCTTATACGCTCATCCTGGGGCAAAGTCACTTCAGAAATGTTGAAACCAACGGGGTTGATAGTTGCTCGATTGAGGATGAATCCTTTTGTCATACAGATACCGGGGCAGTAATCTCGAGGTCGTCTCGCAGCAAGTTGTTCAGAGTGATATCCCCAAGAGTTAGAGTGGGGCAAGTTGAGTTGCACTGGGGCAAGTTATTCAAGCAAGTCTATTTTTCCCCAGCCAGAGTTGAGTATCGGGGAATCGTGTCGTTACTCTTATCAAAAACCTTGACCTTCCGAAAAAGGCCTTACCGTCGTTGGATCGTTATCCTACAAAATAAAACCTGTTACGTGTCAGAAC